>NNCF01126775.1:137117-206997 GCA_002313205.1 Laupala kohalensis
TATATATATATATATAAACGACATTGATTTACTAATGAAATCCCTCGTAGTTCGTTTTCTGCTCTTTCCTCTTCCCGCGTTCCTCCAAGTTCGTAGACACACTTCGCGACTTTTCACAACTATCAGAAGAACCAACCGAACTACAAAGTCGTTTACCTCCAATAAACGAACAACAACAACAACAACAACGGTCACCTTTCATTTACTCGCATTTACGTGCCACGCGGCTGCGGTCACCAAGTGTAAAGCTCAAAAGCCACATTGCCACTGTATTGCTGTATAATGTATAATGCACACTACAGGGCCTCGTCTTCACGTAGCCCAAAACAATTTTATTTAATGAGATGCAAATCGTGCTTCATACGACGCATGGAAACTTTCGATTCTGATCTTCCAAAGAACTTTTTGTAACGTAAAATTACAATTATTTATTAAGAGAAATGATTTATGAATTTCCCTTTTGCTCACACACACACGAAATAAATAAATAAATAAATAAATAAAATAAAACTTTGAGACACGCGGAAACCTGCTTGTAAATTATTGTTTACTGTGCAACAAGCACCACCACGACTATTTTCGTATTTAATAAATAATAGAAATATACCCACGATACATAGATGTCAATAGGCAGTAATAGTTAAATATACTTATATAAGAAATAAATATAGGACATTTTTTACTGACGATTACGATACAGATTGTGCTTGTTGCTACGTTCATGTTTCTCCTTATCACCAAACTTGTTATCACCTAACGACGACTCAAACCACGAGTCGTTACGTTGTGTATTTGAATAAGAACAATATATATATTGTAATCGTCGTAAGTTGTAATTTATTCATTTATTTATCATATACATAATGGACGTTAATAGTAGAATACTTACATAATTATTTAATTCAAATATAATTCCCTTTTAAAATGTACTCTTACCGTGTAATTTATCAATAATTATCGATAGATAACTACCTTCCATAATACTTAACATGATTGACTCAATAATTTTTGTTTAAAAACAGTTAATATTAAGTAGTAATATACATTTTTTAATTACGCTTTAAATAAAGCCAACTGTAGGACAATCTTTCATATATTATAAAAAAATTTAATATCATATAATTTTGATAATTAAAAACACAACACTATGCAAATTCTGAATAGAACATACACCATGACTTCACAAAAATAGTACGACATGGAACTCAGTTGAGGAACAAATATTCCAAATAATTGAAATGTAAAGCTTTAAAATGTAGATGTGAAAATGCGCACTTCTCTCTTCTTAACTAAAACCACGCCAAAATATTTGACAATTACTTAACAAAAATCTGAAAAGACTAAAATACAAACAGAAGAATATACGAAGAAGTCAAAAATAGTAAAACATGAAAATAAGAAAGCTTAAAAAAACGAACTCCACTAAAAAGGACGCGAAAAGTTTTTTTAATAAAGAAGTGAGGTAGCACCAGAACAAATACTCAGTGGTATTATAACTCAGTGTTGCAACAATTAATATGAACATTGATATAATTAATAATGAGTCCGTAGAAAGTGAAGGAAATTATATTCAAGGGAAGCACCGTGAAGAAAATCCCCGCCTCTCTCAATATAATATACCCATCTACTAACACTTGTGACATTCTGCAAGCGACAAGGTCGCGCAGGAAGCAACGATGATCTCCGCCCCGCTCAGCGCCCGCTAGGTGTGTCTATGCCCATAAGATAACACAGGTCGGCGGAAAAATCGCTCCGCTCCGCAAACGCAAGTGTCTTTAGCTTTCGAGCGCGTAAAATTTCACTCCTCCCTCAAAGTACATCTCATTACTTCCATTTCATTCGCGTTCTCTTCAAATATCGTACATCGTCTTCTATCCGCTATTGTCTATCCTATGTTTGGCTCATCTATGGCTACCATCTTTTGTACTTTGTACTTTGTACCACCGTATCTCACTTGCTTAAACTTCACACGTTGGGACGTTTCTCTCGCATTTCCACACCTCTCACTGTGTTTACTCCTGCTCACTCCAGATGGAGTAAGAAAACATTTATTAAGTCCCAGTTCATATACAGCTGCGACGATTGGAAAGCAAACCTTCCTCCTTCTACTCCAAAAGTATCACTATCTCCTTCTATTACTAACTACTCCTAGTAACACCTCCTTACCCTTTAGTCCTTCCGATCTCCCCATGTAGATACGCCCCAATAGCACGCTTCATTCCCCATTTACAATTACCGCAATAAAAAAAGTCTCCATGTCCTGTCAAGGAATCAATCATGGTTTACCCATCTTAAAACCACTTCGTTAACCAGACGAATAGCAGTGTAAATAAATTGATTTATTTTAATTACGAATGAAGGAAGGAAACATTTCAAAGGGAGTCCTGGCTGCGATGCTTCTCTGTCGAAGATTACCGAAGAAAACAACTTAAATAATCTCATTATTACATAAGATTTAAGTAAACGGAATAATAAATCGGCGGGTAATAAAATAAATTAGACCACTTCTCTTAGCCCCCGGGTCATTATGTACATTATACTTCCGACCAAAATATTGCAACTAACGAATACAACTTACGGAGACATTTATTTGTAACGCGATATTCTGAATCTTATCAACAAATTTATATTATTTCTATCTCGGAATATTAAATAATATATTTCGTTCGATTTGATATTGAAGGTTATTGAATTAAACAAATAAATAAATAAACAAACTATATTGTCAAAAAATCAGTTGCAAACTGCGTATGACCAGGCGGGGGGCAATAAATCAAGTTACTCTCCGGAAACAAGCAAGGAACCATCACATCAATTACTATCTCAAGGGTCCAAAGGGCTGCAGTGGCTAAGGATTTAATATTTACAAAATAAATTATTTAATAAATACGTCAACTGTTATCCATTTGTTATTCCAAACTAAATTGTAGATATTTGTGCAGTAAAAATTCGAGATTAATAAAACAAAGGTATTAATGACACTCTCGTCCAAGGAAAATCCGCCACAACTCGGAGGAAAACCGGAGGAAAACCGGAGGAAAACCGGAGGAAAACCCGGATCAGTGATAATTTACACAACCAAATTGCCAACGTTGCGTACTGGTAGAAATAAACTATTAATAAACAAAGGGAGCGAAATCAACATGCATGACGAAAGGCATTTAATCAATATCTAGAGTACAGTAACAATGGATGATGTAAGTAATGTTAATATCTCTTATAATTTATCACGCCAAAGTCATGTGGAAAAGGATATTTATTTGGAAATTGAAACTCTCATTAACGTCTTTTATTAAAATCTCTAAATTATTTCTCATTATAGAAACAATAGCACATTAAAAAACTTTTAACTGCGGAGTACGTAAAGAGATTAAATTTATTTATATCTTTTAGGTTTTGGGGGAGGGAATTATACAAAATTATGTCAGTGACAAGGGTCTTTTGGGCAAAAAGTTGTTGACACTCCGGGATGATGATTATTATGAGTGTTGTGTTCGTGAACTAGACTATTTCTTCTAAAGCAGGGGTGGTATTTTAAAAGTTCTGTCTTAGCAAATACGACTACTTGATAAATGAATGTGCAAGGGAGTGAGATAATATCTAATTATCTACGTAAAGGTTTAAATAAAGTATTAAATATAAAATCTCTATTTGTAAAACTTTGTTAATTAATGATTAATTTGTTTCTACCCAACTTTGATTATCAGTGACAATATTTGTTCAGTCATCAGCCACAGAAATATGTTCCGTGTAACAAAACAAATCATTGACATGAATTCAGTTAATAAAAGACCGGACACGTCGTGGTGTGTGCTCAGCTTGAGAATCACAGTGGCGCCTACGTTCCTATTGTCACCACTAGAGGGCAACCGAGGAGACAACAATGGCGCCCGTCTACCGTGACACGAGTGAGCAGTGAGTGACCACGCCCCGAGACGAGAGGGTCGCGTGGGTCTCGGCGATGGACTATGGGCATCTCACATGCCTTTCGCGTGACCTTCACACGCTTGACCGCACAGCACGAGTCGTCAGCTGGTCAGTGGAGCTGCGCTAATGGAGAGATACACAACTACCTGACTTCTACAGGAGGGTTTGACGCTAAAGGATTTTCCAAAAGATAAGAGCGCGTCCTAATCACGTTCTTGGTACTTTTACCCATCAGTGAAAAAAAAAAGTATTTTTTTGCTGAAAGACAAGAAAATATACGAACAAAACGTTATTTTCAAAAGTGATCGTTTAACAAAATCTGTAACAGAAGGAGAATTTCTCTCAAAATTGTTTTTTTCTTCTTCATACATACCAAAAAAAGGTGAAAAATATAATGTAATTTTGCTCATTCTAATAAAAAACAATACATAGAAATATACTGGTTGGGTGGGTCACCAACCCATTTGTTATGACTGTCAGTGAAAACCTGCACCTTTTCTTTTGCTTACAGATGTTCAAAACAACCCAGAGAAAGCACTCAAAAATCATTAAATCCTCGAATTTGCCATAACTTATCCACACTTTTTGTCGGAAGGGTCGCCCCCCCACCCCACACCCCTCTAACAAATCTTTTTCGTTCGTGTACGTATCATGAAGACGTAGTTAGGAAGAATTAGGACAAATATTCACCTCGTTAGCATTTAGCACCAGTGTTGCCACGAGTATAAAATCCTAACATATAGTAAAATATGTGTATAATAATAGTTGAGTACTCTCTGATTTGCATGGGTGAATTTTCTGTTGTTGTACAGAACATTAATTCCTCTATTTTAACTAATATCGATCAAAAATTATGTGACCACACACACACACACACCCACGCACACGCACGCACACACACACGCACGCACACACGCGCACACGCACACGCGCGCGCACATATATTGCTGTTGGTGAAGCAATTGAGAAAGCCTAATGAACTGTTGGTGGGTGTTTTTCGAAAAAAGTTTAACAATTTTGTCAATAGTGCATGTTTTGCAGTTTGAGTTTGTACTATTTTTCTAAGATATGAAATTGTATCAATATATTACGATTTAAATCGTATTGTTCGATAGATTTATTTTTGTGGGGCTTTAGGTCTCGTCAACGGTAAGGTCGTTAGAGCCCTAATAAGGGTTCGATAGAGTAAAAAACGTGTTATTCAATCAGGAAAATAGGAACTTAAGTGTTGACTTAATCAAATACCAATTGCACCTCACAATCGTCGTGGTTCCATAAACAGGTGATCTCTGTGGAACTTCTTTCGTACTCGTGTTTCTTGGATCTTTTGTGCCTCCCCCCACGCACCCAGCGCAGGGCTAAACCTTTTCCCTGTCATCTCACGAGCGGAATCTTTCGCACGTAAGCGTAGTCATCCACCGCGAAATCCTCCCTCTGCGCGTCTTTAGATCCGAAGACTGTAATGCGAACGATAACAAGGAGCGATGCCTCTGCTCTCTGCCAGCTGCTCCGCGAAACGTTGAGATAAGATCAGCGCTGTGCATCTGCTGATCTCACCCCCACACACACCCTCCGTCCTCCTTGGGGGTAGAATGCTGTTCGCTCCAAGAAGCAGTCGTTGCTTCCGACACACGCCGCCGCCGCCGCCGCCGCCGCCGCCGCCAGATTCTGTTACTGTTGCTAGTATTGACGCGTCCACCTTTGTGTCAACTTCAATGACCAATGAAGAATATTACTCAATATTTCACAATGAATAAACATGGAGTATCGTAGAACGTGAAGCTTAATGTTGATTCGATCAACGTAGTGGACGCGACAAATTGGAGTAAATTGACAGAAAGCAGAAAAAATAGAGAGTTTTCAATAAATATGTGAATAGAATAAAGGAAGATAGAAACGAATAAATTACAAGTTCATTGTAATATAAGATCTTAAACGAGAAGTAGTCTCCGCAAGCGGATGATATTAATTCAATTTTTAATAAAACGAAATGATAAACGTCGTGGATCGAGACACGACAAAATAACGGTTGTAATTTTTTTGTGGTATCAACGCATAAATAATCAATATTATCATCTCAATTACAATTCGCGAATTTTATTGGAAACTAAATAGAATTGAAATCTCGGAGTTAAAATCCTGAATTAAAAAATCCCGCCTCTCGAATTTCCCATCGTCACATGAGTCACATGAGCCATTCCATTGCATCCCGTCGCATCGCGCGCCGCCGTCCAGTGCTGGTCTCTCGCTCTGCCGAACCCTGGAGAAGATGGCTATCTCTAGCTCCTCCATTGTGGGAGAAGAGAGACCCCCGAAGCAGAGATAGCCATCTTCCGAAGTAGACGGAGGCGGCGGCGGCGACGGGGGCGGAATGCTGGCTGCAGGTACATCGTGTGCTGCTCGGTAACCGAAGCGTCCGCCCCCACCTACTGCCCCCGCTCTCACACACTGTGGCACGGATCGCAAAATCTGTGCGGGAAAAATAGTCATAAATTCGCTTGAAGGATTTTGAAATAGGGGATCCCAAGTTCAGTCTCCCCTCTCCCATCCAAATTATTTTTTTTCTTCAATTTTCTAAACAAATAATCGATCCCATGTTAGACGCGTTGAGAAGTATGATCATATTCACATGTATCTTATCGTACATCGCCTTTAAATTGCATTATTTTGCATAAAAATTCCTATACCCTAATATCTACCCTTCTCCTAAAAAAATCATGGACTGTGCGCTGTTTGAAATGAACTGTAAAAGAAGTGGAGATGAATTGACTTTTTGCCAAAGTTAAACAAGGGACAGAATTCACACTGAAACATCTTTGAGGTCCTCACTTCTACTCAACTCAACCGATTTAGGTTTTTCTTCAATAAAAAGCGACTATTTCATCTTTCGTCAATTCGTTGCTCAACATCAAGAAAAATACTCTGCTGAATCTTTTACAAAACATTTTATCTTTGTGTTAAATTAGTTATTCTTCTCAATTGCATTGGTTCTTAAAACTCGAGACACCATTTCCTCTACTTTGAATCACACCACGATCAAGAGCATTGACGTTCTGTTCTGTGGATTGACGTTGTAGTCTACGCATATTTTACGATTAGAATTTAAATACTAGCTGATTACTAGTTGGTCTTACGATTAGAATTTAAATACTATTTAAATACGAGTTGCTTGGGAGTTTTCTTAGACTAATCTTCTTTTACACAGGACAAAAAATAAAAATCTATGTTATAAGATCAAAATAGTTTTACTTGCTGGTTCTTGAAAACATGTTCAGTATCCTAATTTTTCAAATTCATAACAATACAAAACTCGTCTATAATATACGTACAGATCCGCTACACCGTCCTCTCACGGGAACCGACCGAGACTCGATCGAATTTCCGCTTCCGAAGCAAAATGGCGCGGCTGCATTTCACCATTTCATTAAAATTCTTGTAAAATCTAAACTATTCGTCGAAATTTTACGAATTTTATTTTATTTGTTTAGATGTACAAAGCAAATAATTCATTAAATTTGATGATGACTGACTTTTTCTCTTAAATTTACGTTTTTTAACACTCCCATTTTTCATAACGTTTTTTTCAGTACTCGTATTGTAGGTAAACCTTTTTAGATAGACATTTGCTGTCGGGGACGTTTTTTGTAGAACTCTTCGAGGCGAACAATATTGGAGCGATTCGCAGTTACCACCTCACTCTAATAACCGTTTAGAGTAATTAACCGTAAACGAATATACTACCTCTCTTTTTTCTTCCCTATTTCATCGGTATTTATGGTCAAAATAATTTTCAAGCATTTTTAAAATAAAAAGTAGCCTATGTTCATTCTGGTCATTTAAACTATCTCCTTGAATATTTTTGTCTCCTACCATCCTTTTCCCATGATTTTTAGGTCGTATGCATCATAAGCAATGATTTGTATGTCCTGCCCCATCTTATTTAAATCCTATAATTTTTATGCATCATAAGCGAAGGGGATAATTTACGATTTAGTTTTCGGGAAAACTCTGGATTCGGAAAGCTAACGCACAAACATTCCTTGCTATGGTGTCACGGCATCCTTTGCGTTCAAATAAACACGCAAACGGTATAAAATCTTAAAACGGATAATTAATTTGAGAACTCACAGGGTACATAAATTGAGTCTTGTGTACGCATAGCGATACTAATACGTTTCCCGGAACTATGCTTGGTATCATCGAGCTTTAAAATAACAAGAGGTGGAATTTCAAATACGTGGGCGGTTAAATGAAACGAGAGTGTTTTGTGTAAGTAGCTTCGTCTCGTAGTGTGACGGATAACAAGCAGAAGGTGTCATTAAGTATACTAAATATTCCCGGTGTATTAACGAATAGTGCTATTTTTGGCTGCATATGTATTTTTTCCGTCGAATTATAAAATGTTTTAAGAATATTTTCCGATTAATGTCACAGACGGCGAGGTTCGTCTCATTCACGATCAATTCTTATCAAATGTAATTGTTGTTGTGACAATTATTTCTTAGAATTGTCCGGAATATGAAAATAAACTTAAAACAATCATTACTGGACATCCAAAAATATAAAACAATATTAAAAAATGCTTTGTTAAATAACTACACAAAAAATTAGATGCTTCAACATGCAAAGAAAAATGGGTCCTGAGAATCGATAGATTTTACCCCAGTGGGTATTAATAAACACAGGTCTGAATTATTTTAGCCCGAGGTTCATATATAATATTCTAAATTCATACTTTAGTTTCCAAATTTTTCTTTTTATAGTGTTAAATTTTCACTTTTGTTAATTACAAAATTTACATACCACTAAGAAAACCTACAAAAATATGTAATTATTTTTAAAATACGGGCCCGAAGAACATACACAGAAAGGAACAAAGCTCTTAGTCCATTTTTTTAAAAACTTTCGTTGCCCTTTAAGGTTATGTACTTGAGAACAATGTTCTTCAAAGCCTTTCTATAATTTTGCTTCTACGATTTGGTCACGTAGATTATACGTTCTGTGGATTCAATGTCCTTACGCCTCACATAACCTCACAATCGAACTCTGTCGGACACATTAGTAAGCTTCATAGTCAACAGTCATGCGAGTGAAGATTCACAATCTACTGAATAGCGGTCAATTTTAATTGTTTTTTCTTCTCATGAAATCAATCAATATTAACCATACTCTGTATTTTAGTTGCAATAACCCTTAAGAAGAGTCCTTTAAAACTCAAATAATTCCATCGACTACTTTTTTCCTCTTTTTTCGAAAAATTCGTGTAGGAGAAAACACTTTTACTGGTTTTGCCGCCATCGACCGTTCAGCAGAAAATTTGACAAAAACTCAAAAAAGTTAGCGAAAATACACTTCGTATATTAAAAATAACAGGTCCAACAAAAATTGTATTTACATTAAAAGTAATACGACTCTAATTGGAAAACTTGTTTCGTTTTCCTGTATTGAACTGACGCTTACCTGTGGCGGCGATTACGGGGAAGCACTTTCTCAAGGACAGTTAAAAAAGTGGGAATTATAAAGAAATTACGCCATCATGAATTGTCTTTCCTTTGATTTATTTCATTGTTTAAATCATACTTTTAGTGGAAATATGCAGAAAATATCATGTTAGTGAAAATTGTCAATATGTTTTTCTTACCACCCCCACCCCCCACTTTTGATTCCCAATCGCCGCCATTTTGCTTTATCCAGAGCGTTGATTTACCAGACAGTCCATTTATTTCAGAAGAATGAGCTTCTTCTGGTGAATCAGTTTTCATCTGCCTCGACCCCTCAGATACAGAAGCAACCCTTACTCGTAATTCGCCTGGACAACTCCACACGGTGTAGGTAGAATCACCAAGTCAGGGGATGATTCATAACTAATTCTTGGGAGGGGGGGCTTGAATACAATCGGCGCAGATGTTACGTAGGCTGGAGTATCGGATGGAGCGAATGTAAAATTTTACGAATTTGCATTAATAATTTGTAAGTAGGAACAACATCAATTGTGTTCGTCAGAATATCCATGAAAAATGTCAGTTTTTTAAAACTATTTTAATCTAACATTAGTACAATTATGATATAAGAACTAATAATTGCGCTGAATTCAAATTTTAACGAGAGCCCTACTCAATAGTTACGTCGTGCGTCCGATTTTATTTCAGTAAATTATTATTATTATTATTTTATCCAGTTAAGGATCTCAGCTTTTTCTGCTGGTCGTAGTGAGGTACAGGCTACACCAAGCACACTCACTCTGGATGATCCAAACATTTTCTAGCTATTCTTGATGTGTTTAGCAAAACAGGTTTTCTGAAGTTGTACATAAATGGTCTTTCGCAATTTTAACATGCTAAAACTATTGTGGAGGGAGATAGGGATGACTCCTATAGAGAACATTACTACTGGCACTATGTAAACTCTCTTCATGTTCCATATCCTTTGTATTTGTGCCTTAAGGTCACTGTATTTCTGATTTCTTCCCTGTAATTATTAGTATTATCATCATCATTATTATTATTACTATTTTGCAAATTTTGTGAGTCTTCCTTAACGTTCCAAGCATTGTGCTATCCGACGACGTGCGAAAAAAATGGACTAAGAAATAGCAACTCATCTCATATTGTGTTTAACACCATGGAAGTCATTCAGACGATCGTGTGTAGATGACAACGGAACTGATAGTTTACGTAAAAGATACCAAAGTAAACGAATGCTCCCTAAGAGGAAGAAGTTTCGACCCACTGTATGGAGGAGGAGGAGACAGAAGCTCCAATTCCTCAGCACGGCCTCTGGTGGTGACCCACAGAGAACACGAGTGTCCCGAAGAATATTCTCGAGGTCTGGAACAAGACCGCTGGGGAATTTGTGAGCCTCTCTCTCGGATATATCGTTAAACGAGAGGCCATTGTGTTTGGGGAAGAGCTCTGTACCGCACTGCTTCCCTCAGGTGTGACCGCGAAAAACGAAAGGAGAGGACAAGAGGAAGGACGTTCGACGAAGAGAAGGGTGGTGCACAATTTTCTCTTTTCTTGCTCCCTTCAAAAACATGTTGTGTGACACCCATTGGGGAAGAGGGCAGAGATAAGATCTACCGAAATAAGAACTCAAAATCTTCAACGTGTTTAAGGGAAGGAAAATATAATACATTATTACTCTGATCTGACATTTGCTAGATTTTTTGTTATCAAGTAAAGCACACATAATAATAATAATAATAATAATATGTTACCATGTATAAAATTTCATAAAATAAAACAGCTTCATCAAAAATTATGTTCAAGATACGGAACACAAATTGTTACATTAAAAAAGGAGTTTTTTGTTACACAATCGGCGATACGAGTTGGTTATTTGCGGAACGTTGAGGCGTGGTGGTAGCCGACAGAGTACTATGATTGTGTGGTGAGAGGTCGTTTTTAATTTTTGTGCATATTCAAAAGGGCAGAAATGACCTCCCATGTTTATGTCATTCGACCCACCTATGATTATTTGTGATCTTGCTTGGTGAGTGTTTTTGTGTAGGTGTCCAGTTCTCTAAAATTGAAGAAACCGGAAACAGAGAAAAAACAAGTAGTTAACTATTTTTATTCTGATCTTAGGAGTGCGTTGAAATGTTAAAATTCTTCGCCTCTACCTTAGACGGTCCTTGATCAGAATTGGTGGGATGGTTCCTTTCTTGCTTCCAGACAGTAAATAAGATTTTTATGGTTCACCTGGTCACACGCAGTTTGTAACTGCTTTTTTGACAATAAATTTATTTATTTATTTATTTCGTACATAACTCGAAATTATTGAATAAAACTCCTCACAAAATCGCGTCCCGCTACTCCGCAACCTGCAATTCCTTGCAACAAGCGCATTCACAAATCTTGTTCCTTCCGCGATCGAAGAAGTCATTACGCTCCTCTCGCCTTCAGTTATCTTCAATGGCTACCGTAGTAATAAAGTCTACGCATCCCTCCTTGGGGAAATTGATTGTATTCTATACGGTTTGCAAATACTCCATCAAATTTTCATAATTCTTTTTGCTTTCTTTTTTTCATTGATACAAGCGCACAAGAATTCACTTGGTCTATACGACAATTCCACTCCACACAAAAAAGGAAAAGGAAATGCTTCGCAATTAGACTGCTTTCCAGTACAGTAGAATCCCTGTCAACAGTCCTCGGATTAACCGACCTATCGCGTGGCACAGTTCTTTTCTTCCTTCCTTTCTTTCAGCGTGTAACGAATAGATGGCGACGACTGTTCGACAGGTCTTTACTTTCTGGAGAGCGCGCTCCTGGAATGAAAAACGGAGTGACGTGACGTTAGGTTAGTTTTGCGATGGGGGGGGGAGGGAGAGGGAGGAAGTTCCCTTGTTTGATTCCCCTTTTGCTTCCGAGTCTATTCTTGCATGAAGGCGAAGGTTTTTCCTATTATTCTCCCAGTTTATATAGCTGTGTCTACTAAAAAGCGAATCCTCCTCTTTCTGTTCCTAGTATCACTAACTCTATTACTAACTCCACGTGGCTCAACTTGTTGGTAAACCCATCTAACCGACCCACTTGCTATCGCTCCATGTAGATAAGCTTTAATAGCACACTACTAATTCAACAAATGGAAGAAATCAATACGGATATAAGTCTATTTTTCTATGAATTTTTTTGCCGTATTCGTTCATGTATGTAAATATGTACATAAAGTACAATGAAATAAGTGGCCATGATGTTTTATTTGCTTGTTAATTCGTGATCACATGATGAAACAGTATAGGCTCTATTTGATTTTTGATGGAGACGTCGCATTAACCGACCAGGATCTAGATCCAGACCAGACCAGTTAAGAGAAGTTCTGCGCTTTTACTAATGTCACGCGTCTATTTGCACAAAGAAGTGAATTGCACAAAGAGGATCCGCGTCGACAGTGTTCAGTGGTCGTCTTTGCGCGTGAAGCAGACGCTTTGTAACAGGATTCGCCGATTCGCATCCGCTGATACGACGACAGCTCCCACCGTCACCAGGGAGACGGACGTTGTTTGCGAAAACCCTCGCAATCAAAACAAACAGATGCGCATCGACGACGCGCTTTTGTCGCACGAACAGAAGAATGGAGATGACGAAGAAGAAGAAGAAGATGATGATGATGAAGATCTCGAAAAGAAGAAGATAGAATGTCAGGCGTTCGTGTAAAGATGAAAACATGGATAGTCGCGATACGAGAGTTTGTGTAACGAAGGGTGTTGCAATCTCATTTCGAGCCTTTGACGGTTGATCAATGAATTATTCTCTTCAATGGACAACTTAACAACGGTCGAGAAAGAAATGATCATACAAGTTCAACATAAAAAGTCTCTGTACTGAGAACAGTGTAGCTAGAAGAATACACATCACAAATAGTTCAACTAGACAGAAACTTCGAGAGATAATTATTACTTCGTTCCAATTTTGATCACGATGGTCATAATGTTTTAACAAATGTATTTTAAAAATTTAGTATTGGAATTTTTCGATGAGTACATGTTTTAGTTCACCAGTTCTTTCTACAAATAAATCATTTGTGTGAAAAATTACATCATTCTGTCCAACTCACAAAATACATCATAAAACGATAGTAACTGCTACAGTTTCGAAAGTTAATTCCAGAAATTTTTTAATATTAATTATGAGTGATAGAAACATGAAGAAGTAGCATTTTTGTAGAGTAATTGCTTATGCTAAAAAAGTCACAATATACTGTAACACTCTTCATACCATTCTGAAAAGTTGTGCAGCGAAATTCACATAGCTAAAATGTATTGGTGATGAAATTTCATGATTAAGTTTAATGTGTGAATGTGAAGTTTAATGTGTGCCTTCAACAGACTGTGGGTGATCACGAATATTACATCACCAATTACTACATGTGACCAACGGTCTTACATTTTACAATGATGATGAGACGCATTTAAAAAACGATGTCGAAATTTTTTGTATGGTTCATTAACATTTTTAAATTTCTTTTTTTAATTGCTCTACGTATAAAAGCAAAAAACATTTCCACATTGTTTGAATCACAAGAAGTCTTTACTAAATATTTTCGAGAAGCAATGTTTAGACTTCTTAGACTTCTCATTAGTAAGTTGAGTGAACGTAGAATTCTCCCCATCATCCGTAACTTATAAAGTTTCATTTCATAACATTTCATCAATTTAGGTTAAAAAAACTCAGGGGTTCAAAATCGGTCGAGAAACGCAACCCGTTGTTCCGCGTCTTCAACGGAATGACAAAGACACATCTTGAACCCTTTCAATACTTCGACGCCAACGACAAGGGTGACTGCCCAGAAAACGGTCCACCTCCCTAACGACTTTGTATAAATGCCCACTCAGAGAGAATCACATAATTAGCCACCCCAACGAATGGGAGACACCCTATAAAAATATGTCATATAACGTTTTTAGATTTAAAAAAAAAGAAACAGATTTTTTCTAAAATGGTTCCCACCATTTTCAGACCTTGACCTTCGTCGCTGAGAGTTTTTAGTGTAAAATGGGAGGAGATCTCTCAACACAAAATGGAATGTGATAAACAAGAAGGAATATGAGTGAAGGGCGTCATGTGAACACAGTTTTCGTCCTAATCGTTGCTATTAACGAGATTCGATTTCGGAATGTGATAAGCAGAGGGCGTGTATTCGACAGAAGGTTCAAAATAGAACTCGTTGTGGAGGGTCTAAATATATAAAGTGAAAAGACAGTCACTGTTTCAAGGTTCTACACTATTTACACTCATTAGAGTATGTTACGAAAGAAATAAACATAACTTTTTAATAAACATAAGAAATAAACATAAACATAACTTTTTCTGCATAGATGATTAATAACAATAAATTATCTGATTTAATTGGTCATCACCAATTAAGCATATCTTATAGAGAAAAAAAAACATTAAGAAGATTCAACATTTCGTGATTAGTGGAATATTTGCGATGTATTTCCGCTACGATATACTTTAATTGTTTGCTTGCTTGTGTTTGTCTAACCCAGCATTTTCCCACTTCATTCCTGAAGCGGTTATTATGAATGACATGGGAGGTGAATGTTGTGGTGGAATGAGAGGCGAACACCGTTTCGTCCATCGCCTCGGATTCTACTCGGATCGCACCGGCTTTGAACCGGCGTCTCCAGAGGTAGATATGCTTTAATTGGTGATACCAAATTGCTTGCTTTAATTATATTTTACTTTAGGTATCTTTGGTGAATTATCACTTTTGACACCTTAATATGTTAATGCATTTAATGAACTTTTTCATTTATTTTTTCACCAAATTATTCTGTTTTAGTGGAAACATACAACTGAATAATCTTTGGTTTGATAATAATGCGCCCTTCTCATCAACTTTTTGGTGATTTATTAAAAATACAAATTTGTTCGCATTCTATTCATCTGCGGGGCAGAAGTATTTTTATCCTCATCTTAGGGGAGGAAAGAGCTGAAATGTTCTTTTGGCCTCTGCCTTAGGGGGCCCTTCGTCGGAATGGATGGAATACGTCCCTTGCTCGCTTTCGGAGAGTAAATTTGTTTATTGTCCTCCACTTGGTCATATGCAGTTCGTGACTGCTTTTTTGACAATAAATGTACTTATTAATGTAAAAGAATAGATATGAAACCTATAACTTGTACATATTTGTCAGTTTTATTTACGTTAGGTCTCCTGTGGAGGTTTGTTCTATCACTCTCACATATAACCATTTAATTACGTTGAATTACAGAGGAGAGAAGTTGGATTGTGATCTCCGATTTACCACGCATTATACTCAGTGCACAGTATCGATAAATTAATTTATCTTATTAACAATTCCACGTTAAAACTTAATTGTTAATGTCCGTTAAGAGTTAATCCTAAACTACTTCAGTGTACATTTGCTAATTTATTTGCATTTTCAGTGAAGATATTTTCCCCATGCCAGATGATATAATGAAAAACATCATCATTTTTAGACATTTGAAAAACATTTTAAGAAGTGACGGAAGATATGAGTCTGAGAACTTATGAGTATGACACAGTAAATTAATACTACAATAGTTCGATTTATTTTATAGAATAAAGTATGCAGACCAACTATTCTTTATAATGTATCAGATGATATTGATAATCAACGAAATCTTCCTGTCCCTGACAATTATGTCAATTCTAAAAATAGTTTACTGTTTGCGAACAAGGAATTTAAGTAAATAAATGAATCTATTAAATGTTATGAAGGTAACTTTTCAAGTCGTAACTCATGGAGAATGACGAGTCAGGAATTCATGGTTTAATTAACCCCAAGAATATTGAACTAAAGTTGAACTGTGCCCCGGAAACATTGCTTCATCCAGAATTAAATTGAAGCGAAACAAATAAAAGCCGTAACTTTTCATGGCTAAAAGGAACAGAAATTAACAATGTTAATTAGGAGTATCCTTGATGTCCGTTTTAATGAAAGAGGGCGGGTAGTATTACTAAAGAATACTAATGGCTACTACGGGAGCCGTATAACACATCAAGTTTCACGTTCCTTATTTGACCATATGGTATTTAAAACCTGATTTAACTCCGTAAAATAAATCTTAAAAAGTAATTAGGTCCACAACAATGAATTAGGAAAAAAGAAAAGGAACGATCGCGTAGTTTCACTTCTCCAATAACAAGAGAACATCGATGATGATCCATCAAAAGAGAATAAGAAACATGGCGCTCAACATGGCTGCGACGCAGAAGACAAACCATTTCTCCGTCAATTTTCCGATCGAGGCGGATAGGCGTCCATAGAAATTATCGAACGGCGCCGGCGAGATTACAGAACTCCACACGGTCGCATACTCAAGTACAACCCATGTGTGGTAAGGAATGTTCGCTGTGTAAACTAACGAAATGATAGGTATTCCGTTGATTGGTTAATGCAATAATACAAGGTGTGTATA
Organism: Laupala kohalensis; assembly: GCA_002313205.1. NCBI lineage: Eukaryota > Metazoa > Arthropoda > Insecta > Orthoptera > Trigonidiidae > Laupala > Laupala kohalensis. Next base: position 153,956 of record NNCF01126775.1, read on the forward strand.
GCGGTATCATATGTAAAGGAGGGGAAGCTGTAAAAGTGAAACTATAACCTGTAAGACAGTTTGCCGTCATATATGATTCCTTGATAATTGGTTCACCCAAGGGCAAAGAATAATGATTCTATCCCGCCAACAATCACCTATACCAATTCTGCGAGTAATACCGGTTTTGCTCTTGCGTTACTCCTACAAGTATATGGAAGGGGGAACATTGCGAACTGGAGAATTATTCGGTTATGAAGAAACTGCTTTGCTGTGTAAAGTTCTGGCAACTTTCGTTTAACGTCAAAAAAATAAAAAAGTAACGATTTCCGCAGTTATCGAGTTGACTTGTTCCAAGAAAAATAATTAGTTCCAAGGAATAATTAGTATTAGAATGAAATTCTGCGTGTTTTGTCTTTGTGACATTTTCAACCCAACATCTCTGCTTGCCAATTCCATTTCCCATGGTGGAAGAGCAGGTCTCATGGCCTGAACCTGGCTAAGAGGCATAAAATAAATAAATAAATTGAATTTAAATATGATTCTGCAACTTAACTTTCGCATAATGACACTTCAAAAAAAAATAGAATGCCTCAACCCCGACGAAGTCTAATGAATGTCGCATCGACAATTCATATAAACGTAACAAGAAGTTGAGATTTTTCATTTCTTAACAATATTATAATTGAAGTTGGCTTCTTAGAACGAAGAAAATTAAAGACACAATATAAATACATAAATAAAATCTCCTATTTAGGTATAAAATTCTACTACTATCAAGGTAAACGTACTTTTTTTAGCCTTCACTAATTTTTAACCGAGGATAATTAAGTTTACCCTTCGTTACATAATTTCGCTCAATAACAATAAACCCCCCGAACGAAGATAATCTCTTGGTTTTTTACAGAAGATTTTTAAATTCTCTGTCGTGTTGGTCGTATAACTAATTAATTAGATTAATATATTTATAGGCAATATACAAATATATTTGTAGTCAGGATAGCACAAGTTACAAACTGCGTATGAAGACTACGTGGAAGACAAAGTGATTTACTCACCGGAAGGGAGTAAGGGACCAAGGTGGACCCTTAAGGCAGAGGCTAAGGATTCAACGTTTCATCACACTCCTAACAATAAACATAGTTCGGTACGTGTTATAAAAGAAACATAATAACAAAAACAAGAAAAAGAGGATATTTTAGAAGTACACATTATCATCAAACTAAAGATTATTCGTAAATTGTCTATAAATCGTAAGTATTAAATAAGACTTTATTCCAGATTTCTCATTTCGACAAATTCCGCTCCTAGCAAGAGCTTGGCGAGTCTGTGTGAAAACTCCGCCTCTACTCGGAGAAAAACCCGGTCCACGACGGGACTTCTGAATCAATGTACACGGCAGTGCCAAGGTGGAGTAGTGAATATAAAATTAAACATATGGATAATAAGACAATACAAACATGCGGGAAAATAGTTCGTTGAAACATATATTCTTCGTTTTCGTCATCATATATTCAATAAAATAAATCCTGATATACCGAAGAACCGGGTACACACGGATCTTTGTGAGTGTTTCTCTTTTAAGGTATGATGCTTCATGGCTGCCCAATTACGTGTACGCACCCAAGTGATGGCTACCTCCCTTCCTTCTCTCTTTCCTTCCAAGGGACCCTCGAATGCGTCGTTTATTTGTATAAAGGCCAGCTATCTCCATTACTCATTCCTCTTTATTTCCTTTTCCTTTTAACAACACGCAGCGACGGCTGACGAAAAGGGGTCTTTGTAGACGGAGAAGTGGAAAGTTGTCACTGATTACAAAAAAATTTTGGATTGATAAAAATTCCCGTCTATCTAATGTGTCAGGTACGTGTAATCTACACGCTGCGAATCGTTGATACCTGTAACTTCATTTCCTAAGAGGCATCGAAGCAGTATTTTCAGTTATGTACTAAAATAAAAAAACACAATGCACGTGAAATTATTATATTCACATGTAATTAAATAAATATAATTTATTTAATTAGGTGTGAATTTTTTCTCGAATATTTTTATAATTGTAATGGGGAAACACTAGACTCGACCGTCGGGGAAAACAGAAGGCAGCATCAAAAGTACCGAGGATTTGCAAAAGCGGATACACGGGCCACAGTACAGCAAAATCACTGGCCAATACGTGACTGGACGACCACAACAATAACAGGTGAGCAGTCCTCCTTCACTTTGTGTCTATTATAAGCACAAGACGCGTCCTACGTCGGCGAGAAAGCTTCCGCTTTAATTATTACAAGTGAATCCTCGATGATATATGTGCACAGAGGGATCCTGAATTGATGGGGGGTCGGGACATAGCCTTCTTTTTCAACAAGAGCCGTGGTGGTGTACATATCTGGCCACCTTGTAGGCCGTCCTCAGGGTAGCGCTACGCCGTCCTCAGGGCGTCCTACGGTTTCTGATTGTTTCCGACACAAAGATAGTTTCTCAGGTTGTGAATTTCAATAAAAGGTTTGTATTAAATAAGACTTGGTATTGTAGTAATTGGCTTGCAATTGGTGTACATTTCAATAACCTAAAATCGATTTTTTATGCAGTTGAAACCCGACGTGGAAAATTCAATAATTCTGTATGGTGGAGATAAATTAAAATAAGAAAGGTAAGACGTTACGTTTGTATATATATTTTATTTGTTTTTTTTTTCTTCTGAAAAGTATTTCTGGTTCATATAATTCTAGATGCCTCGTCGCTGATGTGTACCTGGTTGCAAATCAAATTATGACACCACTTTAAAGACAGATGTTCCCCGTCCACATTTCGTTTTCCGATATCGGAGAAACTTCAAAATGAATACGCTACGTGGAATACCGAGGGAAAGTTCTACCCTATCAGTTTCTTCTGCTGTATGCATTAAACATTTTGAACCTCGGTGTGTGCTGAGGGCTGAGGGATTTAAAGATAGCAGAGGACTTCTGAAAGAACTCTCTACTGTTGACTTACAGTGGATTTTACCTAAGAATCTTCGTTTGGAAAGATGGTCTCAGATAGAGAATATATTAAATACATACCATGCTATGAAAGATCCTCCCAATTCTTCAGTTTCTTGGAACATTTCTAACGTCATTAGATGCTTAGAGAATATTGAGAATTGTGAGGATTTCTGTTGTTTTCCATTTCAGAAGACTCTCCAGTTAACTATTAACCAACTACAACTGCTCAATGGTAATGTGAAAAGTACAGTCCAGAGACAATTGTATTTGCTTTATCTCTGTTCCTGCAATCACCGGCATGTCACAAAACTGAAAAAATAATAATTTTGTACTACCACATAAGTGATATTTACAAAAAATATCTAGTGGCATTTCTGTGAACGTAAGTGGAAAATTTTGCTGTAATTTGTGTGATTTCCTTATGGTTAGTTCCAAAGCAACGTTTGCTGATGACCACTTGCAAAGAGGTGGATTGTGTATTCCTTCCAGTGGTGTAAATATCATATTTTACCATGTGTGCAGTGTTTGAATACATAATTAATAACAAAAAAGTGAACGCAAAGTTCCTTGAATCATCAGATTGGTAGTATTGAATCGGAGGATGATTTCTATACTAATAGTTAACGTACGTTATCAAAACACAAACATTACTTCAAAAATACGAAGATTTTGAGAAAAGAGGAAAATTATTTCAAAAGATTGCTTTTAGAAACTTGTTATATTCAAATGAATAAAAAAGTGAATACTCAATTAGAATGCAATATTTTTACAAAAGATTTATAAATTTATTGTCAAAAAACAGTACAAACTGCGTATGACCACGTGGAGGGAAAAAAACTAATTTACTCTCCGGAAGCAAGCAAGGGACCATCCCATCAATTCCGATCAAGGGCCCTAAGGCAGAGGCGGATTCAAAAATTTAAGCAAAAGTTCCTAGATAAGATAAAAAGTTGGCTGCGAGTTATAATACGATCTGTTTTGATAAAGTAATAGAGATGAAAGACTTTTATATTTTTTTAAAATATTTAATTGAAGGTGAAGTGATAACGTTAAATAATGAATGAAATGATTGTCTAAAAAGAGACACATAGCTTGCTAGTGAATGATAGTGAACTTCTATAATAGACAATCAGAGAAACCTCAAGTAGATCATTCTTCAAGTGAAATTTCTATAGACATGTGGTAATTCCCGGAGAAGTATCAAGTCCCTTATGGAGACCACCTCTGGGTCTCCTCCCGCTCATTAACCAAGTCACAGCAATTAGCCTCTGTCTGCTTACGACGACAAAGAAGGGACATGCAGCAATTACCATTAAGCGCTGTCGCATTTGACTGTGGTGGTTCTCTTGGACGTATAATGGTGGAGCTCAGAACTGAGATATTTTTGATATGCGTTCCACGTGAAGCTGAAATTGTCATTTCTATGGCGGACATAAATATCTTTGAAAAGAAAAGTTTATTAATAAGAATAATTAATTTTGCTTGATGGAGGTTTTACTTAACAATACTGCAACATATTTAAAGAAATTCGGTTAAAGACGATTCCGATGCAGGCAAACTTACCTGCGCTGAGAACAATCGAGAAGTTCAAGACATCGTCTCGGTTCGTATATCTGGGACACTTTCAGTCCTTTGAGAGGTCTCAGGTATATGTCCCCATCAAAATCGTTTAAGGGATACATTTCGACACACATTTATTCTTACTTAAACTTGGGAAGAAAGTTGAAACTTTCGAAAAGAACAGTTGTGAACAATTTAAAATGGTGAGCAACGTAAGCTAAAGTTACCACTCGTATATTTCACTCATATTTGTTGTTGAGAAGCAGCCTTACGAGCTGCTTCATGCGAATGACCTCTAGAGAAAAAATACAAAATACAAAACATTTTTATGTTTACGAAATAGTTCATAAATAAAATAAATGCACGAATATTTGTAAAAAAGTGAAAAAAACAACAACATTATAATTAATGTAATGTTATTGGTAACTTTTACAAAAAAACAAATTAATATTGTTAAATAAAAATATTCATGGTATTGCAAATATTTGGATCTGAGTAATTTATTTACCTCAAATTGTTCAGTGTGAGTGTTAATTTATTATGTGAGAGTTATCGTTTAGTTTAGTTTAGTTTACGAACCGAAGAAAAGTCTTAAGTTTGCCCCCTCCAGAGTCGTGTTTAAAAAAAAATTCTAACACAAGAATGACTTTTATCTTGAGAATTGGGACAATGTGTATATTTATTACTAACACAGAACCGTTCGGAAGTTTGAATTGTTATCTTTTCTGTTCGTTTCACACAATTTTCTTTGACGAAAGATATTTCCACGCCGAGATTTGTATCTTCAGAACGGTTTAGAATATCTTACGGAATCATCAAGAACCGGAGTCAGAAATATTGAGAATTGTCAGATAACAAATGGATTCATTGGAGAATGAATGAGAGATGTGGTGTTGTCTATTAGAGCAATTTTTTAAAATTCTAATGAAAAGTACTTTTGCCAGTTTAGCTGACATCTTCAGTCTAAAATAAAATGAAATAAAACAAAAATATAAGCCCTTTTTTAGTTTTAGTTTTTATCACTTTCTATTGATTCATTAAAATTCTGCTGCTCTGTTTTATTTTCAAATCAAGTTATTTAATAATATTAACAATTAATTCTTGTACTTTAGATCCTTGACACACTGTTTATATCAACGTGTTTCATTTTATTTTAGACTGAAGATGTCAGCAAAGCTGGCAAAAGTAGTTTTCTTTCGAATAATAATTTTGTAGACAGCACCACGTCTGTCATTTATTCTCAAAAAGGAAAAAAAAACTAGTGTCGCTGCACCGTAATTTAATTCATTAGGAAATAAAAAACAACACTTTAAACAAAAAATGCATTTAAATTCGAGCGAGTTGAAATGATTTGTGAGTGACGGGCACATTTCCTTTTCTCTCAAGACTTTATCTTTTCATTTTAAAAAAATATTTTTATGAACATAGCTACTGAGAGCACATTCCTGTGATTCCATTTTACTCTCGAGCCAATCATTTTATTTAAATCAGAAACTAGCTTTTCATAAAGTAATAAAAACAAATTTAAATGTAAAACATTTGTAGGACTTAAGTTCCTCAGGAGTTAAAAAAAAACACGCAAAATGTTCCTCATCAAAGAACTAAATTTGTGAACAAAAAACCTCCGAAGTAATAAAATTTTCAAACAACAAAAAGTGTGTTCCATTATATTTTCATGGGAATACTAAAAAATGCGATTATGAATGAAATTTTATCGTTTATGGAACAAGTTTCAAAAGTACGTAATTCCGAAATATAAAAGAATTTTTGTTATATTCGAAAGCACAAGGAAGAAAAAGAAAACAGACCTAATTTGTACCGACCGTGCCCATGCCCAGAGTAATCCATTCGTTCTCAAAATGCGGCAATTCCAAGAGATGAACAAATTGGACAAGACGAAACAAGTGTTTCTCGAGACAAAGACGTCCAGAGGTTCTTCCGCAGTAAAACGATTACTGGAGAAGAAACAGAAGCTGCTTTGCTTCGGATTCCGAGAAACAAGTCGCCCACGGACCCACCGATATCCGCTTTCAGATTCACAAGCGAATGAGGGACTCGCGTTTCCACTTTCTCATATGCTACACATGAAACATTAGTTTACTGTTTCAAGAAGCTTCAATAATATTTAGCAGACGTACAATGCACTTTTCGTAATTTGAAACGAAAGATATGATAATGATAAAATACATAGGAGGACAGCAAACGCACTGCAGATACGAAAATACATCAATTTCTGTCTACAACGAAATTATATACGTAACACTTTTACGATATTTTTTTGTCACTCTATGCTGCAGATGGAGAAACGTTTATGAGAAAGTATGAGCAATGGTTTTGTACTACCTCTAGTTTTTTTTTCTTCTTTCAATTGTACTTTCCTCCGTCAAATGAGCTCTTTATATGAGCTGAAGGACATAAACGTGGAGAAGCTACAACTTTTTTTCCTGGCCCTGCCGGGAATTGAACCCGGGGTCATTTCGTGAGGAGCAAGAAAGCTAGCCGAGAGGCATTGCACTCACTTTTGCAGAGTCTTTGAAGTAACGCCGAATGAGCGAAGCATAAGAATTTAAAAGATTAAGATTGTTACTGTTCGGAAGTATATCTAAGCTGAGGAGTGAGAGATGGTCCGTCCCCGGGGGCCTCATCTTGTAAAAGAAAGAAGCCTCCACGAAGGAAGACACTCTGATGTCTCAGAGCATTAATGTCGTTTTATGATTGATTGATGTATTAAAACGCAAACCTCCGTCATTACATATAAACTTTTTTTTTTATGGAAATATTTTATTGTTGTTACCTCAATATTAAAATTATAATTCGTGGAGAGCACAATACCGTCTTATGGAGGAAACACTTTATGTTCAAAAATAACCAACTTTTAAATCACGAAAGTCAAAAGGACGTTTACTTAAATTTGTAGTAATTTGTTCCTAGAATTTTTACATCCCTTTTATCTGTTTGTCACCGGACATTAAGAAAAGATATTTCTTCTGAGACGTGATGCATTGCACGTTGCACTAGTCCCCCGCCATGTTCCTACATTTTGCTCTTGTGCATTTCAAACGAGTTAAGAGAGTTGTTTGAATGAATATTATTTATATTACATTATTAACTGATAGAAAATATATCATGTTTTTCATCATTATAATTCATAATATTGTGTTATAAAATAATTATATTTAAAAAAACCCAATTATAATGTCTCAGTGATTTGATTGGGTTAGAGCACTAGTCCCGCCATAGTACAGTGTAAATGTACCCGTGGATAATAATAAATTTAGTGTAAAAAAGCATTTATAAACTACATAATGACCACCACGTGGAGGACAATACACTACTTTCCCCTCCGGAAGCGAGCAAAAGGAACGTATTCCATCAATTCCAATCAAGCGAATTCAAACATTTCAATACTTTACTCCTAACAGAAGAATAAAAGTAGTTGGGTTCGTGTTATAATATTAAGAGACGACACGAATCGAACACAAAAACGATTATTATCGTTTGATCGTTTCAACACATGAAGGGAGACGGGGGAGCATTTTTGTTTGAAAATTGTGATTTTATAAATATTAACTTTAAACAAAATGCATCAAATAAATAATTAACAATCCGGTATTATTAATAACAATTATTTATTAAAGTTATTAATATGGTATTATTTATTTTATTAATCTAGCATTATTAACAATAACAGTTATATTATTAATAACAATTATTAATGTGTTAACACCTTTACAAAGTGTGCCATTTATCAACTTCAATTTTATCTGTCACGAGTTCGGGTCCGATGTGCGGGGAGGGTCTCGAGAGCCCGCTTGGTCGTCGTCTCCCCACTCCTGTAGAACCGCCACTTCATCTCGACGGTATGTAAGAGACCCGTAGTGAACTCAATATACACGCACGAAGCGGCGGCTCTCGGGAGAAAGTAGTCGGCACATGAGAAGCACGGAGCTGCGCCGCGAAACCAGTTCCCAAGTGATCACCAGCGATGCGCACTCGTGCGTGCGTCCAACGCATGTGCTGCCTCCTGGTGGCGTGGGTGGGAACGAGAATGCAGACGCGGAACTTTTTCTTCCCCCCCTCCAGCAGACGGTTAGCACGCAAGGAAGTGGACGTGTCACTCCGGGAGCTAAGGGGTTAGCATGTTCGCTCGCCACCAAGTCACTCCGGGTTCAATTCCCGGCGGGACCCAAAAATACGTGTAGCTTTTCACATTAATGTCCTCCAGTTCGTTTATTGCTGTGACTACTGGAAACCGAATCTTCGTTCTTCTGTCCACTTCTTATTGCTTCTAGTATCAATTACTCTGAACTATTACTAACCACTTCACGTAGGTCAAGTTGTTGGTAAAGCCACCTCTACTCCTACCATTCTACCCTCCTAACTCCTATCGCTCCATGTAGATAAGCTTCAATAGCACTGCGCTACACTTCCTCCCATTTACAAATAAATACTACAAATAAAGAAGTGGATGTGTTGCATTGAAATTTATGTCTCATTCCTTAGTGCAGCGCTGTGTCCAACATGTCTTGGCCCCAGAGCTCTTTCGATCGAGCAAATGTTGTCCCAAGAATAAAACTAATGCGTCATATTAATTTATTTGTAACGGCACATTTTCACTCAAAAATGTACATTATTTCAAACAGGAAAATTAAATAGTACATTTCTCTAAGAAAAATATAGAATATAGTAATAAAACGTTTTACATTGTAATACGGGGTAATTCCGAACACAATTTCCTTTTCTCTCTCAACGGACTCACAGTTCTACCTGCCCCCCCCCCCAACGTTTGATGAAAAATGTTCCATAAATCGCGAGCAATATGAAAAAAAAAAATCGCTGTTGAACTTGACTTGGTCCGTAAAATAAAAACTCCATAAAATACCTTCTACTTGAAGGGTTAAAAAATATGTTCCTGTAGACAAAAATTAAAATTATTACAAATTGTCCGAATTAACAGAAGTGTAGTGTGTAGAAGGGACACAAATAAACCACACCCTATAAAGAATCTTCCTTGAAGGACTTTTTTTTATTCTGCGTTCGAGAAACACGTAAATCAGATGCAGTTATCAAAATGGACAAAATGGATCTTCAGCAGTTAAGGTTTCTCAAGAGATCAGAGCGTGCTTTCCAACTTTCTAAGTCCCCAAGGTTCTCTAAAGTGTTCCTTTGCAAAGAGTGGTTTACTATCTTTGTTACCCATACAAATAAAAAAGGATTTTTGCAACATTTACGTAAAAGGTACTTCACAAATTGATACAATAGTTTAATCTAAAACCTTCAATAATCATAACGAAGTAAGATTATTGCAAAATACAATAAAAACGCTGCATTTTAAAAGGAAGACAAGTAATTTTTTACGAGCGTTTTCAATGAAACATTCAAAGATGCAGCGAATAATTTCAGTCATGTTTTTAAAAATTGTTTTTAAACGATTCAAGTTAATTGATGAATCTGAAGAGGATCATGTTCATTGGTCGAAACGTATAGACTTATGTACGGCGTATTACGTGATGTGTGCATTTTGATTAGGTTTTGTTTGTAGGTGTGTTCGTACCATCATAACTAATTCATAGACGTAGTTTTTTGTAATTCTAATGAGATATTATAACGACCATCGATTTTTTTACAATAAGGCACGTCATGTTAGAAATGTATTGTGAGATTTAATCATGATCATAAAAAAAGACAGTCATAAAAAATCAATAAATTCAATTTCCTTATCCATTTTTACTTGTCTTCGCAAAAGAAAAAAAATATTGAAAAATTTTATGCTTATGTATCAATTCATTGTGCAAAAATGTTTAATATCAACTGAACTATTTAACTACTGTCACCACAAAACGAATGATCCATTTATAAGGTTTATTTATTATATCGGTACATTTCAAAACGATTTAATACTTTTATATCCAATAATTAAACTAAAAACTATGTATCCATCAACACACTTACTTTGTCCCAATACTCTTGTTTATAAAACAAAAAAATTGTATAAAATTGTTGAAACAATGACACCAATGTCTCATCGTTTGGAACAAATGGTTTCCGAGGACAATATAAAACAACAGCATACATTGGCCTTAAACAAAATACATTTCATCACACAGAAATGTAGCTTTAAGTATAAATATAAAAATTAATGGGCAACTTAAGTCGTATTCTTTTTACACATTTATGAACCTCATAAAGATAATTTTTACAAATCTGTTAGTTTTCATAAAATTGTTGCATCTTGTATGTTGCATCTTGAGCGACGGACATTTGTATCGGTTCTACATCGTTATGTAGAATATGCGATTCCTACAAGAATTCAAAAGCAATACGTACAGCGTTAGTGATATCTCATGGTATTTGCTTTCTTTGCTTTGAAAATTAAACCATCATTAGACGTCACGCTATATTTGAAGAAACAAAGATATGTTGATATAGCCACCTTCAATTAATTTATTTAATACCCTCCGGCAGTTGAAGACCTGCATTCTTCAACCCTTTTTTTTTTTTTTTTTATTACAAATTGCTTTCCTTTACAATACACACTTCCCCCATGTTTGTCAAGTTCCCACTTGTAATAAAAGTCAGCTCACAATTAAATCGTCTTCTCGTCATATGGTGGCAGTGCACTAAAAGGGAGCTTCTGCTGGAGGCTCCGAGTCCAAACGCATCCAAAATCCCCGTTGACCAACTGCTGCTGCCGCTGCCATCGAATGCTTTGACCACCCGAGAACAGGCCTTCGGCGAAAGCACAGGTTGAGGAGAAGTGGACACAAGGAAGTGTGATGCTCGCCAACTACAAAAATGTCAGATGTAGCCGTCCTGAGCCACCTCAGCAGCAGCTTATCAGGTGTGTTTTTTATCCTTTCCATTTTTGGAATCAGCGCGGCTCATTTATTATTATTATTATTATTATTATTATAGTATTTGTAAATGGGAGGAAGTGTAGCGCAGTGCTATTGGCGCTTATCTACATGGGTCGATAGGAAATAGGAGGTGGATGGTAATGACTGTTGTTAGTATGGGGGTCAGTTAGCTATGTTTACCAACACCTTGACCCACGTGGAGGGGTTATTAGGAGTTGTTAGAAATAGTAATAGAGTTATTGACACTAGGAGCAGTAGAAGGAGGAGGATAGGAGGAGGAGGACCGTGCGCTTTCCAATTGTCATACCTATATGAACTGGGACATTAATATGAAAAACTATAACTTTTGTCTCGCCCCGCCGGGAATTGAACCCGCGATGACTGCTCATTGGGTGGAGAACTGAGGAGCTGTCTGTAATTTGGCGTAAAAGTACCAGAGAGACCGTGAGGTTTCGGTATATGCTTCGGTATCCAGATTGACCCACAGGCCCACTCAGTCCCTTATCAAATGAATACCTAGTGAATCCTGAGGGTTCGAAATTGTCGATGCATGACGTCGGTCACATCTCCCTCTGTGCCACCCAGTGGTGAAGAAATTGATTATAAATATAAATTTATCGTCAAAAGCAAATGACCATGTGGAGGACAATAAACCAATTTACTCTCCGGAAGGAAGCAAAGGACCATCCCATCAATTCCGATCGAGGGTTCTAAGGCATAAGAGGATTTAATATTTCAGCCCACTCCTAACGGTAAAAAAATTGTTCGACACGTGTTATAGTATTAACAAATACCAACAAACATTATATTTAATAAAACACAAAAACGTTATTTCAGAAATACGTAATTATCATCAAACTATAAATCATTGGGAAACTATCTCAACAATTAAATAACACTAAATTCAAGATTTATTCTTTCAACAGATGCCGCCCTTAGGCAAAAGAGTTTAGGCAAGAAGAGTCTGAATACAGAAATCCGCCTCTATCCGAAGGAGAACCGGGATAGGACAACTCGGTTCGTTTCTCTGAATTATTTATTTATAGAAAATGAGATTCGCTTGTGGAATGTGTATGAACTCCCACAAACATTTCTTTTCATCTATTATTTTCTAAAAACGACAGCTAGAAAGAAAAGGAGAATTTTGAGTTTCCGACACCCACACAGTCGGCGGCAGCGTAAAGAGAGGCAGGTAGCGTCGTCCTGAGCTGAGCTGAGCTGAGCTGTGAGTTATCGCTGAGCTCGTTCCTCGCTCCGTGCGCTGCAGCCACGCGGCAATTACGCCAAGAGGTAATTACAGTCACGCGCCCTCCGCTTGTGTAGCGGTGGGCGGTCGGGCGACTGGATGGAGGAGGAGGAGGAGGAGGAGACGACGTAGGCGGCATTCGCTTTAAAAACGAACATGGAGTATTTGAGTTAATAAAATAGTTACATTGGAAGTAAAAGTCATTTATGATTAGATGGACAATCGAAGTGCATGTTAAAACGAATAGATTTAAAATTTACATAATTTTTTCTACAGAACTGTTATTGAGGAAAAAAAATGTTGTATAGTGAAGGTGCGTTTATCGTAAATATGATGATATTCTTCATCTGTCTGGTAATTATCGTACATGTGAGATATGATATCTATAAAATTCACACTCAAACAACTCCCAAGAACAGGTGAAAAGGGAAAATTCTTCTACATTAAGTTCTAAGCTATCCCTATGGACTTGACGGAGAATACAGCTCCGCAATTGCCTTTGATCGGAATTGATGGAATACGTCCCTTGCTTGCTTCCCGAGAGTAAATTAGTTTATTGTCATCCACGTGGTCATACGACGCAGTTTATAACAGAATTTTTTGACATTAATTATTTTTGGGGGGGGGGGAACTTTCGGTGTTTATTCTAAACATTTGTAATGTTGTTTGTTGCCCCTTTAGAAAATTCAAACTTCCAACTGGAACCCCTGAAAGGGCGCTGTCCACGCGATGGAGACCCTTAGTCTCTATTGGACTGCAGTGACACGCCAAATGAGATCAAAGAGGAATGGAAAACTTGGAGCATTGCGTCGGTGGGAAGAAGAAGAAGAAGAAGAGATGCAGTCAGCTAACACGCATTCGACTCGCGTATGCTATTATCCACAACGTTCCCAGGCAGATGCTCAAAGTTGGAGCTTATCGTCTACCACCAGCACGCAATTACATTCACTTAAAGACGAACGAGGCCAGCGAATAATATAATTACAAAAATTATAACTTATTTAAGGGTTTCGGATAGAAAACGAGTAACAACTTAAAACATGATATTATCCTAATCACGTTTAGTGCGGGGATCTGATACTAGGAGCAAATAGTGTAGTTGAGAGTAAATGTACTTAGACGCGTCATGAAACTGAACATCCGGGTGCAAAAACGTTCAACCTCCTCTAATAATGGAGAACACTTGCAAACTAAACTCTCAGAGGTACTCACGAACAAATTATTTTTTGTCCATAAGGTGAAATATTTCTCCGTACAATATACATAATTTTATAATACGTATTGATAAAAATTGCGTGCAATCTCGATAATCCGACATTTGTTAAACCGACGCGTTCGGTAATCCGACAAATTGACGATGACTCATCTTTCCTGACTTGACGAGTGCATTCAGTTGTGTCCAATGCAGTGCGGTGTCATTGCTGCAGTGATGCAGCGTACTATATATTGTGTTGTGCTGTACTTTCTTGATTATGTATATTTTTATTCTCATTAGGTTTCTCACATACCGTTTATTGCTTATTCATGACAAAAAATACTGCAAATAAAACTGTGAGTGAAAAGATACCTAATCTTTTTATAATGTGTTTAGCTGAGTTTCCTCTCACCGAGAAGGTTTTTTAGCATTGTTTTAATGGTTCGCTCGGTGATCTGAGAACAGTCTGATCCCATCTGACGGAATCAACTGTAATTTACTTTCATTAACGAAGTTTAACTTATATTTCTAAATTCCAAACTAATTTTTGAAGAAGACTGAATGAGTCGGAGAAAAAGCCATGTTAGATTGGGAGAGCTCAATCAAATCTATTGCACAATATTTATTTCGCATTTTGAAACTAAAATGAAACCACTATGTATGTTTATTCATCCATATATGTATTTCCGATGTATGTTTATTTTTTTTTCCATTTCAAGCAATAAATGAAATATCTGTCTCAAAAGAAATGAAAAATTGCAGCTTCTTTATTTATTCCTCGTTCCCTTCCCCCCCCACCCACCCACATACATTTTATCTTTTTCCTTCAATGACTTCAATCCCTCAAATAACTAATACCTTAATATTTCAAATAAGTGGATCTGTACTTCTTTAATCTTTCGATACGCAACGTTCATTATTTGTAGTAATTTTATTTGCATTCAATTATATGACGTAATTTGTTATTTAATGCGATGTCGTTAAATGTACAGGTTTTTAATAACTTTTATAACAATTCCAACTAACTATGTCAATATGCTTCATTCATATCCTCAATAATGACATTTATTTATTTTTCAAAAATGTTTTTATCTGAATGAAAATAAATCAATAATTAAAGAGTTACGACCTTATCTATTTTGACCTTAATAGTGTAATAGACCTTAACAACAGTAGAACTACCTTGATCAGTTATAATAAATTAGTTTAGACAATTTAAAATAAATAGTCTATAGGAACACCTCGTTGAATTTACGTCGCGTTGTATTCCTATTAAAGAAAGAGCAATTCTCATAGAATACTCTCGTGCGTTGCTGAAAGTGTTGCGGAGCCTCTGTATAAAAACCCACTCTTGGCGTCGTTCCCGCTTCGGTCGGAGGGACGCGCTGCGGCGCCGTGTGCCCTATACCTGCCTCGGGCTCAGTTCCAAAGTAGACAGACGCACAACCTTATCTTATGACCGGAGGCAGACGCCGCCGCGTCGTAGAGATACTAAGTACAACGGCAGGGGGAACTGTACAGTGTGTGTTATTGGCATAGCGTGAGAATATACTCCAAGTCACATAACTTCGCCGAAAATTATGCAATATGGCTACCTAACACGATTGCCAACTTCTACGAATTCTAGTTGTTCCCAAATAAATATTTATAATAGTCACGAAAGTGACTATTTCCTGTAAAGAAATACAATTTGATAATACAACAACAAACTAAGACAGAAGGTAATATTCGTTGCACATTTTTCTTTGAGTGACGAAGCATGCCCAGTAGAATTTCAATCCACGAATGGACTCAAAAAGGAGGCAGTTTTTGGATAATGCATAGCAAATAAGAATGCACCAGTAGTAGAACAATATGATATTTATTTAAGTGCAGTTGGGTAGATCTTACGCGGTGACATAATATAAGGAAATGCAAATTAATGTACAAAAATAGATATTACAGAGAACGGAAATAAAAAAAATTGTTAAATAAATGATTAAACTAATATTAAAATATTAAATATAAAAACATGTGACGCAGAAAAAAACCAAAAAAATAATACTAACGTATTGCACATTTTAGGGCGGATGACCCGAAAATTTGATTTATCCCTTTAGTGCACTTCACATTTCCCTTCCTTTCGAACTGACGTATTTCCCTCGTATCACTTCACTTCACTTCACTATCTACCGCACCCCTTCTTCCAGAACTTGTCTAACCCTGCGAATAAACGCAGAGCTCGAAACCTTTTCCACAACCGTTGCATAGAGTTGTCATCACTCTTTCAATCTGTTGGAGTCCCGCACGTACACTTAGTATCTCTATGATATTTGAGTTGTTGCCAGAGCGCGGCTGATGAGGCGCCACCGTCTGCGTTGCGCATGTTGAAGGCAATGGACCACGAAAGCAGACTCACAGGTATTCACCTCTGTCGGATGCATGGCTCATACTCATTCTTTTTTTAATTTCATTTAATGTCTTATTTCTGACATGACAAGTTTTAGGTCATTAGGACTCTTCTTCCATCTAAACACACGTCACGCAATTGAAGGGGACACATTAAGTTCGTGTAAAAAAATAGGACCTACGTACTTCTGAGGGTTATACAACTAGCATTCACGTATTCACCGTCCTGTAAAGCTAGTGTTCTCTCTCAGAGATAGACAGTACGTAGACAATGTCTGGGTGGAAATGGAGTACAGTCGTAGAAGGCTAACGGGTGGTGTAGTGGTTAACACCCCAGCGATCAAAGCAAGAGTCCCGGGTTCGGTTCCCGGCTCGTCGCAATTTTCACCTGAGCGAAAATTGTCACATGTAGACACATTCTGAATTATTGTAATATTTCTCTTGAAATACAAAGTGTAATAAAAATTAATACTTTCTCCAACTTCACAAAAATTACAAAAATATCTCTCATCTCTCGATCAATATGTTCGTTTCGAGGATCAAAGAACTCTTTCCACGACTTCATCGCTATACAATAGTAACAGAACACAGGAATATTTTCGACGCCTCATCTGTGTGATCTCTCAATATACCAAAATGAACTAATGTTTTTTACCTCCATTTCTTTGCCTATATATAGAGCGAAATGTAATCTGGTCACTAGTGAACTGTACAATGAATCTATACTAATGAAAGTCGGAAAAAGGTAATCGATGAAATTATTTTAAATTAATAATAATAATAATAATAATAATAATAATAATAATAATAATAATAATTTATTAGTCTGCCAGCGAGCAATAATCTATAAAAAAAACACAAAAAACAGAATAAAAAGCTTAGAAAATTACTACACATGGTTACAACGAGAAGGAAATTAAATTTAAGAAATTAATTATCTACATGAGGCTCATATATTGTATGTGTTTTCACATACACTCAAAAACATTTTCGCTCCCAAACAGTTATAGAAACATACTCATACGTACAAGCACGCTTCAATATATCCACATATATCATTACTTCTCCTATACCGTTAGCGTAAGTTTAATTGCTATGACATAAATAAAAGAAATTAATAACTATACAAAAATAACACCAAAACAGAGTTACTGAGAGCAATCAAGTACACTGCACTTCACAAGGGCTCGAAGCAAGAAGACGGTTGCGGAAACGTTTTACTCTTTCTCGTAAGTTCGAAAGTGTTCTTGCAGATAAGTTATTCCAGTCTACAATAGTTCTATTCACAAAGGAGTATTTATCAATATCCGTTTTCTGTTTCCTACATTTTATTTTACGCTTGTGGCCGCCGCGACTCATGTAATTCGGTTTGTGTAGCCTAGCGTTCGCTGATTTCCATGCAGGTTCTTCCATGTAGGCTTTAAAGAGAGCAGAAAGACGCGCTAACTTCCTTCGATTGGAAAGTGTAAAGCCCCACTCTAAATTAATATTACGTGTGTTGTCCCTAACAAATTTTGCAGCCTTTCTTTGTGTCCGAACTAATTCATTGATTTGACCCTTCCTATACCAGCAAGCGGTTCCGTACTCCACTACAGGTCGGACTAATGAAGTGTACGTCAAGTTTTTAGATTTCGAACTCCCTTTTCTGACTACTCGTCTTACGACGTTCAGCGCTCTCCAAGCTTTCTGCGTTGTCTGTTTAACATGTTCTGTCCTATTTAAGTCACGAGAAATTATAACACCAAAGTATTACAGCATGAAACTTCAGGAATAATCTGATGATATTCCTGATAATTTTTCCAACACGCGAATATCATCCTTCGTAGCTCTCTACATATATTCCTGTAATTTTCCTAAGTTTTACCTGAATAACCTTCAATTTCAACAGATGTTAATTAGTAAACATCATCTATGCAGCTTACACAACACGACAAATTGTTTCTAACGCTAATAAAATCTTCACCCCCGTACGACTCACGCGATCCCGTCTGAAAACCGAAATATTTCTGCACCTTTCACGTCCTCCGATCGCTTTGACTCCGTACCAATAATAATAATAATAATATCTGGTTCATAAATATCAACTAAATTGTTGTAAATTCTTCTACAATTCAACTGCAGCAACACAAACGACCCAACCTTGTTAACCGGTCCGCGAATTTCGTTTTCTCCTTCACCGCCGTCATTTAAAGGACACATCTTAAGTGTTATTGCAATTAAAATGCAAAATATGGTTAATATTGATCGATTACCAGAGCAAAACGACAATTAAAATCTGCTGCTAATCTAGATGTGAGTAGATGTGAATCTTCACTCGCATGACTGTTCACTATAAAGTTTACTAATGTGTCCGCTAGAGTTCGATTGTGAGGTTACGTGAGGACAATAAAGGTGACGTAATCGTAGGAACTAAATGAAATATAAGTTTTAACGACATAACCTAAAAGTGAAACGAAAACTAAAGAATTCAGAGGTCTTCATTATGAGCTTTGTTTATTTCTGAGTAATGTGTATACGTTTGTTTTGCCTGAATTCTACAGAAATTCGTATGTATTAGCTGAAATATACTGGAAACTATGTATTTTTGCAAGTTTTCTAAGTGTTATTTGATTTTTGAAAAAAGAATGAGAAAATTTAACACGAAAGTAAATAAAATGGAAACTAATATATGAATTGAGAATAGTATATAAGAGCCTCGGGCAACTGCAGGTAGTTTTGTTTGCGGGTTATATGCGAGACGCTACAAGAAATCGTCTGTAGATCAATTAAGCTGAGGGACTAAAACACCTGTGCTAGTGGAACGCAGCGCTCTGAAGTTAATGTATGTTTAAGTTCCACATTAATTATATTTCAGAACGTTAACAGCAATAAAGGTACATTGATATTCCATTCAGGTTCAAGCTGTGTAGTTAACACAGAAATCCCTGACTATTCAAACTGGGTAGCCGGCAAATCAATACACGTATAAAACGTTCACCGCATTAAAAATAAAAATATTAAATAAATACAGTAAATTATACATTACCATAATAATTAAGATATGTTTTTTTTGTTAACTATGGTGCGTTTGTTTTGTGTGTTGCATGTGACGAGTGGCGCTGTAGACGACAAAAACAGAAACTATTCTCTTGTGGATGTGCCCTGAAGCGAGATGATGTATTTTTCTGCCTTGTATTCAAATGAGCTTCGAAAAAGTGATAAGGGCAGATGCAAACAATGCAACAGATGCAACAGATGTGATAACAGATGCGAGAAGACTCTTTGTGATTTTTTTTTATTGTAGTATTTGTTGTAAATGGCAAGAAATGTAGCTAAGTGCTATTGAAGCTTATCGACATGGAGCGGTAGGAGGTAGGCGTTGGGTGGTAGAGACTATTGTTAGCTGGGATGACCAACAACTTGACCCACGTGGAGGGGTTAGTAGGAGTAGCTAGTAATAGTAAGAGTTATTGATACTAGGAGGAAGTGGATAGGAGAAGGAAGGTTGACTTTTCGGTAGTCACAGTTAAATATGAACTGGGACATTAATGCGAAAAGCTAAAAATATTCTGGCCCCATAAGGAATCGAACCCGGGATAGCTGGTGATGAGCAACAACACCTGAGCCACAGGTGGGGCTTGATTTTAAAACTCTGCTTATAATAATTGGAGCTATATTTAAACGAGAAGGTCTCTCAGTACAAGTATAACAGATCTAACACTGAAGAAGCTCAAGTCGTCAGCTCAAGACGTCAATGAGGCCGAAGATACGACGAATGGTGGATGAGTTTAAGTGGATGTGATTGAAAACTAGTTAATAACAATGAAAGTGCAATGGGCAACAAATAAAGAACCTTAAAAAATATTTTAGTCATTTACATTAAAATTCTCCATTCCATCAGCACAATACTCCCGGTTCGAAAGGATCAAGTTCTCAGGATAAGGCGACCACGAGCTTCGTTCCTTCGTTTCTTTATAGATATCCATAAAATATTACAATTCATTATACTTTTAAAAACTCACACGTTTTACAGTGTTTCCAAACATTAAAATAGTTTTTTTACGTTTTAATTTTTTTTCTTAATTTTGAACAAAAATTAGTTGCTGAAACTTGCTTCTCGATTGAGAAAATCCTTTAATCTACCAAAGAAATTTTTTCAAGTATCGGAAACTTTCTTAACTTTTGTTGAAAAACATTCACGCGAAAACCTTTTACTTTTCAACTCTAGTCGTTATAAATGAACAAATGCAACGGTTATTTTGCTAGTAGTGGGGAATACTTCTAAAAATGCGGAAAATGTTATCTTCTTCTCAATTATAGAAATGTTCTTCGTCTCGCAGTACAGCGTCAATGGTTTTTTCTCTTACTTTGGCGGACAAATTGGAATGAGGACTGTAATTTAATCTTATTTTATTCACGGTATCGTCAAATACCATGTTTAATACTGTACCTAAGTAAACCCATTTTAGATAAAACAAGAATTTGATTTCATTAAAGTATACTTATAATTTTCGTTTTTTACGAACGTTTCCTGCTCCTCATAGCGCGTAAGTGATAGCGCTCAATCACAGAAGAGAGAGAATGGTTTCTTGCTGACCCTCGTAAGTCTAATTGCTCCAAGTAACTCCGAGCTAATCTAATCATTGGCACGTACAACGTTTTCTTAATTTTTGTTCTAATCATTAAATAACACAACAATATGAATAATAATAATAAAGTGAAAAAGTACAAATAATATTCAACACTCGTTTGCACTTGTCCAGAGCATCACATAGCAGTCATAGAGCATCACATAGCAGTCATAGAGCATCACATAGCAGTCATAGAGCATCACATAGCAGTCATAGAGCATCACATAGCAGTCCAGAGCATCACATAGCAGTCCAGAGCATCACATAGCAGTCCAGAGCATCACATAGCAGTCATAGAGCATCACATAGCAGTCATAGAGCATCACATAGCAGTCATAGAGCAGCGGTTTCGTGACGGTTCATGCCTCGTCTCATCTTTCAGAAAAAATATAAAAATATAAAAATAAATAGCTTTGTCAAATGTCCGGTAAAAGTGATGTAAAAAATACTACAAAGGAAAATTTACTACAAATCAAAAAGTAAACTTCCATCACTATCGTGATTTATAAGTTGGCATACATTTTTGAAAATGAGTTTTCTCCATAATACGTAATGTATTTCAACATCAATTATAATTGCAACTGTTTCATTTAAATGATTAGTGAGGTTATGTTGTTTCTCAAGTTGAAATGACAACAAGTACAAATGTTACTCTAATTATTTCTCTTCCGTTTCAGTTCTAGATTGGAATGTCCATCAAAGCAACTTGTTCGTGAGAGCGGAGACTCCGGGTGGCGAAATATTTTTAGATTTCTGGAATTACACAGCTCCTAAAACACGTCATCCGAACACTAATTCCTTCCAGCAGTTATTTAAATCTCACGACCCTTCCCTCTTCAGTGTTTTGTAAATAAAATGCTCGTAATATCAAGAGTTTCCTTTGAAGAGTATGCATCGAAATATTTCAAACATATCACGTGTTTATTTGTAAGTTTCAAGAAACAAAGTAGACGTTTATTTAGCTGCTGGTGAAAAAGACCAATTTACACGTCAGAAAAGTCTTCGTATAAACCATTGATTTATTATGGACAGATTTTCAAATGATTCACTTTTCTATCTATCCAAATATATGAAAGACTTTTACTTTGTTACTGACGTAAAAATTGGATTGTTTGTTTTTTCTTTCACTATTTTCTGTTACTTATATTACTTCTTTGTTGGAAAATGTATGTACAACCTACGCATAAGAGGGTTATCCAGACTCACTCATTTGATGATTGGCTTTGCATTCTCAGAGAGTGTTTATAACGAGGCCTGGACGCATTCGGATCCCACCAGTCGCCTCGCGAATGTTTATTGAAAAGTCTGATTTGATGAAGTAAGATGGCGGCGAGCGCAATTCTATGGTTTCAATTTATCACAGCGGTCAGCGTTTAGACTGCCAATCTAGTATGCGTATATCTGTGGTTTACAAGATGTTGATTGTCTTTCCTCAATAAAGTACATAACCTATTTCACAACTCTGGATATTATCAATAAATAATTTCGCTACACAATTATTATAGATCATGAATATTCCAGAGAATGACTAATGTAAAATAAACGAAAATGTCAACTCGCATTTTTATAACTCAAAGTTCAAATAAACTCTATCTTGTCTTTCACCGTCACGTAATATCATAATCTCAGAATCTTGCAACAATAAACAACATTATTTGCAAATTAGTTTTGAAACAGCTGTTAAGACCTTAATGCTCAATAATCTTCCAAAATTTTTATCCAGAATTACTTGAAATTACAATTTCTGATCAACCTTGTAAAAAGTATCTCTGCATTGACAGAGGGTCAATATTTTTGCAGAGGCACATCAATGAAACAAAACCATGTTCCGTTCCACCAATTACAAGATACATCTTTGCACCATCTGCTTTCTGCACGACGAAGTGCTAACGAATAATTCCTAAGCAATACAGTGTCGTACGCATTATTCTTTAATTATCGTCTCCTAAGAACAGGGATGAAAGTAATCGACGAATAACTACTATACATCTTTTCACAATCTTGCTGAGACAGCGCGAAATTTTTCATCGAAGCAAAGTTGGCGTCGCGGGATGTTCCTGGTATGTAAGTGCAATACATCAACTTTCTCCGGCTGTTGGCTGCGTGATCAAATAATTGCATCTTATGAGCGCTCATCGTCCTCAGTAAAAAGAATCCAAAAGTGATTTAAATCCTACGCTACTGATAATAATAACTAATAATAAATTTAAAGTAAAAACAATAAAATAATTTACTCTCCGGAAGCAAGCAAGGGACGTATTCCATCAAGGGCACGACGGCAGAGGCAGAGGCAGATGCAACACTTCAGCACACTCAGATAACAACGATAAAAAGTTATGTACATGTTACAATATAATCAAAATAGCAACAAATTCTTATTTAATAAAATATTATAAAGCGAACAAAAATTGTATGCATTATGTGTCTGGATTTCTCCTCTAACAATGTGGATAGGTTTCAAAGATTTTTTCGGATGAGGAACTGATGAAACATGGTCTCGTTTTCGAGTGAAAAAGCTTTTTATATTAGAACTTGAAAGAAGTATACAGTAGATGCTAATTACAGCGCGAACCACACAATCGTAAGATCCAAATTGGGAATCTCGCTGAGGATTTTTTAAAATTCAATTTTTATCGCCATGGTAATACATGGTACCCAGTAATACATAGTTTCACATAGAAGCTTTATGTGGGTCGCTTTGTTTGAACATTTCTCTATTTCTTGCTTTTGCCCCGGTTTTATTTTCTCTCTCTCTCTCATCCAGTCGCATCCTTCGTGACATTAAAGTAAAACCTCGCAGAGTACTATTTCTAATAAGCGCCATGCGGCCGTGTTGTTCGTGATGCTAATTTCCGCCGCGAGGCAGCGCTGGAATCGCGCGGGGGTTGCTTTATCGTCTAGCCTGCAGAGGTCTCTGCGCGCGCGCTGCTAATCACAGTGATTAACGTCGACCCCACGCTCTCCAGGGAAGGAATGCCCGTTCTCCTGTTTATATTGCTTTCCTCCCACATCACCACGCGTGGACGCTACCATCTCCGGCTGCTCGTTAAGAACCTTGGATTTGGATCGAGAACCTGTCCATAAAACAGAGTGGACAATATATTTATAAGACTGACACGGAAAATAGTCCATCACAAAAAAATGCTGAAAACGGCCTCCGATGCAGGGCTGTGCTCGATTTATCGAACTGCGAGACACGTGTAGCAGCTCTGCTTCAGGGATATCAGCAATAGCTTTTTCAATGTTGTTTCGTAATTCTTCTACTGTGTCGGGATTGACGCTTCAATTTGCCCCTAAGGCAAAAATCGCAAGGCGAGAGCTTACGAGATTGAGGTGGCAAAGCGATTTCACTGCCTCTGCTGACCGACCACCTCTCATGCACTCGTGACGACGTTCTCAAGGCATGTGACATGTGTGCTGTAGCACATAACCGGTTGTTGCTTCTGCTCATACGTCACCAGCCATTTCCATTTCTCTAAAGAGTAATTCTCCCGATCATTAACAGTTCAATAAGCGGCAGGATTACACTTCTGGATTATAAAGATTATAAATTGTATTATGCCCATCCTCTACAAAGGATTATGATACGAATAATATTCTACGAATTTATTAAATACTCACGTTTACCAGGGAAATTTGGACACACAGCTAAATAAAGAAACTAGTGTTGCAAAACCATCGCACAAACTGAATAAATAAGAACATAAATAGACATTGTTGTCGACGTACACTATACTCAGAATAATCTATAGTTCGATAATAACTTGAACATGTAAATTTGCAAACATATTTGCGTTAAATTACAAACATATTGACATAATATATGTATTATTACTCGCAGCAAACTTTTTATCTTATCTAGGAACTTTTGCTGAAATTTTTGAATCCGCCTCTGCCTTAGGGNCCTCGCTTGCTTCCGGAGAGTAAATTAGTTTATTGTCCTCCACGTGGTCATACGCAGTTTGTACTGTTTTTTGACAATAAATTTATCATAAATTTATCATGACGTGTAGGAAAAGCACACGCTCGGGCTAATACCCAAAGAGCGTCCGGGAATTATTTATGATGGTAAAATTACGAATTTTTATTCATGTAACACAAAAACGTTTCTCCGCATTCACATTTGTTACACGCAGCGCGGGAAATATTAATACATTTGGTCAATTGACAGAATTCCTGTTGTTAGATGTTGGAAACTTCCATTCTCAAATAAATAAACTAGAAACAATACATACACGAATATCTTTATGAAAACGCAACTCTATTTGCAATAACAAACTTGTTCGTTTTTTCCTAAAGTTTGTTGAGTTGTTAGGGGTGGAAGTAGATTCCTATTGTCTCCTCACAGCAGTAAAAGAGTTACAATGGCCAGTTATTTCTCTACAAACGTAGCGGTGATATCGCCACGAATAATTTATTTAGCATTAGATGTTACAATTAACAACACGTATGTTAGATTCGAAGGTAAATTTTCTGAGCAGACGCATGATGAACGCCCGGGACTTTTGAATAGCATTGAAGTCATCAATGTAACGCATCACTTCCATTCTAAACGCTTTGACTCGTTCTGCTTATCAGGGTTGATGCAAATAAGACCTTATTTCGAAGTTATGTTTAACATTAATTATAAGTATAAGAGGAAGATTGTATGCAGGAGTATTGAACTGGAGCTCAAAATGTCAAACAATATTTTACGAGAGAAATAAAAAGAAATGACAATTATTCAGTTGAAACAATTGAACAATCAATCCCTCGTCATTTCTTAAGTTCATTTAACAAACTATACAAAATTATACAAATTGTGGAAGTTCATGAAAAAGAAAAATAAGAAAATTCTCCTAAGAGTACTTTCTTTTTAGAATAAAGTAAATCTTAAGAAAACAGTTTTAAGTCTAGCGTTCACATACTTCACAAGATCATCTCTGTCCGACTGGTAGCTCAAACTTTTTAAGGCCCCCGAGCTATAAGTACTTTTGACATCAAAATTTTCATCAAACGTTGTGTTTGATGTCAAAGCACAACTTTGTGTTTTGAATTAATATTTGACGTGGTATGTCGGATGAGAGAAAATAGAAAATTGTGTTCTGAAATAGCATGTGATACATTACAATACGAAAACTTCATTAAAATACTAAATATTAAAAATACTTTTTAAAAATAAAGAATTATGCTATTTAATTTTTCCAGTTTTGTTCGTGAGAATCATTATATAGCGTAACAAATAAATTGATGTGACGAATTTGTTTTATCCATCGGACTACATTTTGCCAAACCCGATGGATGGAAGTGTACGACAAGTAGCGTGCGAGCGAAGACAAATTGGACAGCAGCTCTGCACTAGACGACTACTCTTCCATGAAAATACTGTTTCCTCACAGTCCGGCTACGTAAGAATATGAACACAACTCTCAAACCAATCCAAGGTATTCGCAGCTGTTCCACTGAATTCACTCAAGGTCATTCTGCGGGGGGNGTGGCCGCAGCCGACCCCTCACCTTCGTCGACGTAAATTCCACTCCCCCCTCCCTTCAAGTTCCTTTTGCCCTCGTAGAACGAGTGGTGTAATAGCAGTGAACAATATGCGAAATTCTTTACTTAGATAAACCTCGTCTTTTTCATCCACGAGACCTCACGGATTGAATCCACAAACATCAGCAATAATTAATTAACTTTCAATGATATTGTCTCTACAGAAGAAGTTATTTAGATATATGCGTCATATAAACTTGGCCAATGTATGCGATTTGACGATCATGATTCTATGGATATTGCACGCAAACTAAATCACATAATTATAATGATTCACTACTTACGTGACACATCGAATGTGATGAACTTGCACACTTGTTTTCTCAACGAACTCTAAGTAATTTAGTAGTAGTCAACGATCTTCATTTAGAAGTAACATTTAGTACTGATGTTATTAGTAACCTGACAAGAATATTATCTCACGCGTGTATTCTAAATGTGTAAATGAATCTTTAACTTAGTTCAATATTTGATATGATGTTTGTAGGATTTATCCACACAATATTTGTTATGAACTTTTTAATAACACTTTTTCAATCTTTAATGTTGAGCTATCAATTTAATACTATTCTTCATGATTACCTCAAGCTCGCCACTACCTCTAGATCGTAAAATGTAGGAAGGCGGCTGTCTACCAGTTTGACTCATTGTCAGCATTACAACTGCTGCTATTTTTTCTACTTCTCATTTCTCTCACTTCTTCAAATAGTCAGTGACCTTCTGTACCTTAATTCCGATCGTGGCATAAAGGTATATCGATTCTTGGAATCCAAACGAATAAACGTATTGATGAAACTTACATCAATTCCGTACCCTGCCGTACCATCCCAGACTTTATTGTACCAAGACCTTATCGTACCGAGACCTTATCGTACCAAGACCGTATCGTACCAAGACCGTATAATACCAAAGACCGTATCGTACCAAGGTTAAATCATACCAAGACCGTATCGTACCAAAGACCGTATCGTACCAAGGTTAAATCATACCAAGGTTAAATCACACCAAGACCGTATCGTACCAAAGACCGTATCGTACCAAAGACCGTATCGTACCAAGGTTAAATCATACCAAGACCATACCGTACCAAGATTAAATCATACCAAGACCGTACTTTTCGTACCCTGCCGTATCATACCAAGGTTGCATTGTACCTAGAACATATCGTACCGATGCTGTTTCGTACCACGGAACGTTATTGAGATCGGGTGCGAAAAGTCGTCCGTAGTATTTAGTTGAAAGAATTCTGCGATTGACAACCAGCGAAATGTCTCGTGAAAAAGTTTCCTCACAGTTCGTACCACCATTTGAGAGCAGGGCTTCGTATTGCAAGTGCGTATTTAAAAATAACCGAGTAAAATAAAATGGTAAAGCTACTCAGTTCGTGTGACACAATTCACTCGACCTATTAAAAAAATTGTTTCATTAAAACCTTTTAATTTTAATGTGGATACGATAAAATTTATGTTTGTAGCAGAAAACTGTAGATAATAACAGAATTTTCGCAATATAATCACACGCTGCATAGAAATAAACTTTCTGTTTCTGTCACGTTTCGCTGCTGGTGAGATGGGGTTCGTCCTCTGTCCTTGTGCTTCACCCCCTTCCATTCTCGGTCTCAGGAGGCGATCAGCTGAGGCAGTCACGGCACACGGCGCAGCACACCACACTACGGGCGAACTTAAACTCGACAGATCCTCAGGTAGACGAATAACTTCACCATTAAACTCGACACTTCCTTAAGGATTAGGTCTACGCGAGTCTACCTGTGCTCGTCCCTTGAATCCCCAGACAATGGCACCGGTGGGCAGTTCTTTCAGTAAACAAGTTGGCTATACCACAAACATTTTTTTCTCCATAAAAATTGTGATGTTGTTATAGAATAATTGAAATCTACGCTTAAAATGATGAAAAATGAAAACCAAACACGACCTTACTGGCATCAAATGCTCATTTCACTATTAGTCCAGTAATTAGGTGACGATAAGAATCGTGTCAAGTAAAAAAAAGTGATTTTCCCTTTCGCCTATAACTTTAAAACAACGCATTTTTAAAACAAAATATTCTTGAACAGAAAAAATGTACATTAAATTTCTAACAAATTACATTTTGTACCGTTTTGTAACCAGACGAACGTATAATGCTAAAGAGCTTGATTAAATTGACAAAAATTCTACAATGGATCTAATTGGATTATAACTTGAGAATTACAAACTTTTAGAGACAATGTCTTCATACGAAAATCAAAAAACATTAAACGTCCTACAAAACGCGTTATTCTGGATTTTTTTCTTCTGACAATGTGTTTATCCTCTTCTGTGCGTGGAAGTTTTATGCACATCTATGTCGAAGAGTCGATACGTATTATTTAATTGTATAAAATAGGGTAGTTCTGGTTTTTTGATATTATGAACCGAAATTTTCGACCTCGACCGAAGGATCAGAAGAAAAAAATTGAACATTTGTCAATTTGCACGGATTTTAACTTTGAAGCAATGAAGGGTTTTAGAAATAAAATGCTATGTCATTTTTTTCAGTTCTATGAATTTACAAGAGTTGAAGGCCAGAACTCGCACCGTCTTTGGACCACAGACAGAATACAAGGAAAAAAGTATACGTTGACTCTACTACATGGATGTGTACTTAAGTTCAACGCGCAGAAGCGGATCAACAGATCGTCAGAAAAAAGTACTCTGAAAAACACATTTTGTTGGACGTTCAATAAATTTAATTTTCGTATCAGGACGTTTTATCTAAAAGTAAGTATTTCTCAAGTTATAAACAAAATACGGAAAAAATAAGTATTTTGATCCATTGTACTATCGCGCTCTTAAGACTTATCCGTTCGTCTGACGACAAAAAGATACAGAACACAATTTGTTGGAAATTTAATATTACATCATTTAGGTACAGTGGTGTTTCGTTCTAAAAATGTATTATCAAGTTATAAGCGGAAAACTGAAGAAGGAGCATTTTAGAAAATCTGAGTAATTTATTTTTGTTTGAGTTATTGTTGAAATCTGAACCTGCAACTTCTTTCTTTCCCCTACTGTCTTGCTTTCCTGGTAATTTTTTAAATTAAAAAATATCGAGCTGCTGCTAAAAAGAATAAATTTTATTTGAATGTGAATGAATTCTTTACAATATTAGAGAAGTATCTGATATAGTTTACACAAAATAGCTGACAACAATAAAATATAACACATACTAGGATATTTTCTCTCTAAGAAACATACAGCGACTGGATTTGGATACTTAAATCTATTATTCTGAGAAATCTAAGCTTTCTTAGTGGCTACCCCTTTTATTTTTGACATTCAGACGAATAACAAAACCTGATGTTACAAAGATGTCTTATTGTTTCATTCCTATCATAAACCGCATAAAAAGCACATTGCATGATTTAGACGGAAATGTATATTGTGTCAGAAATAAAACCGGAACCAAAAAGGTTCTCCAAAGCCTAAGTGTTTGGTTCTAGAACCCGAAGTGCCGAACGTAGGTGCACTATCTAGAACCAACGCATTTACTATAGTACGATACACAAAAATTACTGTTTTCCTTTCAATCATATGTTTCATGAAAGCATCAAGAAAAATCATAATTGGAATTCTACGCATATTGTTCTCGGAATCAGAGACTCCCAAAACTGATATATTCGTCAAAATTTCGGGACCGTTTATTTTCCACGATTACAATACTTTTTATATACCATGTTAACAGAAGCTGAAAACTCAGTAATGTCATAAATACGTCGTGTTTGGGTTCATTTTTATTGGAATTATGTGTAGAAATAAAAAAAATTAAGATAATGGGAATAAAAATAAAAATGTTTAATTAACAGCGTATTAAATAACTCTCCAGTAAGTGACTCTTATAAACCATCAGGGGCAGGTCGATCGGTTGGCAAGAGGGTGTGCGGCGGACGGCCAGCCATTAGAGCAGGTAGTTTGATGGAACCCAAAATTTTTAATCCCTCGCCCGACTTTCTGGTCGTCAGGAACTGTGGAATTTAAGAACTCCGCACAGGACAAACCCTCGGCTGCACTGCATTGTCCTTGGAGTAAGTCCATCGTTATTTCAGTGGACACTCGGTGCGATCAATTAATACGCAATGGAATACACTTCTGCCAAAATTATTCCGGGAAAAGTCACCGATAGAGAAATTTAGTGGAAGAAATTTCCGCATTGAGGATCTCAAAGACTTAAATCGCATCCACACAGACGACCAAACGCACAGACCACACAGACGCGAGTCACTGCTGTCACTGCCCACTACCGGTCCACGACGACAGCTGGAGACAAAAACTTCATATTCTTATTTTGCTAAAAAAATGATTGAATAATACACAAATGAACTTCTTCGATGTAAATGAAACAGGAACAACTTATATCATCATAGTTAAAACATTTATACGCTTTAAAAAAAGTTACATTAGGTATTCACGATGTCGGAATTTTCTATTCACGTTTTCATCGCGACGGTGCCTCAACCACTTCGACTTGATTTATTCTCAAAATCATGTAACTTTTGCCGAAAAGTATGCGGTATTGCCAACTTAGCCCTGGAAAAACAGAGATTCCACAAAGCAAATATTTAAAAACAGATGGAATTTGGTACACGTGGAGTGCAATATAGACTTTCCGGCCATTTTGTTGTGGTCTTCTTCAGGGTGTTATTCATAATATCCGGAGAGTGAAGACAGCGGCAGATCCAACGGGGGAGTGGGGGGGGGGTTATCGTCCTCAGGAATCTGCGTTGACTTTTTAAAATACATAAAGGAGCGCGTTAACGAACTGGTTAAATGTTTTTTTAATTCATTTGATTGACAATTCGATCTAGATCCCTATTGCTAATTAACATCACCGGGTTTTACATTATTTGTCACTATTTATCTTTTCCAATGCATTTCGTCAAGAAAGGTGAAGGATTCTTATATGTAGAGGAATGTTATTCTATACAGAGTTGCATTTTGCAAACGAACCACGTAAATGCGAGTAGAAAACTTAAAACAAGATAAATGTATTTTGTTTCCACATTTAACTAAATTAATGGAAGGGGTGGGGGAAG
This sequence comes from Laupala kohalensis, assembly GCA_002313205.1. Taxonomy (NCBI): domain Eukaryota; kingdom Metazoa; phylum Arthropoda; class Insecta; order Orthoptera; family Trigonidiidae; genus Laupala; species Laupala kohalensis. Next base: position 185,372 of record NNCF01126775.1, read on the forward strand.
CAGAGTTGACAATGTTTCGTCCTCACCACAAACAAAAATCAATTGCTCGAACCGATTCCCCAAGACTTATCAGATACTCCAGGTTGTAAGGGTATATTATTAAACTGGAAAATCATCTTGGCCCGAGTTTTTCTCCGTTTTTCCTTCGGGTAGAGGCGGATTTCTTATACAGGTCTAGGTCTAGGCTTTGTCTAGGGGCGTGTTTATTGTAACAATAAATCGTGAATTTAGTGTTATTTCAACTCTTATTCCAATGCAGCGATTCCCGGATGCAGCCAAGATTCATCTGACTCCAGCCGCGGAAATCTTCGCTATCGTTCTGCAGAGTATCGACACACACGTACACTGCAAAGGAGGAACAGCCATCGCTCCAAGTCAGTCAAATGAAGGATCTGTATAATTGTCTTCTTTATTATTGATCTAATTGTCTTAAACACAACAATCATAACGAAGAAATATATATTATTTAATGTGTATCTATCATCCAATAATATTGCTGGTACAATATTCGGAAACTCTCTTGAACTCGTTTACAATGCATAAGATCATGTACAAACATGGCGGCAGACAACAATGCTTTCGAGAGCGTTGCGTCTCACCTCAGAAAAGAAGTTAACTAGCTTTCTCGAATGTACGGTGATCTTTAGAGAAAAGGTATGTTAAAATACTACGGATCAAAATAAATTTCCATCATTTGGTGTTTTTATGAAAATAAGTGTTTTCTCCAGGAGATTCTCTATTTATTTTCCCGATTTCAGATAGTTTAGTGATTTGTTTCTACCTGAACAGCGGCGTTTGTTTTCAAAGATCTCTGTTGGTGTAGTGCCACGCGGCAGGCAGTTTACGAACTCATTGGGTCTACGTTCGTTCTGTTAATAATAATAAATTTATTGTCAAAAAACAGTACAAACTGAGTATGACCACGTGGAGGACAATAAACTCATTTAGTCTCCGGAAGCAAGCAAGGGACCATCCCATCAATTCCGATCAAGGGCACTATGGCAGAGGCGGATTCAAATCTTTTTGCATAAGTTCCTAGACAAGATGAAAAGTTAGCTGCGAGTTATAATACTAATAGAATGTCAATACGTTTGTAATTTAACGCAAAAATTATTATCGAACTATAGATTACTCTGAGTATAGTGTTTAAAAATCATAAGAGTTGAAAAAAGAACCACTAAATTCAAGATTTATTGTTACAATAAACACGCCCCTAGACAAAGCCTAGAGAACCTGTATAAGAAATCCGCCTCTACCCGAAGGAAAAACGGAGAAAAACCCGGGCCAGGATGGGGCTACAGAATTTATGTACACAACCGTGCCAAAGTTAATAAGCTACATTTACATTCTCAGAAGATGTGTAAGAAAATCGCAACTGACATTGCATGACACTAACTTCGAATTGAAAAGTTACTCTTACTAACTGATCATGAGTAAAATTTTATGTCCTCCCCTGACTATGTTGCTGACTAAGAAATTAAAAACACAAGAAAAATGAGTTTACCATATTCTTCTGCCTTATTTAAGCTTATTCCGTACGTCTTTATAGAACTTACTGTTCATTTAAAAAATTCGGATGGGAAACTAAAGTATTTTTTTCGATGAAATATAATTCTTTACATCTTAATAACACTAAATCACACCCTTGTTTCTTTCGTCGATGTTTGTGAAAACCAGAAATTTCAGACGGTGTAAATTTTGTCGTCTCAAGAAATATTAATTTATTCAAATAGTATTCATTTACATTTTAATGAACATATACGTTTTATATACATTTTAATGAACATAAACGTGGTTTTCGCAAGATTAAAGGCATTTGTAAACAAATTTGTTTTTTCTGTCCGAAGTCCAACTTATGAACATGAATATTCAATACAACTCGAAATGACGTACAATGACTTGTTTAGGGCCACTTCCACCCAAATATTATGTTTTGGGGTGCAGTCAACATTTATAACGACATTTATAACGAAACGAACCATAGATTGTGTATAGATTGATTAAGTATTGACAGCTCTTATCAAATTACTTCGACCCTGTGAGTTTAGTGGCCTGAGAAGCTATAACGTACACAATCTTAAGACACATAAAATGCAGATTCAAATGTTCTCTTGATCTAGATGAAAATAGGCCACCGTTTTATGGCCACCATTTTAGATGAACAGATTTATGGTGAGACCTTCGCCTCAACGTAACACGATAACCAGGATTTCAAAATTCGAAACTGTCCCATCGCAACGTGTGCTGCTGCTCCGGCATGTCTTTCATCGTTGTCTTACAGAGAAAACCATGCCTCTTTGGCAGACATTTTGAAACTGGAAGAGCAACTTTCACATTGATCTTCTTTTTTTTTTATTTGCGGATCACAGATGGATTCATCCGTGTCGCTTACACTGTGTTATATTTCACACTATCTATCTAGCATGTGACGTTTTTCATAGGATTTCCTATGGATGAATTTGTACATTTTTTTATTTCATTTGAGATCGATATATTAAAAAGTGTAGTAGTCTTTGGAAATACCGAAAAGTTTTGTTTAAAAATAAATAAACATTATAAATTGTGAATATTATTTTTCGCCTTCCTCGATCCAGCGCGATATTTTCGGTTAAATACATTCCCGTTAATGGGGATATCGAACTATACACATTTAATCAAAATGATGACACTTGACTTAGATTCAAATTTCTTCGCTTTTTCATTGTATTAATCAATGTCCGTAACGTTGTCATTACCAGGGAATCAGTTTCTCTTGTCTCATTCTCTGTCCTTTTCATAGTTTCTTCAGGTTTTCTTATTCTGTTTTTTTCTTCTTCTCGATATTCTTCCTTTTCCTTTCTTGTCCCTGTTATTTTACCTTTTGGGTTATGAAGCGGTGTTGCAAAGAAAATTATTTTTAATGAAATTGTCACTCGCATCTATTTGTTCTTTCCAATTATGTATAAGGGAAGTCTTGAAACGGCTCTTATTTTTTTTCTTCGATTCTTCTTATCTTTTCGAATTGGCTCCAGGAGAAGAGTTCTTCTCCAAATTTTGTCGTATGTGTGTGTAAATAATTTTATTTATCCGATAACTCAAGAACCAATTAATGAAATCAAACCAAAGTAGGGAATTGACTTTGGATGCGTTGGGAATAGAAGAACCCTATTTCCGGACAGAAGCTCATTCCAAAGACTTCATTTATACATCGCGCTGCTCCACTTCCGGTTTCTAAAAATTAAAAATTTTGAAAATATTAATATAAGCATTTTTATTGTACATTAAATTGTGCGAACAGATTGCTAAACAGCATTTCCGTACGTCACACCGCTTTTTGTAAACATTTTTTTTTGTTAACCGCATTTTTAATAGTGTCCTCTTTCCACTTTTCATCGCATCTCGGATTTTCACAAACCATCGTCGTGTATTGTTGGAATTTTTCGAAATTGTTTTTGTCGGTTGTTGATCTCTGGACAGTTTATAACGGTTTTCTTTCTCTCCAAGTTTCATCAGATCTTTTACGTACCAACCTCTTTCAGCGTCATGTGCACATCACATGTTCAGATGATTCCATCTCCTTTCCACGTACTGGTACACACACACGTCGTTCCTTGGTTGTCCGCTTAAAATGCCAGTGTCCTGTTAAAACATCTGTTTGGTACTGGTCCGGGTCGAACCAATTTTTTAGTTTTCTCCTAATTGTCACGTCAGATATGTATTTAGGAAGAGTACGCGACCCTCCTCTGCTCTCATTATCCCCCATCGCATTTTTACCAATTAACATCAATTAACTTAGACATTATTTTCTTTGCAACATATATTTCGTATGAACTGCTCTCCATTTTTCTACTTTTCCCTTTTCCCTTCAGCCTTCAGTATAGGAAGCGAACTTTATACAGATTATGACACCTATCAGCTCTTCTACTGCCTTAGTAGCTACTGTAGCATAGCATCCGCATAAACATTTTTTTTTAAACTATCGTTAACTGGGGAGAGCAGAAGAAACAGGTCAGAACAGAGCGCGCGCGTGCCCAATGCCCACTGCCCACTACCCAGCACCCCACCCTTCCTCGTCTATATCATGTGAGTGACCCAGTGACCCTCTCGCGTGCGAAGAAACGGACCCCCCCCCTCCACCATCCTCTCAGAGATCCGAAGAAACAAGGCGCGCGCAGATGGCAAGCGGTCCTCTCGAGTCTGCGCCAAGGCTTTTTTTTTTATTTACCTTAAGGCGAGACGCAGCACTCATGAGGTGTCATGGGGTCACTGCTGCATTTATTACGCTTCGCTTCGCTTCGCTTCACTCCCGTCGAGTTCCTCACATTCATTCTCCTCCACAGTGTGTGTCAAGTTTTTTTTTGTAGAATAATATCTGATCTTTGCTAACATTACATCGGTTTTTTCTCCCATTATTGAGTCTTGTGATTATTTCTAATGTCGGTAAGAAATCGTCATATAGGGGCGTGTAAATATTTTTGAATGTTGATGGCTTCGTGATATGGGTTGGGGAGGGGAGGGGGGCCGCTAAGGGTGCAATTGTCCGCCTCCCCCCGCACTGGATCTCAAATCTTAAGAGATAAAATTGAAGTTGATAAATGGCGTACTTTGTAAAGAAGTTACCAGATTTATAATTGTTATTAGTTATAATTATTGTTATTAATAATATAATTGTTATTGTTATTAATGATACCAGATAAATTAAATTAACAATACCACATTAATAAAATTAACAATACCGTATTAATAACTTTAATAAATAATTTTTATTGTTATTAATAATACCAGATCGTTAATTGTTTAAAATATGCATTGTATTTAAAGATAATGTAAAATTTGTGTTGTAAAACCAGAATTCAAAAAAAAATGCACCCCGGTTAGCCCACCTCCCCCTTAATTATGGTATATATCCGTAACTGGTTGGCTTGATACGTTTCTGTTCTAACCGTTACGTGAGATACCGTGGCAGAAAAACAAAATAGCTCACACGATACCTTTCAGCAACAATGTTAAGAAAACCGGTTCCTTCAGCAGTTGGAAACGCTACCACATCTCGTAAGCCAAAGGACGCCGCTGAACCGGCTACGAGAACTAAGCAGCCAAATGAAATACATTCGGCGCCACAAGAGTGCAGTCGAGACGCCCACTGAAACGGCGCGTGGCTCTGTTGCACGGCGACGTCTCGCCATCTACGTCTCTACCTACCTACCCTACCTACCTTCCTTCTGACCGCGCTCCTTCTGTCCACCAAAACGAGAAGAACGCCTCATCTTACTAACGACATACATTCAAAGAGTTGGAATATTCTAAAACAGTCTTGTTGACCTCCCGCGACTTTTATTTTTGAGTATATATATATATATATATATATATATATATATATATATATATATATATATATATATATATATATAAACGATNTATAAAAAAATAAACGTACGTGTCAGAGTACAACAGGAGCGACTAAGGGCTGTACGACTCTGACAATGCCCTGAAGAACGTCACAGCATGATGGCCGAAACGTTGGCAGTTTTATCTACTAAGACGCAGTTTGTCCCGGACAAACTAGTTCATACCCGTTGATATATGACAAAAACATTTGTCATTTTGAATTGTCAAAACAGCTTTGCGTCAAACACCGCATGATAAGCAAAACGAAGATCTTAAGCATATAAATAGGCTGGTCAACAATAAATCATAACGGGCGCACGAAGTGTAACAGTAAGTTGAAGTAAACAATGTGATAACTTTCGGTCAGTGGGAACGGTGTACAGTTGTGGAAGGCGAACGGGTGGTGTAGTGGTTAACACCCCTGCGATCAAAGTAAAAATCCCGGGTTGTATTCCCGACTCGTCGCCATTTTCACTTGAAACCGAATGTTGTCACATATCTTTTCCACGTGTAGGGTACACGGAAGAAATATATGCATAATGAATTCTCTAATTTTAAGTACAACAAAAATTGTTATGGAAAATGTAAAAAAATATGTTAGAAATTGATTAGATATTTTACTTTTCATTTGAAAATACTACCACGCAAGACATTAAATACTTCAGTGTAGTTCATAGTTTATAAAATCAATGAGAAATTATAGAGATTATAATAAAAATGACTTTTCCCTCCGTCGCCAATGAAGATGTTTCTTCTTCGACTTTTCGGAGAGTGTGAGTGTCATTTGTCCATTACGCTCAGGTGAAGGTGGTGTGTCACCAATAAGATTCATCAGATTCTAAGATTCATCAGATTTCATCCTTCTTTTAGATATTAAGAAGGTGTGGCTGATGTTGGAATTTAATTTCTTTTGAAGAAATTGCGTACATTGTATTATTAATGCAAATTACGTACAGAATAACTATCTACACCTTTTTTTAACTGCCCCTCTTTCCCAACCCTTAAAGCAGAATTTAAGGGTCAATCCATTATAAATGATTCAGAAAATAAAATAAAATAAAATAAAATAAAGAGCCTCAGAAAAATTTCATCTTTTGCGTCGTTGTTTCTAGCATTAATGGAGAGTTGAAAAACGTAATAATAATAATAATCGCGCATCGTATTTGACCTTTGTAAGCGTTTACGTAAGGTTTAATATCTCAAGATTGGTTCGGTCTAGCGCCTTAAAATTTCTGACATTGTGTTAAGCACATTCCACGCTACAGTGTCAACATACATTTAATTTCTATAGCTATCTGCGTCTAATTGATTTCGCGTCTTGAATTTGACGTTTATCGAAGGCTTATAACTCTTGTTAGGGGACCTAATAAAAATATGATGTTTACATGATTATAAACTACTATAAAAATTACAACTTTGAGATTTAACTGGAAGCAAAGATAATATTTTCCAAATTTTGCAAAAACCTTTCGCTTTGCCATACGAGTACATGGATAATCAACTTTAAAATCCCGGAAACGCAACAATATGCGCATATAAAAATATAAATAATAATTCGAGTAGGGAACACCACGAAAGGAATGGTGACAAAATCTTATATCTTGAATATATATCTTCAAAGGACGTCACTAGTAGAATTAGTTCCACTGCACTTAGTTCATGAAACAACGGACGTTAAATTTACGTTCTACATACTCTTCAAATGTTCTGTTGCTCTTGTAACAATTTATCACGAGACGACGAGTCGAAATGTGAATTTAAGAAGCACAAAATGTATTTTGCAAATGTCCATAAAAAGGTCATAAATTGCAATTTATTGGTTTATCTAAATTATCACAGTAATCACGTATGTTTGCGTAGAAAGTGGAGAAATGAAGAAGCTTTTCATTTTTGAACCTTCCAACATTAGAGAGGTACTATAATGGATTCATTGATTAAAATAGACAAGCATAATGTGTGTTTAATACACATGCACAAATAATTTAATTTACGAAGTTACATAAATAATTCAAGCCTTACGACGTTTTCTGTGATTAAAAGCTCGTATCGTCTCCTTTCGAAGTCGTCGTCAGGTGTAACAAACAACAAACGAGAAACATAACAACGGAACAATTGAACACGATATTTAACATAAATATAATATAAACTCAAAATATCTTTACAAAAAAAGCTGAAACTACACAATCATGTTACAATATTGTAAATTGTAAATAAGTGGTTAACTGCCGTGCGATCAAAGCAGGAATCCCGGGTTCGATTCGCGGTTCGTCCACTTTTCACCTGACCGAAAATTATCACATGTCTTCTCCACGTCTAGGGTACACGGAACAAATATATGCATCCCTTTTTTATTTCTTCCGCAAAAAGATCTTCCGCTCACTTGTTCATCTTCACGGCAACAGAGGTGCATGGGAGATGAAGCTCGTCCATTTCTGATAATGCATCCAAATTGTCCCTGTTACATTCAATCAACGAATTAAAATATTTCGACCTGAAACGTCGAGTTAATTTAGAGGGCTGCATTTTGCGCGGCGAATACATGTGGATGCATTGGAGGATCTATGGGGGGTCTATGTGGGGCTGTAGCCCCTCACCCCACCACCACCATTGGTTCTGAACTCTTTCCAGACGAAATTGAAGTTGATAAATGGCACACATCGTAAAAGTGTTACCAGATTAATAATTGTTATTGTTATTAATAATACCAAATGGTTAATTGTTTATTTGATAATTTTATTTTAGGTAAAATTTATAAAATTTGTTTTAAAACCATAATTCTTAAAGAAAAATGGTCACCAATTACCCCCCCCCGCCCCCCTTGATTACTGTCTAGATCCCCCACTGTGTGGAAATACTTTTTCATACACCTAAAGGACACACCACTGATATTGGTGTAAATACTTGACGAATATTCAATTGAAAACCATTGGGTAATTAACATTATAAGTGGGTAACGGTGGCGTCTCCGGTTTTAACTTAAAATAGAACGCAAGTTATTGTCAACCGAAAAAAATATTTATTTTGCCAAAGCGCCTTTCGACATCTGCCCTGGAGCGGTGTCTGTGTGTGTGTGTGTGGAACACCACCACTTTACAACTTGATTCACCAAAATTCATCCAATTAATGAATTCGAAGATGAAATATTACCTTAAAACCATTTTGCAACGGAGAATAGAGATTAATTTGTTTCGGACGGCAGTAAATACTCCCTTCCATCGATATTTATTTCGACATAGCTTCAAAGTGATCGGATACGACGCTACTGAATCAATCTAGTTCATTATATACAACATTAGGGTAGTAAATCTACAAGACCGTTTCAGAGTTAGCCCTCCTTTGTGGCCACTAAGCTCCGCGATAATTCTCAACGCCTCCCCGCGTCGGTTGCGTTGATCGTCTGTGAGGCGCGACTGAAGGCGTAGGTGGCACAAGCCGACATCGAATGGAGTCCCCTGACGCACGGCCGGATCCGGTATTAAATTCTGGAAGGGATTCATAATGATCATTCATGAAAAGTAAAATATTATTACACATTTTATAAGAAAAAAAACACCAATAAAACATTTCCATCATTAATTTATTCAATTATTAAATTATTTATTTTGGATTATTTTTATATTGTAAACTTTATCGAGGTAATTTTCAGTTAGATAAAAGTGTGTCGAAATGTCACTGGATTTCGAGTATCCTAGAAACAGTCAAATATCGCAGCCCTATTCTCAGCGTCCCATGTTCGGAAGGAAAATGTATAAAAGTTAAGTCATATGTTTGTCCTATGAAGTCGTTGTTGTACACAGATTTTATTACTAGTAGCTGTTAATGTTTTTGCCGGAATTTTCTTTTGACGTACAAACCTTTCTTTTCTTTTGAGAGACAAGTGCCCGTTGAATCCACCGCTGCCTTAACATAAGCAACATTCCAAAGGATGGCGATGTATGTGAATTGTGAAACCACGAACCTTGGCTCTCATTTGACTGGATCCGCATGTCACAGTGTGAAATGATATGAACAGGATTTGTATGGTCCATCGAGCCCCTCTCAAATTTTGTTTCTCCCAACTAGTACCAATATTTTGACACGAGGTAAAACCTGAGTTTCATAGAAAGAAACAAGAACGTTATAATAAACTTCTTTTTTTTTCTGTTCCTCCTAGTATTGCTAAATTTTTCAACAAATTCCCGAAAATACATCTTTTATGTCCCCTCGGAGAAAAATTATTTCAAACGAACAGCCGCCAAAGCCTTTTCCACAGATTAAATTTCAACTTTTTTTCTGTAATGTTCTAAAATGTGAAGCAAAAAAGATTTAAAAAATTAGAAAAGTGATTTTGGATGTTTGTCGTGTTTTGTGCAAAGAGCGACGCGACAAAAAATGTGGATAACTTTTTTTCTTTTTTTGAAACTGGACTAATCTACAGTTTAGACCTATTATCTAACTCAGGTGATAAAAATATAGTTCCGAGTGGAATGTGGACATAATATTTTCACCATCACCGTATGAACTGCCAACTGCATCAACTTAGAAGGGTCACCCATTCATCTTACGTTGTTATTATAATTCTCTGGCCCCAGGTGATGACAGAGTGAATGTTGGCAGCAGCGCTTCGGAATGGTTGGGAGATGAGAAGTACTCGCTGTGACGTCATTAGCTCGTGCCAAAGAGAGGGAGGAACGGAGAACGAATCAAAGAACCGTTCGAGGACCGAATATGGACGTATGCGGAAAGCCAAGATCGGACATATAAATAAATGAATAATAAATAAATTTATTGTCAAAATAAAAGCACCGCGTGGAAAAAAGACAAGGGAAAATTGTGGTGAACTTCTAAAGAACAGATAAAACATGGAGAGAAAAGAATTATTAAGATGAGATTCGTAGAAAAGACAGTTTACGTACAGTTATATAGATGATGTACTGTATGCCAAGAAGCGGTTTGCGCGGTCAAAAGAACTACCAGAATATTCGACTGGACGTGACTTCACGACTTATTTGCAACATATAGGAAAACAGACATCTGCACACTGAGGCAATGTGGGTACGCGGAAGAGCGACGAACGTTTTAACGAAAGTTCCAGACAATTGGTTTACTAAATTTGAAGGACAAAAAATAAATCATAGATAGATAGATGCAGGACAATCTTTGAGGACTATGTCAACATAATTAGTGAAGACAGGAAGACACTCAGATAGTATTATAAGTATTTTATATAGTATTATAAGCATTATTATTAGTATTACAACTCGCAGCTAACTTTTCATCTTATCTAGGAACTTTTGCTGAAATTTTTGAATCCGCCTCTACATTAGGGCCCTTGATCGGAATTGATCCCTTGCTTCTGGAGAGTAAATTAGTTTATTGTCCTCCACGTGGTCATACGCAGTTTGTACTTTTTTTGACAATAAATTTATTATTAATAGTAGTAGTATATTTTTCGAGATCATGTGATTGACGCAAATTGAAAGCATATTAAACAAATGTATGGGTAACACATTTATGTGTGTTTTGTGTGTCCCTTTCTCATTTAGTAGTCGAAATTTGAATTATTACTTTTCATTGCAGATTTCTTTCCTCCATGGTCCATGTAACGTATTTACCATGTTTCAACGAAAGGCACCCATCAGAACAGGAACATCCCCGTAGGTGTAAACAAGGTAACTTCAATTATAACCACCCGGTACTTACAATTTTTTTATGTTGTTAAGTTAAATAGTGTATAAATAACATTTTCCTAATAATAGAACTGATCCGAATAAATAAAATTCCTGTATCGCATTCGTATCCGCAAACGACAACGCACGTGTGTGTGTGTGTGTCGGTCGCGCGCTGGTCGCGTGGCTGGCGGCCCGTCGCATCGTGTGACATGGAGTCTTCGCCACGTGGATCTCCATTGCGCATGCGCGGGCGGCATGCCACCCGCCAGAGCCGCTACCTATCTCAGTTCACATCGCGCCCGCGCCAGCGCCAGCGTCTGCCAACGGCGCGTGGAACGGTGGAAGGGGGAACTTCGGCGCTGCTAGCGCTCCACGGAACGACGCGGCGGAGAACGGAAGCAGCGGTAAACGGAGTGCGACGAGGATAACTATATTATACCTTCGTTATCATACCAAAATAGTGATTTCCATTGAAGCGTTATTAAGGAGTATCATACATTTCGAGGTTAATATATTATTTCTAAAATATTTACAGATTAGAAACATTTTCTTTGTGGTTGTTTTCTTCCTTATTTGTTGGGACTTTAGGGCTCGCCAACATCTGGGTCATTAGAGCCCTTATGATTTCCCCCCCCCCACTACATCATTAAAAATACTTAGTTGTTTAAAGTACTATTTTTTTATTTTAATTTGTGTTCTTCGTGTATCGTTTAAAAATATTCACTAATTTAAACAATAAAACATGCTAAATTGCTAAAACAGCTGCATCGTAGTCAATGAAATCGTCATCATAAAGACTAATCATCATCTAAGACGTCTATGCGGAGGAGACTGCAATAATGATAGATGGAAAACATTTTTTAATTCGAAATCAATAGAAATCGAAAAGTTGTTTCTCGAAAATAACTATTTCTTCAACTTTTGATCTCAGCGGATCACCCACACGAGGAAAAGTCATTCTCGATAGTGCATAGTCGATGAATAAACTATTGTCTACTTTAGAAGTAGTTTATATACAGAATATAAATAATTTTACATTTATTTGTGTTTAACAAAAAATTCTGTTATTCATTTATTCAGGTTCTTTATAACATATGTATACTTCGAGACCCGATGTCATCCGGGAATTGAATGGAAACAAAAAAAAAAAAAAAAAAAAAATTACTGGAAATTCAAAATTTTAATACAATTCAGGAATAAGACTAAAGATGAAAATAATTATTTATTTTCCATTGTTAAACAAACGAACAAACATTCAAAGAAAAGTTGGAACCATTTTTTAATGGATGAACCACTTTTTACGCTACAAAAAGTGTCTAAGAAAACGTGTCTACGCGTCTGGATTTTTTAGCTCAAGTTTTTTCCCGACGTTGCCCGGGGTTCTTATATAATACTCTAAATTCAATTCCATACTTCTCTACTTTCGAGCTATTAAATTCAACACCACGAAGAAACCTTAAAAAATACGCCCAGTTTTTAGTATTGGTTGTTAAAACATAAGTTTTAAAATCGAGGTCGAACAAAAATACTCTTGATAGCGAATGCTTCATAAACAAGACCTCCTCCGCATCCGTCAGTTTTCACTTCACTTTGAGGTTATGTTCTTCGCAGCCTTTACATAATTTTGCTTCTACGATTCGGTCACTTCGTAGATTCTAAGTTCAGTGGATCGCTCGTGTCATGTAACGTCATCGAACTCTGGCGGATACCATTGGTAAGCTTCGTAATCAACAGTCATACGATTGAAGATTCACATCTACTGATTGGCGGCTAATTTTAATTGTTTTTTCTGCATTTTAAATCTCTAATATTAACTACACTTTGATTTTTTTGCTCCAATAACCCGTCATTTGAAACTTCTAATTATTTTCGATTTTCATGACACAGATAATCGAAATAATTCACTTCTGTTAGAACAGATTTTATGATCTACGAAGTACAATTTTGAAAGGCTCACTACATGAGCATGTTGAAGAGTATTTTCCTTCCGCTTAAAGTTTACTGAAATGTAGGTGTCAGGAGGGATTTTCTTTTCCAATGTGCTGCATCATACGTCAACACTTTTAGCATGAAAAACGTTCTACTCCTATAATTTTATTTCACGAATAGATATGACACCTGCAAATTTATAAAATTACATCCTTTCTTTCAATATTCACTCAAATATCATTTCCAAAATTTTATCTCGTTGTTCGCGTATCCAATATCACCCTGCAAGTGCTTCCATACCAAATACGAAGTTATCTGTCCGACTGTGTTAGTACGTGTGCACGGGAGGTCGAATAAGAAATTCATCAAATCTTTCAAAGCAATCGTACAAGGAAATTTTTGAGAAAGAGACTTCGTGATAATTCTTCCCCTTTCTTGAATTCTTTCGTATATTTCTCTACATTTGGCAAATGAATTTGATACATTGTAGGGCTGTGTCGCCAGTTAAAGTTCTTGTAAGATAAGATAGAACTAGTGGCGCACGGACTTTCTCATATGTTTCTTCATCTGCTCCATACAGTGACAACAAATATCGTAAAAGTGTTACGCAAATATAATTTCGTTGAAGACAGAAATTGATGTATTTTCGTATCTGCAGAGCGTTTGCTGTCTTCCTATGTATTTTATCATTATCATATCTTTCATTTCAGTTTACGAAAAGTGTATTCTACGTCTGCTTGGTCCATTCACACTGCTAAATATTATTGAAGCTTCTTGAAACAGTAAAGTAATGCATAATTATTTTACTTTTTGCTATTATTTACAATAAATCTATTCCTGAGATGAAATAATCAGTAAATGACACGAGTGAAAAGTTACCCAGCGTTACTTTTCATATTTTCTTTTTTAACATCACATGCGTCATTGGTTCCTTCTGTGGTTTTCTTAGATCTAGAATAGAAGAAACTATATTATTTTAGCCATTTATTGAATCGATAAGAAAGTTGTAAAGGAGATATCCTTTTGAGTGTTGTTATATCTAAGCTGTTGTCTACAGGATTGAGGGTTAGGTGATTGGGATGCGTTTGTAGTCTGTTGGAATACGGATATCGTTATGTAGAGAAGCATTTGATACAAACCAGGGCGCAGAGGTAATTATCCGTAAACCTTTGGACTGAAATCTTTGGAGAATAGATAGGTTGGAAGTACTAGCAGTGCCCCAGATTTGGATTCCGTAAAATATTTTAGTGCGTCTATGTTTTACCGCACCAAACTTTCAAGCGAAATATAAACAAATCGTACCTTACGAACAGCTAATTTAAACAAAATCTTTGAGAAATATTTAAATGAGTACTTTCACCTTCATGTGAAGTACCCTTTGTTTTAAAGTAAAAGAAAAATTAGAGCACGTGCATCGACAACAAGTAAATTCTACCGTAAATACGAAATGCGAATTAAATTGGTTCATCCATTTACTCAGAATCGCTGTGCACAGACGTACAGACGGACGGACGTTATGCCCAAAACCACTTTTATTGAATCAGGGGTAAACAAAACGGATATTTCCGTCGAAATCACACTTTCAATTTTTTTTTCACGATTACAAAACTTTCTATATTCTACTTTATATATGAGAAAGTAAAAACTAACTAGTGTGTCTACTTGAATTAAACATTTTATAGTTTTTACTTTCTACGTAAACCGATTCCTTGAGATTCCCCCGCACGCGCACGACGCCGGATGTGACGTAGCGGAACCTCGGTCGGCGCCGTGGCAACCACTTCCGTCGTCCGCTCTCTCGCGCGCTCCCAGATTACACGCGCGCGCAGCAACAGAGGCAGGCACCCGGCGGCGCGTGCCGTAGAGATAGTACGTGTAGGGCGCAACCCCTCTTAAGCGGCCTGGGATCAACCGACCGCTCCCGTAAAGCAATGTGTATGAGGATGAGGATGAGGATGAGGATGAGGATGAGGATGAGGGTTCGATTCCAGTTTGATTTCCTTCTCTCGCTTCCGAGTCATCAAAATACAAGTCACGTGCTGGCGAAGGGATCCAATGGACGCTCATATTTGTCGTCAAGGAACTCTCCAAATTTGGTAGGAACCTTACGTATCTACGAAGCTAGATTAGGAATGCGCCGATTTTCATTCTCTATTCTTCTCAATGTAACTGTTCTCAATACTTTCCAGCTACGATTTCATTCCAAGTACAAGAATAGAGCTAAAATGAATATCCTTCAGTAGATTACTTCTCGTTATTCAATGACCTATTTGTGTGTTTGGAAATCTTCTATTCGAATTGAAATATAGTGTTAAAGGCAAATACATGGTGTGCCAAAACCGTTCAGGATTCTATGCTTATTCGTAATAATTGAGCAGAACATAATAATAAATTTATTGTCAAAAAACAGTACAAACTGCGTATGACCACGTGGAGGACAATAAACTAATTTACTCTCCGGAAGCAAGCAAGGGACGTATTCCATCAATTCCGATCAAGGGCCCTAAGGCAGAGGAGGATTCAAAAAATTTAAGCAAAAATTCCTAGATAAGATCAAAAGTTAGCTGCGAGTTATAATACATATATAATGTCAATATGTTTGTAATTTAACGCAAATATGTTTGTAAATTTACATGTACAAGTTATTATCGAACTATAGATTATTCTGAGTATAGTGTTTAAAAATCATAAGCATTAAAATAACACTAATTTATTGTTACAATAAACACACCCCTAGACAAAGCCTACAGAACCTGTATAAGAAATCCGCCTCTACTCGAACGAAAACCGGAGCAAAATCCGGGCCAGGACGGGGTTACAGAATTAATGTACACAACCGTGCCAAAGTTGAGTACACATGAAACTAAATTAATATGAGCCATACGGCAACACAATCATGCCAGAAAATAGTTTTTGAAATTGTTATAAGTTATTTAAAAAGTACTACAGCAATGGCGTGATAAAGTACAAGACGAATTTAACTTTTATTAAAATCAATAAATTCTTTTACAGTGTAGAAGCACTGGTGCAGGAGGTAGTTTTGAACTGCGGATTTGAAGACATTCAATTTCATAATGTCTTTATAATGTCGTTATAAAATAATGTCTTTCTAAATTTATATATTCGGGGATTAAGTGAATCTTTTTCAATTCAATATATCAAGTAATAAAACAGTGGAAGCTTAGTTTGTGCAATCATTACACTCTCGTGACATCGCGGGGATTTTGTCGCACGAAGACCCGCGGAGGGCTTCACCCCCCAACACTCGCATGAAGCAGACTCCAAACATGGATATCACCAGGCGGCGAAAACCATTTGTCCTTGTTATGTTATTCCCGAACAAACTGTATGGGGCAAACCCTGAGTGATTTTCTAAATGAAATAGATATTGCACACACGCGTAAGTAAAGATTATATATATACATCCGCATATATATACATCCACTGCTGCATACATGAATGAATAAATTCCTATATTGATTAGTACATATTTCGTGGATCTGAGGTCCATATTAAAAAAAAAAAAATACAACCAAGAGAATTTAACTATTTGAGTGCACATAATAACAGTCGAGTGCATATTTCGGGCAGTTTAAGTGCGTATTTCAGGGTTTCTTAGTGCAGATTGATGTTACAAGTTCTGGGGCTGGTTTTTTCCTTGTCTGACACTTCATTTGGCAAAATATTTGACGTATTCCCAAATATGGCATCCACACATGGACTGAATACAACAAATAAGTCAATAATGCAAAATATGTTTTCTTATACCAATGACGGACGGATGTATTTGATATAATTCAAAAAATATTTATAGTTTCGTTTTTCCGCCCTACATCAATGTTCCAGTTCATATTACAGAAAGTGTGGAATGAGAAATGTCAAAACAAAGAATTGGTTAAAGAAAGAATATCAACAAATCTCGATTCCCCAAATATTTGCTTTATTTGAGTTCTTTGATGTGCGATTAAAAACCGACAAGAGGACGGATACGGGTGTCCGCGTATTGGCATATTTGCGTATTCGCCTCAATAGAGCAAGTATATATCGAACAGAGACCAATAGCGCTTATACACTTCGCCGTGTTTGGGCAAATACGCAAATACACAAACACGCAACGCCAAGTCAAATGCGAAGTGAAGGCGTATTACAATTTGAGTGAATACTTTTAAATGGGACCTGAAAGAGAGTAAAATAAATAGTTAAAAACTTACGACCTTTTATGAACGAATAATATTTTTAATTTTTTATGATATTTATAAATACACGGGAGTTTGAATTTACGTAGACACTGAAAAACTGGTTTATACAATACAATATTATAACATATTTGTGTGTTTCTGTTTCTTTTTTTTTTAAACATATTTTTTCGTGTTTATATTTCTGTTTATATCATGTTCATTTGTCGTCTTGTTATGTTTATTGTTATAATTTGTTATTTCTTGATCACCTGACGATGGAGTAAATCCACGTCGAAACGTAGTGAGTTCTTAACGAAAATAAAAACATAATTCTAAGTTCATGAAAGGTACAATAGTCTTCGACTATTTATTTAAATAGGTAAACCATAATGGACGTTGATAGAATTACACCACTTTCCCTTTCCGTGTTTAATTGCAGAGTATGTGTTGAAGCACTTTTTGGCGTCCATTGAGGGCGAAAGTGTATTATGCTCCGGTGCTCGGGACGTCCGTCCGTCCCTCCGTTCAACAGGGCGATACGGTTGCGCCCACTGAAGAAGGCGAGACCGTCACGATTGGCAACCAGCGTCAAGGCCACGTCTACCTCCACGCAAGACAAAAAAAAAAGCTACTTCAACAGGATAGAAACGCAAAACACAAACATCAATCCAATTCCGAAAACAAAACTCTTATTTCTATTCTGAAACCGTATCAAAAAATTCTTTTCCGTTCCATACCTAGTCAAAAACGAACTGATTTTCTATTTCTAAAATACTCGACAATTTTATTAAGAAAACATGTGGAATGTTAATATAATAAATAAATAATTCTTATAATAACAATTTATAAACAATATATTCCGTGTAATTAATAGAATACCAACAAATTTTGATTTAATAAAAGAACAACAATTATAAAACAAAAGAGTAAAGTATTATTTGCGAACTTTTTGTTCTTTTATTAAATCAAAATTTGTTGGTATTTTGTTGGTATTATGTAATGCGTATCGAACTATTTTTATTTTTATCTTAGGAGTGTCCTGAAATGGTAAATCCGTCTCTACCTGAGGGCCCTTGATCGGAATTGATGGGATGGTCCCTTGCTTGCTTCCGGAGAGTAAATTAGTTTAGTGTCCTCCATGTGGTCATACGCAGTTTGTACTGCTTTTTTCACAATAAATTTATAATTATTATTAACTTAGTATTTTATTTCGTCTTAGGCCGCCATGACACACTTTTTTTAACCGCTCTCTCAAACATAATTGTTATTTCATCTCCCCAATATTCACTTTTTCTACAGCTCCTTTTTACGCATATGTTCATAATGAAGAACTAACTGCAGCGACAATATCACAAAAAAACAAGGACTGCATTACGACCTAGAAACAACCTACTATTTTTTCTTTTTTGAAAAGTGCTGAAAATTACCCTTGGTTACGTCATAACGTGATGGGATTATTATTGTGTATCCATTTCACAAATTATTTTTATTGCTTCTAGTATAATTGACTTAATTAGTGAGGGATGGTATCTCAGATCCTCCTCCTGTGCGTGGAAGAGATATTGAAGGAAGATCGATCTTCGTTGCTTCACAAACACAAGCGAAGATGAAACCTGTTGGGATCGACACACTGTTCTCCTATTATCCTAAATTCGAAATATATGTTCAGTATTAATTGATCACAAAGAGCAAATCATATTAAATAACAACAAAAAATGTAAAATGAGATTCGAATCTACGATCGGGAACAACTCCTGGCCGCGTTTTATTACGTTTAGAGTTCAGTGGCTGAAGAGGAAAGATTGTAACATTTAGGACAGTTTCAAGAGTCAAAAATTTCTGGAGAATTACTGCTAATAAATAAAAATATCGTAGTGATTGTTGAAATATTTTGGGGCACATAATGAAGTTTCTTAATCATCTCAGATAAAGCGTATTTTCCGAAAATAATCGTACTTCTTGATTGAAATATTCGACGAAGAGATGTCCGCAAACTTTTGTTGCCTTTTTAACAAATTCCACGTTGAGAGATACGGTAACTCGTAACCAAGAAACAGTTTTTATCGGTAGACACCTCAAAGAACTTGCACATAAAGATCTTGGGTCTTCCAGATTTAAAATGATGTTAATAAGATAATAAAAAAATTCGAATACATTTTTCTTAAAACTAAAACAACCGCGCACAAGAGGAAAAGTAAATCAAATTTGTAATTTCTGTCAACTATAGAAAATTGATTCATTAAGTTTGATAACTATTTTTATTTAATTGATCAATTGTGAGTGAAGAAGAAGAATCTAACTGACTCCTCGACGCGTTCTTCGCACAGCGATAAATTAACGAAGAAGGTACGTCGTCGTCATTCCCAAAAACATCTCCCTCGTAAAAGCCGATCAGTGTACGTTACGTAGCAAGTAAGCACCGTGTGACGTCACAGGAGTAGCGGGTGACGATTGGCGCCTTCAAACCTCCTGGGAACATGGAGTTGAGGTCACGTTCTCACGACCCACCTCTACCTCCACCACCACCATCACCACCACCCCCACACAGTGGGACCAAACACCGAATGAAATGGTAGCAAAAGTAAAATAAATCCAAATGTTGAGGTTTTTTTAAATTTCCATTGGGAACCATTCAAGATCATCTCTGTAGACCGATAGGAGGTAGGAGGCTATTGTTAGTAGGTGCACCGGTTTGCTGGATTTACCAACAGTGGAGGAACAAACCCGGTGTACACCCGGACATTGCCTCTGCTTCTGAAAGCAATATGGGGCCTCCATTGTTTTTAACAGTTTGTGAACAAAAATTTATTACTCGAACAAAAATTTTTTGATTATAAACAAAACATTATTTTCCGTAATCTAGTGACAATTAATCAAGGAACTTCTTTTTATTAACTCAATTTCTACTAATTGATAATTTTAAGCTATCCGCCAGTTTTCGAAATGTGTGTACAGTTATGCTATTTTAACTATGCTAGTTACAGTTGTGACTGCAGAATGGTCATTGCCGAAACTGAAGCGCGTCAAAATGTACTTGAGAAATTCCATTGATCACGACAGATTAAGTGGTTAAAGTGTTTTATCCATAAAATATTAGATTAGAAATTATTTTAGAAGCAGATTAGATTAGTTAGTTAAACCATTTGATAAGACGCAAGTTCTTTGTATGTAAATATAAATGCATCATTGGAGTTTTTGAACAAGTTCCACATTAAATCATATATAGTGTGTAAATATTATTAAATTACTTAACAGTAACTAACATAGGTTGTATTTGTTACTTTAATAAATCTCCTCTCACTGCACTGATTAGTCGTTTTCTATTTATAAAAAAGCGTGAATATTTAGGTGAAATATTCAACATCGTTTCCCGTGGCAAAACATACACTTGTTCTTAGCTTTTTAAGAAAAAAAAACACACTTGGAAATGTAGTGAAAAGAACCAAAGTCTGCTGTATTAGACGCACGATACTTTTATGTAGAATCTCCGCGGTCTCACCAACTTTGTTCGTAAAGACGAGATTTTTTTTCGTTCATTTTCTAGAAGAAAATATCGCGCGCGTTTAACACCACCCAATAATTTCGTGTTTCACACAACATTCCGAATTTTTTTCTTCACGACACAACAAGAAGCGCCATTTAAGGAATTACATCACGAAACTCGGAAGTTCTGATTCACCGAAGAAGTTCTAATGAATTCATTAATTTCCACGACTGATTTCTACAGTTCGACAATTATTTTGCGAATTTAAAACTCGATAATAAATTTAAATTTTTACTTTTGACTTTATCTTCGGCCTCGTGAAACGACTGTCGTTTACGGAGGAAAAGCATTTTCCGCAGTTTCCTCTTAAAAGTCGCGTGAGGTAAGATAATGAAAATCTTAATATTGTTGCGTTGATATTTTCATTCACTCTGTTTTTCTGGGTTTCTTTTTTTGCTAAGTGGAGAGCCTCGAAAAGACACGAGTCCGCGAAAGTTTCTCCATATAAGCCAATAGTAACGTAAAGTCAAATAATTCAAACATTCCTGGCCCGGGTTTTTCTCCGTTTTCCCTTCAGGTTCTCTAGACTTTGTCTAGGGGCGTGTTTATTGTAACAATAAATCGTGAATTTAGAGTTATTTCAACTCTTATGATTTTTAAACACTATACTCAGAATAATCTATAGTTCGATAATAACTTGTACATGTAATTTTTTGCGTAAAATTACAAACATATTGACAGTCTATTAGTATAATAACTCGCAGCTAACTTTTCATCTTGTCTAGGAACTTTTGTTGAAATTTTTGAATCCTTAGCCTCTGCCTTAGGGCCCTTGATCGGAATTGATGGAATACGTCCCTTTGCTTTTGCTTCAGGAGAGTAAATTAGTTTATTGTCCTCCACGTGGTCATACGCGGCAGTTTGTACTGTTTTTTGACAATAAATTTATTATAAATTTATTATGTGCCGTAGATGTATCAAAAATTTCATTGTCACTGGATAGAGAATGGTTCAAAC
>NNCF01126775.1:214463-275290 GCA_002313205.1 Laupala kohalensis
CCTTGATCGGAATTGACGGGACGGTCCCTTGCTTGCTTCCGGAGAGTAAATTAGTTTATTGTCCTCCACACGCTCATACGCAGTTTGTGACTACTACTTTCACAATAAAGTTTATTTATTTCTTTTTAATAAGTTTTCTTAACTGATGTGAAAGTTAGTTAATTGAAACATTTTAAGTGTATGTTTTGATGGGATGCGTCACTTTCCCCTCGAAGATAAAAGTACAATAGTTAGTGTCTGTAACTCACTTGGCAAACATCAACCATGTATCGTTTTTTTCTATCTTTACAATACGCACTCATGTGATAACAGGAATGTTCTGCGGTACAAAAGGAAAAGAAGTGTAAATCACTTGTTCTCTGTAACCTAACCTAACATTTGTCTCGTGCTGCTACCTAGGGGATAATATGAGAGTTTTTGATTCGCCCCTTCCTCCTCCCTGTTAGAGAATTCAGATACGACCTAAACTCAATTTTTAGACAAATCAGATTAAAAAGCCACTTCTCATTTCACTACTAGAAGACTAAAAAAAAGACTAGAAAAGAATTTCTTCACGCACGAACAAATTTAGATATTCATTATTTTTAATAAAAAAGTATTATTAGTTTCGAGTATAAAAATTCTACACATATCCAAAATTGTCTATCATATAAATATTTCAAATGCGTAAAAAGTTAATAAAGATATTTTAACATTGAAAATTCAAGAGTGTTTTTTATATGATTTTGTAAGTCGTGAAAGAAGTGTACGTCACTGTTTTATGTTGTGTTTGTCTTTTCTAATTAAATAGAAATAATAATAATAATAATTCAATAGTTATTTTAATTATTATTGTGAAAGGAAAAAGAAGTCTCTCAATTGAAGTATTTTGAGATTCTGCACGATTTAAACAAGCTCATTACTTTTTAAAACACAATGTCGCAACATAAAAGATCAAATGTTTGTGTCGAATTTTTTGTTTGCTTCATCCCAATGAAGAAAATCAATTGTTTGTCTTAACATTCTGAAATTTGATCGAAGAAATAAAACTTCTGACAGGACCCCAAAATGGGGCAAAATGTGAAGAGTATCTTAAGGTACTATCTTAAGCGCAAGTACAATTAAATCACGAAGATATCTGAAATTGGCGAAAGAATAAAGAGAGAATATAAATGTACTTATATTGTGATTTCATCTTGAAAAACATAACCTCATCGCCATTAAAATGAAATAATTGCAAATATAATTGATGGTGTAATACATTGCGTCTCAAGGAAGAAACGTTTATTTTAAAAAAAAGACAGTTTGATTTTTTACACCACTGTTCTCTATGTGTCCCTGGATATTACAAAAATACATTTTTAATTTTTTCCTTTTGAGATGCGATCCATTCGTCACGTAATCGTGTTGTGCACGGCTGCTTCCTATGTTCTTTCTACATTTTGCTTCTCTTGTGCTTCATTTTAAACGAGTCCAGCGAATCCCAATACTTTAACTGATAGATAGAAATTAAATTATTTTTTTTCATNTTGAAACAATTACGCCCTCGCTGCTCTCTGTGACTGCTAGAAAACGCACAAACACAGAAAGACATGGAAGGGTCACGGCAAAGCTTCTTAGTTCGTGGTTGTGCCGCCTTCCGCGCTGCTGTCGCAGCGAGCGAGACCGATGACGCTGTGTGACAGGGAATGGTTCCATTTGTTTGGAGCTAATTGGGAATTCTCAGAGTCCCTTAATAAAGACATTGGCTTCCCCATTTAGCCAAATAACAGGTTCACGAAGCGGCTACTTTCGGATGTTGATGGAAAAGGTAGTGGACTCTAGAGTAAGATAAACTGAAAGGAAGCACATGATAATCAGATCGAAGTTTGGAAACGCAATTTTATGGTAATGTTGTGGCGTCGTTGGAGGTGCATTGAACTAGTTTTCTAAAATGGAAGGAATGAAGATTCCGAGACGAGTAGTCTATATATCGGGACCTGTGCGTTTTCCTATCTTCTTCGAATCTCTCCTCTCTCGAGTTCCGTCATCAGTGAGAACACATTTTCACGTACACCGAATACAATTTTTTAAAATTTAAATGATGCTCTTTCAATTAAAACATGAGAAGTAAAAACATTCTCAAATAAATTTTTTATTCCCTTTTCACGCTTTGCTTATTTCTTAAAAACACTTGCACCCTCGGGGTGGGGGGGATAGGGGATCGTTACGTACCGTTAAGTTTTATAGGGAATGTTTCATAGGGTACTTTTCATTTTTCAAAGTTTGTTGTGAAATCCGTGTATTCAACCATTCGGAGACACCAGAAAGAAATTATTCACTTGATGAAACTACTATTAATGTGGATTATATAATCCGGACAAATTATTTTAAACTTACAACCTCTGACTGCACGAATACCATTTTTTATTTTGTGCTTTTTTACAACACAACATTTCGCCTGTATGTTTAAGTCGTCATCAGGAGTAACAAATTGTAACCAGAAATATAACAACAGGACAATTAAACGACAGGCATTAAATGTTATGATTATAAACAAAAAAGCGCAAATCACATAAACGTTTTAACTCTAAAAAAAGTACAAAATAAAAAATGGTATTCGTCCATGAAAAAGTCTGAAACTTCTTTATTTCATAATTTGTCCCCACGCTTGCAATGGGCAACAATTTTTTTTTTTTACGCGAAGGTGGCAGGTGGGAAGATGACAGAATGGGGCTGCATTTACTGAATTCTTGGGAGACGTTGTACGTGCTGCGCACAAGATTTTACATGGTGTTGTTACTTGAGGTAATTTTGTGGACGGCCTCGTAGAATTTTACTCGTCGTTCGCAATCAGCGCATTCTGTAAAGTGAACCAAACTTCTACCGTTTTGTCACATCTTCAAACCGCTGACTGCAGGGAAAATCCTTCAAAAACACCGAGAGGTACAAAGGTCAGGATGTCTTATTTGCTTCAGAAACAAAACGGTTGGTGTCGCATCTGATCGTTCTCGCTGTCACGCTGCAGCGTCCTTCAAAACGGCAGCCAGAACGTCGAGCTACGAAGACCGGAGAGTACCTCAAGATCACGCAATACGTAGCTGCATTTATTGTTGTCCCTCGTCGCATAAAATCGACCAACAGGACAGACAGATCGTGTCCGTAATCTTGCGGATTCAAAATGAGTGTTTGGCTTACACTTTCCTCAGAGATGTTATCAATCGGAATTTCATTGATTGCTGGTTTCGTTCTAGAATTTTGAGGCGAACACACATCACTGGCTCGTCGAGTACGCTAATGGATAATTGTCATGGAGATAACCGCATCTGCTATAGGGTTTCGTTATGACTAATGAAGAGCGCATACTAAAGGATCATCTGTGTTGCACTTTTTTAAAACTTCTATTATGTAAATATTTTTCTTTCTTTATTTCAGTAAAGGACTTTTTAAACGTAAAGGACACTAATTATGCGAACATTATTATACACAATCATTATAAAGGTCACAGAATCCAAGTTACAAAATAAATAATAAAACAGTTACAAAATATTTGACGATATGTGACGTCAATAAGTATAAATTTTTAATTTATATCACATACCTGCTATTTTTTAAAGTGTTCTAATTATTCAAAAACTAATACCCATAAATTTTCTTTTTAAAAACATTAAAAACATCAATTGTCGTAAGAGTAACATAGTCAGTGAAGCAAGTTCAACTTGTCTACAGTCTTCCTTCATGAAGGCATGATAACAAATAAAAAATGACTTGTGGTTTGAATGTAAGCGACAGTTGGTATACCAAATAGTGCCAACTCTTAAATGGTGAAAAATAGGTACTAGCTCTACAATATTACAAAATTCATATTATAAATGTTAACTTAAAGAATTTAATACATAATAAAATTATAATAATCATTGTTTATTATAACTGGTTTATTGTTTATATCCTATATAACCTATATTATTGGGGTTTTTGATTATCCAAATTATTTCTGTAATATGAATTTGCTCAAAATTTTAGTTTTCTTTATAATTGTATCAAGGTCTTACAGTCCTTTATCAAATAGGTTGCACTAATGCAACTTCAATAAACGAATCGAGACATTGGAACCAACGAGATTTAAGGTTTCGCCAGGACTCTAAGTTTGTCAAATCACGGGCATTGTTTTATTTCATCGGAATTGATGTGATGGTCCCTTACTTGCTTCCGTAAAGGAAATTAGTTAATTGTCTTCTTTTAAGGTGCGACTAGAACTGAAAGCTAGTCAAATAACTAAGAAATATATTTGTATTCTTTATATTTCTAGTAATTGTCTTATAACACAACATTATGAATCATAATGATGAAAAAACAGTTAAATCTATCAGTTAATAGTATAGAGCAAACAATGTTTAGGACGTCATTTGGCTGATTTGAAACGCACAAGTGAATGTAAAATATGGCGACGGAGCTCGGCGGATTCGTGATTTATGCCTCGGACAAAGTGAAATATCTATAAGATTCACTACAAATCAAAGAAATCTTCCATTACTTTCCTGATTTAAAAGTTGGTCTTATTTTGTAAATAAGTGTTTTCTCAATAAGACGCAAAATGTATTACACCATCCATTATAATTGCAATTATTTTATTTAAAAGGTTGGTGAGGTATGTTTTTCAAGTTGAAATCAAAATAAGAATGTGTGTCTGTGCTTGTTTATGTCGATTGAAGATATTTTAGCTACCTTCGCGGCTAATACTGCCTAAAATCTTGCGCCGGGTGCGGAGAAACCCAAGGCCAGCTTCGTGCGGGGAGCGTATCCTAGCGACGGTCGTAAACAAACAAGGAAGCTAACAAATGAGCTTCGGTAGCGACGCACAGCGCTCCTGCCCCTCCACCCCCAACCCCCTTCCACGTTCCACGTCCAGCCACGCGAGATATCTCGTTAAGAATCAGGGCAGCCGCCGTAAATATCCCTCTCATGCAACTGAAAGATATCTTAACATTTTCTAATTGCACCGAGTAATAAACTCTTCAGGGATCGATGGGAGAATAGCTTCACTAGCACTCAAACTAGTTTTTGTTTATTCATAATTAGGAGAAACCTGGCGTCTTGCGTGACGCGGGGCCTTTTCCGAGTTTAGTGCTGCTTGTATTTTTCGTTTGAGAATAGGAATACTCGTATTCCGTTTTAACGCACTCGTAACACTTTAGACCGAAGAAAATACCTTCGTTGCGTCATAATTATCCTCGCATATCGCACACGTTCACGCTCTCATTTCGTCACCAATGGAACGAATCATTTGTGAGTACACAGTTCAGTGAACGAATCTCGCGGAGATGAAAAATTCTTCGAAACTAGAGATATTGAACTAGGATTTGTTTCAGAAAAACTTTCCATAAGTTACAGCCGGACTCGATAACATGATTTTGCTCTTCATTCGTCAACTCTAAATCAGGTGTGTCTCTCAAGACCTATTTCGCAGGAAAGGATTCAGGTTTGGTAGAACAATTTGGACGCCCACACATTCATATTCAGCTGTGTTTTTGCTTTATTTTATTAGTTATTTCAAGTGGGCAATGATTGCTTCCGGTTACTGACAATTAATTTATAATTTTAGTTCAATTATTTCTTTATTACAATTTTCAAAACCTTTCAACTCTTTTACTTCACAAAATTTCGATTACTTTAGAATCAAAATCCACTTATCATACATCAAAGTTATCGTGCTAGAAGGTAAAGTTACTAATCGAATCGAACGGGAATACATTAGATGTTTAATCAATGGAAGGTAGGAGATCAATCACATCGGCAGGCGAACACAGGTGGAGTAACAGAAGTAAATAAAAGGACAAAGAGAACACGTTTCGTTCGACAGTCGTTCGTGAAGAATTATCGCCTCGGAGGGACAGACAACTGCGGTAGAAGAACAAGGGGATAAATCTCTCGGAACGAAGCAGGCGAAGAAACATAGATCAAAGTAACAAAGGTACAAAGGGCGTAACACCCCCTGGTGCACTTCTCCAAAACATGCGATGAAATGAAGAAAAGATTGATGAGAAACGGGAAGAGAAGAGACAGGTATGAGAGCGCGAGGAAACCGTAGATTTAATGAGGTTAGGTTTGCTTAGGAATGTTTTTCGTCTCTCCTCACACACACACGATCATAACAGACCTTAATAAAAAGCATCGGAGTATCGAAAATCCATAAAATACAAGAACTATTTTCAATTTGTTTATTCGTGTTTTCACAATTAAAAAACTGTCGCTGCAAAACATACTTCTTAAAATTGCGAAATAACCGAAATATAAAAACTCTCTGTTGTCTCATCCTCTCCGTTCATTTTGCGAGAAATAAATCTTTCGATGAAATATAAAAATCATCGTCAAGTTCTGACGTTGTAGAAACGTGGAAATTTAACAAAAAATCAAACACGAATAAAAGGATAAGTTAAATAATACAATTTTGTTCGCCTACCTTAAAGTCTCATCACTAACTTGCGAAATGTATAAAAAACACTGTAACAAATACTGTATAACAAAGGTGCCTCAATAAAAATATGATTGTAATATAAAGAATTAGGAATTAGGGAAGAGAGTGAATTTGGAGGTTGTGTTCGGTGAAAATCTGTTGTTAACAACACAGCGATCTACAATCGTCGCACTAGCTGAATCCATACAGTCTGAAATATTATTATTGCTTTTATCTTCTGTCACTGTTTTCACAACTTGTGGTTGGATTCAGGGGGGGGGNNNCAAATCTCACAATTGAAACATCTTCTGATGCGGATGGCTGCTCTTTGTGAAATTATAAATATGATTTTGGGGGTTGAAGCCGATTGATGCTCAGATGTAGACTGTGAGGGATGACTCCAGTGGTGGAGAGAATTTATTTATTTATTTATTTACATTTTAGTTGTATTATCCCCGTGCCGCGACCATCAGGTCAATACCTCTTTTTTATCTTGTTATTCTATCTGAAGTTATTCTCTTTATTTCATTTTTATTTGTTGTTTATCTTGTCGTGTTTGTTTCTTACTCTACGATGTCTTGTTGCTTCTCTCTTATTGGAGGAACGACTCAAACAAAAGCGAAATTGTCGACGGATTGAGGGGTGACCAACAACTGGGTCATTTGAGTCCTTTTGCCTGAAATAGGTCCCCACATATAAAAAAGCCTTAGATAAATAAATTAATAAAAATCGAAATAACTGAAATTCGAATCTGACGTTCCTAGACGTGGAATATGAAAACCTCAACAACTTCATCGCGAAAGGAATCACGTGAATGAATAATCTTTGGACGCATCTGACAAGAGCCGAGAGCCACGGGTCGCGGTGGCTGGTCTCGGAGCAATGGAGGCGTGGTTCCTTTCCTCCTCTGCTCTGAATGATGATGAAATGCATCAACTCCAGTTGGAGCGATACGCCTCCATGACTCTATGACTGCGTTCCACTCTCCTACATCACGCTTCCCCTCAGAACGGCGATTGTTTGAAGTCGAACTAGTTTCTAATATTTTTTTCATCTCTTACGAAAGAGACTACGCAAAAGAACCTCATAAAATGTTTCAAATATTAATTTGAACCATTCCCTCTCCAGAGGCCATGGATATTTATTTATTTTATATCTTGTGGCAAAAGGAGGTTCAGACCAAGAGACCTGCCCTTCCACCTAACCGTTAGACTTGGGTGAGGGAATTGGGAAGGAGATATGTTGGGTTGTCTGGAGTAGACGAAGGAAACCTAACCTAATTCGAAGTTTGAATCGGCGCTGTAACTTTGAGCGGAACGACGGAAGCGAAGGAACTACCACAAGACCACCGCTGTAGGGTGATTCTTTATACCCCTACGGCGCAAAATTTTGAATTATTTGACTTTAAATTACTATGAGCTTAAGCGGAAAAGCTTTCGTGGACTCGCCTTTTTATATATATACTGGGAAAGGATCGGTTTAACACAGAGAGAAACAACTAAATATTGGGAATGAAGATAGGAAAGCAACGACGTTAAGATTTTCATACTTTACGCGGCTTCCATGAGAATAATTCGAAAAAAACTGAGGAGAGTACTGTTCTACCGGAAAACGGCAGCCGTGTCACATGATCCTCGTCAAAGAGTCAAATGAAAATTAAATTTATTCTCAAGTTTTTAATTTACAAAGTACTTGCCCAAGTAGAAGAGTAAAGATTAGTAGTTGTAATCAATTAATTAGATGGATATCTCCAAGCGGATGTAGTATCTCCATATCCAAATCGAATTAGCATCCACCAGTGTTATTTGTCTATATATTAACAGTGCATTTTTTAACTATTCCGTTTGTTAACGCCCTCCATAGTACATTCAACAGTCAGAATCGTCAGACATTTCCATGTAACTTTTTCTTACCACCATTCTCACTCATCTTTCTTTGTCCCTTTGTTCTGTTTCCATTTATATACGTTAATTACTTTTTCTACCGCCTTCATCTCGTTTCATTATTTATTTATTTATTTATTATATATCTATCTATTTATCTATCAATTTATTTATCTATCTATTCATCTATCTATCTATCTATTTTATCTGTCTATTTTATCTATCTATCTATTCATCTATTTATCTATCTATTTATCTATCTATCTATCTATTTTATCTGTCTATTTTATCTATCTATCTATTTATTTATCTATTTATTTATCTATTGGGAAGGAGATATGTCGGATACTGAACCAAAATGAAAACCTCATCGCAATTGAAAAGCTCATCTAACCCTATCGAAGAATCACCGCTGAAAATTACGTTCATTTGATTTAATCTTTTCATGTCGTTCACGAAGCATTTCGTTCTTTCGTCATAGAGGCGGGCGCTGGGACAAGTACCCCTCCTAAAAATCCTAAAAATCCTAAAAATCGAAGAGGAAGTTTTTCTTTTACTTCGAAAAACATCAGTAAAAACCATTAAAAGCAAAAAAAAACACCTAATATGATTTGTGTGGGTTCCTTCAGTGAGGCGCTCAAAATAGCACTGGGGGATACGGGAGAAATCAGGACCGTAACCCCTAAGGCGACAATCGAAATAAGGGACTTGGACTGCCTGACGACTGCGGACGAGGTGAAGCAAGCGCTCAGTCGAGACTTCCAGGAGCTACAAGCGGAGCTGAATGTAGCGGTCACCAGGCCGAACACCTGGGGGCAAAGGATGGCCATCCTCGAGGTGAACGAGAAAGACGCTGCAAAACTAGTGGAGGCGGCGAAAATAAAGATAGGGTGGATGCACTGCAGGATCCGCAGAAGGACAACGGTGACTCGCTGTTTTCGGTGCTGGAGGTATGGCCATCATGCACGCAGCTGCAATGGTCCAGATAGGACTGCTGCATGCTACAAATGCGGCGAGAAGGAGCACAAAGCATCTAGTTGCACAGCAAATGCCAAGTGCGTATTGTGCGCAGAAAAGGGAGTACGAGCGGAGGGGCAACTGTCTCACCTCCTCGGCACAAAAGAATGCAGGGCCTTTCGCGAAGCCCTAGAGAAAGCTAGACCAAAATCATGGTGAAAGTCCTGCAGGCAAACATGAACAGGAGCCGCACAGCACATGACGTCCTCATGCAAATGAAATTCGAGGAGAGCGCCGACGTGCTGATACTCAGCGAGCCGTATACGCAGATAGACAGCCCGACATGGATCTCGGACACTACTGGGACGGCTGCCATCTGGATACCTGACCCCAGTAGAGCTCCTATATACAACCACGGCAGAGGGCCAGGTTTTGTATGGGTCGAAAGCAAGCAAGTCACCTATATTAGCTGCTACTTCACTCCAAATGAGCGTATAGCCGCGTTCAGAAGGAAGCTGAAGGCGCTCGAGGAGACTCTTCAAGCTACTGAGGGGAAAATCATCGCGGCGGGCGACTTTAATGCCAGAGCAGTGGAGTGGGGCATGCCTACTCCTAACACCCGAGGACGGCTGGTCATGGAGATGGTAGCTAGAAGGGACATGGCAGTGCTCAACACAGGGAGCACTCCGACGTTCCGGCGACCGGGCTGCACCGGAACCATACCCGATATTACTCTGGTGACAGATAATCTCGTTGCAAATACATCAAACTGGAAGGTGATAGAGAGCTATACGGGCAGTGACCACCAGTACATAACTTTCGAAATATATACTAAGGCCACAAAGTGCGTTACTGTCAGACCTCCCAGATTGAACGTCGCGAAGATGAATAGAGACGCGTTTATCGCAAGCTTACAAGGGAAGAGCAGCTGCTCATCAGAGGTTCCACTCCACCGGGACGGTATCGAGTCATTGGCGTCCGAGACTATCTGTCTCATAACCCAGGCGTGCAAGGATTCGGTACCCACCTCCAAACCCCGAGGAAATAGGCGCCCTGCATACTGGTGGACAGAGGAGATAGCTGCACTCCGAAAGCAGTGTCTCTATCAGAGAAGAAGAGCACAACGAGCTAGAAACAGACCCGAGGCCACCCTCCTGAGCGCGGAACTTAAGGGTGCAAAGAAGAAATTGAGAAGAGCAATTAAGCACAGCAAGACCAGATGCTGGGAATCCCTTACGGAAGAGGTAAACAATGACCCATGGGGGCTAGCTTATAAAATAGTCACGAAAAAACTTGGCAGCTTCAACACAGAGGGAAGGTTGAGTGCAGAGACAATGGGGGAGGTTGTTAACACACTCTTCCCCACTCACCCAATCCAAAGCAGGCGTGACATCGGTACTGCAGAGACAGGCTCGATCTCGGACTTTACCAACGGAGAACTTGTGCGAGCTGTCAGGAGCTTAAAATCGAAGAAGGCACCTGGACCAGATGGACTACCAGCAGAGGTCTTCAAGATCACGGCGAACGAATTCCCGCAATTGCTCTTGCGGATGTACAACGGCTGCCTGAGAGGAGGCGTCTTCCCGAAAATCTGGAAGAGACAACGGCTGGCCCTCATCAGCAAGGGCAAAGGAGATTTTAAGTCCCCGTCATCCTACAGGCCTTTATGCATGCTGGACACGGCGGGGAAGCTGCTGGAGAAATTGCTGAAACCCCGCCTGTTGGCAGCCATCCAGTCTGGAGGTGGCTTGACGGATAGGCAGTATGGTTTCAGGAAGGGACTATCTACAGTACACGCTATAAGGGCCGTAGTCGGCGCCGCCGAAGCCACGGAACAGGGGAACCGTCATTCGCGTCCGGTAGGTGTTCTTGTCACACTGGACGTGAAGAACGCATTTAACTCTGTGCGCTGGAGTGACATGCTGGACTCTCTCAAAGACCTCAAAGTGCCAGAATACCTGTTACGCATAATGGGGGATTATTTGCGAGATCGAGTCCTGCTCTACGATACGGAGGAGGGCCAGAAAACGAAGGCTATCACGGCTGGGGCAACACAGGGATCAATCCTGGGCTCAGACCTGTGGAACGCATCGTATGACGGCCTTCTGAAGACCGAAATGCCGCAGGGATGTATTCTAATCGGGTATGCTGATGACGTCGCAGCAATTATCATAGCCCGTGACGTGGACCTCGCACAGCTGAAGTTAAACCAAGTGATGCGGCGGGTCCACGGATGGCTCGAAAGGCATGGACTCCAACTGGCAGCGGCAAAAACGGAGATAGTGCTCCTGACGAAGAAAAGGATCCCCACCGCCCTAACTATGAACGTGGGAACACAACCGGTCGAGATCAGGAGCTCACTGAAGTATCTGGGACTCGAGCTGGACACGAAACTCACGTTCTGGCAACAAATAAGACGAGCCGCGGACAAGGCAGCAAAGGCGACCAATTCCCTGAGCAGAATAATGGCAAACGTCGGGGGACCGCGTTCTAGCAAACGCCGCCTCCTGCTTAATGTTGTGCAAAGCATTATCCTGTACGGCTCTGAGATCTGGGCAGATGCTTTGCACAAGGAGAAATACAGGAAGCGCATCCTAGCAGTACAACGACGAGGCGCTCTGAGAGTGGCATGCTCCTACCGGACAGTGTCGGAGCCTGCAGCTCTCGCGATCGCGGGCGCAATCCCTATCGACCTGCTGGCGCAGGAGCGAAGACGAATCTTTCTACGGGACCCCGGCGACGAAAAGAGGACAGTCACCAAGGAGGAAAGAGCGGAGACGCTGAAGCGATGGCAGGAGAGGTGGGACGCGGAGCCCAGAGGCAGATGGACCTCAACTCTCATAAGAGACTTAAATAAGTGGACGCATCGCAAGCACGGCGAAACAAACTTCTACCTGACGCAATTCCTTACCGGGCATGGTCTCTTCCAAGATTACCTCCATAGGATGGGTAAGGTGGAAACACCTAACTGCCTTCACTGCGGGGCGGTCAAGGATGATGTTCGACACACCTTCTTCGACTGCCACAGATGGAGAGAAGAGAGGTTGGCGATAGAGGGGGAACTAGGACACGTAACTCCCGAAAACATTGTTGGGGTCATGCTTCAAAGCCAGGAGCACTGGACCTGCGTTGCCACGTATGTCCAGTCGGTGCTCATGGCCAAGAAAGCATAAGGTGAAGGAAGAAGATGAGGAGGACGGCCCATGATGGCCTAACGAACGGCACCATCCTGAAGTAATGCGAAAGCGGTTCCGGGGTGACCCAGTGCCAGGAGACAAGGGTTAGCGGTTTTAGTGCGTGAAAGTCGCACACTACTCAGGAGTGCGGACCCTCCTGAGTGTCCATTAGGATTTCCGCTGTTGCCCTCGTAAAAAAAAAAAAATGATTTGTGTAAAAAAGACTATTGAAGAGGACTTTTTTTACTTTTTTACTTCGCTTCTCTCTATTATATTCGTATTTCCACTTCAACACGGGAACAGGAGCAAACGGTTCTTAATGTTCCACTCGCACTCCAACGAGATTCCGAGCCACTTATCCCATAGAAAATTACTTAGATAAAATGTACAATAGAAAGATGATTGAAATAATCTAAATCATTAATAAGAAAAAAGAAATAATTTGTAACTGGAATAACGGTACTTCATCACTACAATAAATTAATGGTGGAAATGTTCTACGGATGTTCTTATAAGATGTGTAACAATAACGTTGTACGATTCGGGAATTATCGGAAAAACTTCTCTTCGTGGCCCCCTGTTTCCTTCTCATCTCTCTTCATCCTCCACACGTCCTTCTTCCTTTCTTTCTCTGTTGCTTCTTATCTTCTTTTCCTCTTCTCCGAGGGACGAACGAGAAGCGAGTAATTAAAGCTCTGCAGACGATGTGCGAACGCGGCTCCTCCTCTGGTATAATCCAAGCGCCAAGAGCCCAGAGCCCAGAGCCCTTGGCGAAGGGCACAGAAGGCGTGAGAGTATGTACACTCACGGCCTCAAGGAAGTGGACACCGCCCGAGGGAACGCGATGTCGCAGAGTGGTCTCACTTTGTTGAAACAGTGATAGATACAGACGACATGGTCTAGGAACTATCTCACATTGAACCCGAGAAGACGTTAAGAATATTTAAAAAATCTATTATTGTAGTATTTGTAAATGTGAAATGTAGCTAAGTGCTTTCTGAAACTTATCTACATGGAGCGATCGGAGGTAGGAAGTGGGTGGTAGGGGATATTGTTAATAACCGAGTTTACCAACAACTTAACCAACGTGGAGGGGTTAGTAGAAGTAGTTAGTGATTCTAGGAGCAGTACAAGCCACATAGACGAAGGTCTGTTCGCTTTTCACTAGTCACAACTATATGAACTGGGACATTAATATGAAAAACTACGCATTTTGTGGCCCCACCGGGAATTGAATCCGTGATGAGCAAGAATTGAGAAAATGTGAGATGCGAGGCAAGGAGAGGAATATTTAGAGAATATGTCAAGAATTACAACCCTGCAGTGACTTCGTTTAGACACGGGGTGATCTGTGTATTTGTTTCAGATCTAAGTAAATACAATTAAATTATACCGCTGTTTGCCATATTCCATGATGCTCATTCCATTCCACAAGAAAAAAAGATAACTCCATTCCCAATAAATTTATAACAAATTGATTCAAACATAATTATATTAAGCATGTTGATTAGTGTATTTCATTATTCACAGAGAAATGTTTTTATCTCAAGTCGGATTTTTCCCCGCTTTTCCTTCGAGGACGTTGACAGGAAATGGTGGGAAGGTTACTTCCTCGCTTCCGGAGAGAAAATGGACTCTTTGTCCTCCACATGGTCTGACGCTGTTCATATCAGCGTTTTGGTACTATTTCTTTTATTGAGAACACTCTGCAATGACAGCAATGTACATTGATTTCTGCAACAGTATTCCTATACGAAATTGGGTTCGTCACCTGAATAATGCCTCTGACTGACCCAAGTTCCATTTTGGCAGCCAATGCCAAAATCTGATGTATTAAAAGGTTCACACTTCGCATTCAATTTCGATCCTTTATCCATTAGTACGTGGAGTTCAAAAAATGTTCTGATGATTTTAAAACAATGTTGTCAATAATTTCATATGACAACAGAAACTAGAAATACTTCGATACAATATCTTGTCATCGTGCTGTAATGACATGAATTATCTGCGCCAGTTTTATTAAAAGATATAAATTTTTCATGTACACCTGAAGAAATTTCTAAAAGCAGAAAAAACCGGAATGCGGACAAAAAGTCGATTACTTTATTTTTTATAGAATTAAATTCATTGTATTTCCTTGTTATTTAGCTGTAACAACACCTCTCTTTTTTTAACATTCAGAGCCCCGCAAATATGTGTTAATGAACGGCAAGTGTCCTCTGTAGAGAGCATTGTTTTATGGTTTATCAGCCGAATTATCCGGATACTGATGATTCGAATGACTCCCTGACCCGGTTATTCCGGATAAACGAATCTCTTCACTACAAATATTTCCGGTTAAATACATGTATCTGTCAATATAAGCAAATACTAGACGGCATTATCTTTATCATAGTTGGTGGCACCTCGTATTATAAAGAATTATCCTCTACGGTCGTTACGACGCGTATTTACAGTGTCCTTGGATCCACGCAGCGCGCAGTTTGGTTGGTTTAACAGATTTGCTGAACTCCTTCAGAGCCAAAATAACTCGGGAATCAAATCAGGGCGAAATAACCCAGAGGACACTCTGCTCTCTAATAAAAACTAATTGTTTGAAGACAAAAAACAAAAAAAAACAAAGCCTCTGACACACCATTTATTAAATAAATGAACAGAAATATCACATTGTAAAATGTACGAAGTTTGTTTCGTTTGGTTATGTTCTTATCGGACTGCGTTAAATGTGAATCAGAGGCCGACAATAACGTTTGTTTAATTTCCATATTTTCATAGAAATAAACTTGTTTTTTCTTAAAGGTAAATTCACCCTCTCGTGAATGATGATGATCTAAACACAGTGTTTGTGAATCTTCGACCTTTTTAGAAATTCATTAACATATTCGATAAAATATTGCATTTTTAGAAACAGAATTTGTAATTTTGGGTATTAGTCTCACATTAGTAACTTCTAATTTTTACTTCTTACCTATGACAACAACACAAACACTTTAACATCTGATTTAGAATTTCTTGTCGTAATTCGCTCCGCAGTGACTCTTGAAGTAACTAGATATTTAAGAACGCACAAATGTTTGCATTATTTTGTACTAGATATAACTTTTTCTACTTCTGCGTATATATTACTTCCGTGTGTCCTACACGAGGAGATGATATGTGATCACTTCCGGTCACAAGTGAAAATGGCGACGATCACGTCTGAGTCTGGCATTACTTCCACTTAATTGTGCGGGGCTCCTTCCTTTCTCTTTCCTGACCTCCCTTGGTCACCTCTTGTTCTTTTCGATCCCGACGCTATTAAGGCTAGGGTATCTTCTGTCTCTTATACACATCTACGTGTGTATAAGAGACAGNGTACCCCCTTCATTTTAGCCCCCGCTCCATTTGATGTATTTTGTGAGATATGTTTTGGTGTATTGTAGATCAGGAGGGTTTCTAATGGGTAGGGTTGAGTCATTCGACGAGACCCACACGTGGAGACAGTCATGTTGGCTCTCCCTAGTGCGTAACTGCATTTTCCCTACCTCTACAGAATTTTAGGGCTCCAATGACCTTTGATGTCGACATGAGCCGTAAAGCCCCACAAAAATAAATAAATAAATAAATAAAAAACACGTTTTTTTCTACTTCTGATTAAATCTCAGTCGCCTTCGTTCTCTTACGCCATTAATGCAGAACGAGTTATTATGTTCCTTCCACGCCCTCCACCCATTTCAACTGCGTGAGTTCGTCGATATTTCAGTGGCAGATATTTCCCACAGCGTCTTCTGGAGGATCGCGTTTCACCCGCTGTTTCAAGGGAATCATGCGCTCACTCAATCGCGTTAATGCCCCTCAGTTAATTACCGGCTCTCTGGCAAAAGCAGACTAATGGATTTTCGTAACAAAGTAGACGGGTTGTGTTACGGGTGGCGGTAGAGAAGAAACGACGGGTCTATTTCAAGGAAAATTAATGCCTTAAGGATAACGCAAAAAGGGGTGCGACCGAAACGGGTGGTTTTCATCTTTGACTTAGGGGCTGTACCGCAACGAAAGGGTTGATCCAAGGGTCTTACGAAGAAGCGGACATTATGTATTAGAAACGTTTATCATAGTCCTAAAATCCTTAGAACTCGGGACAATTTTAAGTTACCATAATGAAAGTAAACGATATAGAAAAGTCGAGACTGCATAGCATTGAATGTATGTATTGAATTTGACTTAGTAAAATCTTAGAGTACTAAATAGTACGTAATCTTAAATTAGTATAATTTTTCACTTTTTTAAAAGAAACTGCAGAACAAAAAAATACAAATAAATTACCATTTTATTCGTGAAAATTGAACATTTTTACAAAAATACTCTGTTTAAAAAATGATGAAAATACTTTTCTGTATAATAACGATATTCCAAAGACAAACACAATTAACTTTTAACAAAGATAATTTTCCCTTGGTGAATAGCAAAGCACATCAACGGACGTACTGTTACTTAGAAGCCCTGCGCGCAAACCATATTTGTTTCTAGATCAACCAAATTGTTTATAATAGAAATAAAAAATAAAACCTTTAGTGTATCAACAAGTCATGATGTAAAATTATTTATAATGCAAATATGGATTGAATTACAGACTTGTGTGATGTATAAGCAGCCAGTCAATAATCTCAAGTATAGTCAAAACGAATCGCATATATTCACGACTTACTGAAACCTTGGGCAGAAATAATCTTTGAAAACTGGGGCACACAACCGTCATCGTAAAGGTTTTGATTTGATCTAAAACATCGAGTACCAAGTCTATGAATATTTACATCTCACAGCTAACAATATCGAAGTATATGTGCCCTAAATCTATGTGATGCAAGTAACTATTAAGTAATGGTGGGAGTAAGTTTGTGATATTAAATAATTGCGGAGAGTAATCTATTTTTCAACTAAACTGAATAACCAGAATCTCTTCAATCCATAACGTCAACATAATAGACTTGAAGAATGAAAAGATTGAATAAGTGAATTCAATATATTCTTAGGTTTTCGATCTCTCCAACACGTAGCAATTTCAAATTGAAACACAAACTAAATCCTCTAAAATTTTTACTTCTGAAACAAACGAAACGAAGACAAAAGACTTCTGGACGAAAGAGAAGCGTAAATTAAAATGATAAACCAGGTGAAATGCGTTCTGACTCAAAATATATGTTTCGTTATGAAACCTTTCACCCTGTTATTTATGCCACCTGTATTCGCCGCTGTCTTTTCGTTCCTTCCGTGAGAAACAAGCAGGATGGGCGTTTCCCTGTCTGCGTCTCCTGCTGGTCACGAGCGCTGGAGTGAGCAGGTGCTCGCGGGGTCAAGGGAGCCGTGGTGATTCCGTTCACGGCAGGAATATGGGAAATCCAACAGAGCTCCTAATCATAATATGCTTCACTCAAAGCAAACACGTAAATGTACTATAATGTGCTCTATATTGAACATTATTATTAATCTCGAATTTTATTTACGATTCATTTTGGAATAATAAACTGAAAACAGTTCGTATTTGATTTTTAAAAAAATATCAGTATTAAATCTACCTGTGCCTTGGGGTCCTTGATCGGAATTGATGGGATGGTCCCTTACTTGTTTCCGGAGAGTAAATTTAGTTTATTGTCCTCCACGTGGTCATCTGCTTTTTTAACAAAGTTGATTCATTACTTATATTCACTACTTATAAATGAAATGTAAATGGATAAATAAATTAATGTGATTTTACGTAGTGAGGTTCGACCGTCCCCCTAAGCGTGATACGAGCACAGACATCGATCTGGAGTTAAGGAAGCACCAGCTTGAAAGTGTTCAGATAAAATACTATGTATATATTTACGTTTAATTTTTGAGAGAGTACTTAAATAGTTAAACAATTTCTTAAAAGTAAAAGTATAACTCATTTACTGTCCGGAAGCAAGCAATGGACGTATTCCATCAATTCCGATCAAGGGGTCCTAAGGCAGAGGTGGATTCAAAAATTTCAGCAAAAGTTCCTAGATAAGATAAAAAGTTAGCTGCGAGTTGTAATACAT
Source organism: Laupala kohalensis (assembly GCA_002313205.1). Classification (NCBI taxonomy): domain Eukaryota; kingdom Metazoa; phylum Arthropoda; class Insecta; order Orthoptera; family Trigonidiidae; genus Laupala; species Laupala kohalensis. Next base: position 232,930 of record NNCF01126775.1, read on the forward strand.
ATATAATGTCAATATGTTTGTAATTTAACGCAAATATGTTTGTAAATTTACATGTACAAGTTATTATCGNAATTCACGATTTATTGTTACAATAAACACGCCCCTAGACAAAGTCTAGAGAACCTGTATAAGAAATCCGCCTCTACCCGAAGGAAAAACGGAGAAAAACCCGGGCCAGGATGGGGCTACAGAATGTATGTACACAACCGTGGCAAAGTTGAGTACACATATTAATACAAGTATTAATGGTGAAGGCCATTACAAACAACTGTTACTGACACAATGCTAAAAAAGATGGGGAAATTGAAGGGCGAAGTCGTAAAGTCATTTAAGCGTGAAAAGAATTGTTTGATGTAAAAAATGCATAATCAGAAATATTGTTGCTTAGTTATATAATATCTTATGACGCTGATCTCCCGGAATTATTTTATTCTTGAAACAACATAGTTTACAATGCTCCATAGTTATTCTATAAGAGTTTTAAAGAGAAGCCGTCATGAATGAATAATATAAAGGAGATTGTAATGACCAAAAAAATAGTTCCGAAAACGTGTGGATCTTCTTACGTAAGAATGTGGTAGTATAAGTCACTAATTATTTGTTTTATTCATCAGCAAAGTACTGTTCTTTTGTCATGGTTAATGTAAACTATTTCTTCTGTAAACGTAGAAGCATTGGTCCGAATGTTAAAAATTGTGCTTATGTAGTATCAAAGAATAAGTTACATTCGGCAAGTGAATACCGCCCAAGGGGAAATAGGGAAGTAGGACTTCCTTTCACACCAACAGAGGGAAGGTCTTTATTAATGTATAATCATCTCAGTCATTGTTATTAAGTCATTACTAGTGGCGTCACAGAGCGTGCAGTCACCACGGGTCACAAACAACTCGAAGGCCGACACGCTTCGCACGCAGTAGCCATTTCACGTGATTGTCTTCTACGTCCAAAAATAATGTAAGATGAATAAAATTTGTATAGACTTTATGATCAAAAATGCGGTGTCAAACTGCGTATGACCACGTGGAAGGTAATAAACTAATATACTCTCCGGAAGCAAGCAAGGGACCATCCCATCAATTCCGATCAAGGACCCCAAGGCAGAGGCGGATTTAACATTTCAACATTTAACTCCTTACGATAAAAATAGTTCGGCACGTCTTGTAATATTAACGGAGTACAAACATTGTATTTAATAAAACACAAAAAAGTCATTTCACAAGTACATTTTATTATCAAACTATAAATCATTCAGAAATTATTATTGGTAATTCGTAACTATTAGAAACACTAAATTCGCGAATAATTATTTCATAGACGCCGCCCCTACGCAAGAGTCTAGCGAGTCTTTATAAAAAAGAATCCGCCTCTACCAAAAAAGGAAAAAAAAATACTTAGGTCACAGGTCACAGGAGATTGTATTCGAAGTCTCCATCAGCAAAGAACACAGAGCATAGATGTGTGGCAAAAAGCAAATTTTCCGGGAAAGCTGAAAAGCCTTAGCGAACATCGGTGGTTTCATCATTATAAATAAATGAATAAATAAACTTTGTCAAAAAAACTGTTCCAAACTGCATATGACCACGTGGGGCTTAATAAACTAAGTTAAAAAAAGGAGGAAGGTCACCCCATTTGCTCATAGTTCATACTTCGTATAGAGTGAAGCTTCGCGTACCAATGTTGGGCAAAATAAGGGCGAACGATTTGGACGTGACATAAGCGTTGGCACAACCCATTGAAAGGGTACAAAAAAACGGGACCAATGGCAGAAACATTCAAAGTTTTGACAACTGGTAACGTCTAAGTAAATTCTCCCCGTTTGCTCTTGTTACAAGCCAGCGGTTACTGCGGAGGCTGCTAGTAAACTGTTGCAAGAAGAAAGTGGAAAGGGCGCACGGAGGGCCAACGGAGAAGTAAGAAGAAGCTCGGACAAACGAACCAGTGAGAAGTAATTGCGTCAAGGCACTCGTTTCCACTATATAAACTCCTCAACACAGTCGCTTAGCAGCCACATCATTCTCATCGGGGGATCGCGCCGCGTCTCAAGGACGCAATGAAATAACATTACAAGAATTATTGAGGAAGTGATACAGGAAGAATTCGCAGACATTAGACAAGAAATTACGGAATTGAAGAACAGAATACTAAAAGGGGCAGAAGAACCGAAGGAAAGAAAGTGAAAAAGCTAAAATGCTAGTGAAAGAAAAAGTTGATATTACAAATATGGATGTGGGGATCACAAAAGTAAAAAAGGGAGGTAATGTTGCCGTTATCCCGGGGTTTGTGAAACGGGAGAAGAGATTAAAAAAACTAAAAGATGAAAAACAAGAAAAACTTGGGGATGATTTCCAAGTAGTGAAACCTAAGCAGGTTACACCAAAATTAAAGATAAAAGATATTGATGAAGAAGAAATAAAAGCAAGTGATGCGGATCTGGTATCTACAATAAATAAACAAAATAGAATGGAAGATGTAAATAAAGATTGTCGCATTCGAATCGTAAAAAGAATTGTAAAAGACAAAGGAAATTATGCTAATAACATGAGGAAATCAACAAAGAATGAAGGATCTATAATTATAGAAGTCGATGATTTTACACGAGAGATTATGCAGAAACGAGAGAAAATTAATGTTGGTTGGCGAAAATGTTGGGGTTTCTGTCATATGGCAAGAAACTGTTAAAAGGAATGTAACATGTTACAAATGCGCAGGAAACCATGAAACGGCAGACTATAAAGAAGATAAAAAACAATGTATAAATTGTAAACAAAAGAAAACAAAAATTTAATTCGAATATAAATGACAAACACGAAGCCATCAATGTAGAATGTCCGACATACAAGAGATTCCTAAATGAAGAGATGAGAAGAGCAGGATGGGAGGATAAAAAGGTAAAAGCATAGCAACAACAGAAGAATAAAGATGTTATTATGCATACGAATGCGCAGAGACTTATAGTGCGGAAAGATGAAATAGAAAATATGGTCATTGAAAAATTCAATCCAGATGTGCTTGTACTATGAGAGACAAAAGAGTAACGACAGGAATCGAAGATAGTGAAGTGAATGAAGCGGCTACAAAGTAGTTAGATGTGACGGGGAGAAAAGGAATACAAGAGGTGTATTGATGTATGTGAGGGAAGTGTTAATGATAAAGAAGATACTTCGCAAACTGAGGGATTATAGAAGTGAAAGTTAATAAAAATGGTTACAATGGTGCGATAGGAGCGATATACCATTTGTTAAGTGTATCTGATCCAGTGAATTCATCCAGTTTTTGGAGAAGGTTGTGGAAGAATGTTTGTCTCACAGTCAATGCAAAATGATAGGAGACTTCAATATAGATTGTAAAACTTTTTCTTTTTATTCAAAGAAACTACAAACTAAAATATAGATTTTAGGAATGAAACAATATGTAAACAGTGCAACAGGAGTAACCAGTGATAGTCAGACAATTACAGAATATGTATTTTCAAACAGTAAAATAAATGCTGAAGTGATCCATCAACCTACAATAATGGATTATGCATGGAAGAAAGTTGAACTGAGTTTGAGTAGTAGTGTGATGCACTTGAGAGAGTTGCTTGCTAGGAATTATAAATTGTTCAATGTTGATAATTTTGTTAAGTCAAAGACAAATAAAGAGTCTAATCTTGAGAATAATGAGACGAAGATAGATACATCAGTTCATTGTGCAGTAGAAACCCTAAATGTAAATGGATCTGTAAAAACATTTAAAATACCCAAAGAATGGGAAGGTAAAAAATGGATTTCAGGTGAAATAGGAAGGATACGGCAAGTAGAAAAGTTAGAGAAACTCACTCTGATTTTAATTTAATGCAATATAAACATTTAAAACGATGGATAAACATCTAATAAAGGAATTTGTGTAGCCATAGATATAATATTGCTGACGAGGCCGTGACAACGAGCGGCGTGGTGTTTGTTTTGTTACAACTACGGCATTCGTCAGCAAAATGATGAAGGACGCTGACATTCAACCTTGCAATGAAAATGAAAGACGTTATTTTTTAGTTAAGAAGTAAATATTTTCAGGTTAGTGTCACAGTAGTAGTAAAAATTTAATAGCTATATAGATACAGACAATACTTTGAAACTAATGTAATTATTTCTGTACAATTTTTTATTACAATGTACAATTCTTATATTGTGTTGCATAGTGTATTTTATATGCATGTAAAAAATTGCCGAGAAGGATAAATAAATACTCAATCAATCAATTTTTAATGTGTGACTGTTTTTTAATATTTCTGTCAACTAACAACTTTATGAAGAATCTACATACAATCTATGAGGACATCTAGCAGCATTTATGAAGAAATCCAATATTACTCTCATCCTTCGTGTAAAAGTCCGAAGACATCTCTTTTGTAAACCTATGTCAACTAAATTGGGCGCATCAAGACTTCGTTCGTGAACATTTGAAGAAACATTTATCACAATGACATTTCTAAGGCAAAGTCCATCTCAAAATTTTTTGGTTAAATGTTTGTATATTCCAGAATAAGTAATTCTGTGAATGTAATGTTAAGTTTCGTTAAGAGTGGAGACACTCTTGATTCATTGTGTTGGTGTTATTTGCCGTAGAGATCACATTCTGTATAACAGCACCTCATTCTTTCAAATTTGACCACTTTTCCACTTATAGTTCTGCTCATGTAACATTATTACTATAAGGTTACTAGTTGAAACTGAAAATTTCTTTACGTTTGTTGTTAATAAAATTGTTTTGCAAGATGAACATATGTGTTATGTACCTCCCTTATTAATGGTATCTAACGATTGGGTTTTTGTACTCAAATCTCCTTTATTTTGTGAGTCTGACCACTCGTATCAGCTCTAAGTTCATACTTTGAATACTAGTCACGCATAGCCTACCAATGATGGGAAAATAATGGCAGAAAATTTGGATGTGACAATTTGTTTACTAGAAATTAAGTTAGGATGAATAAAATTCGTTTTTGAAATATCTAGGCAAATATTAAAATTACCGTGAACAAAAACTGCATGATGTAAATCAGAGGATAAATGAGAATTCATGTCCTTAATGAGTCATATGCGCATGTGTTACACATCGGGCTACTTAAAACATGCATAAGTTGACAAGAGAAGTTTTAATAGGTCCTAAAGGTGATGCCAATATATGTATTGCACTCAGAAGAGGTTAACTTAATAAATTCACTTCATAAAACACAGAACTTGGAGCAAAAAACACGAGAGGAGTAATGTGAAATATATTTCATTCCATGTTTTTTCTTCCGTTTCTTACAAAAGTGGAAAGTGGAGGAGGAGTCCATGACATGAGCATTCCCATTGCAGTCCATCAGTATGTCCTATTCACCGACAATCCATGCATTTATTCTCCAGTGAAAGCGAGAGTGATTATCGGCAACCTTCGGCGGCTTGAGCGTGAACGCGTGCGTTTCGCTACGCCCTGCAACGTCCTTCGCAGCCGAAAGCGCTCGTGAGGACTGAGGCAGAAAGAGGACTGAGGCGAGAACGACGAGCGGCGCGCGGAGGCGGAACAGAGAAGAGGCAGAGCGGTGGGGAGCGTTGTTGTTAAAAAATTATCGTTTTACAACATAAATGTTATAAACATTATATTTAAATAAAATGCAATAAACCAATTTCAAGACTTTTTTAATAGCAGTTCGCAATCTCAAGTATTTTTCTCACTCTCAAGTTTCATGAATAAAAAGTATTAAATGTATTCAATGTGCATAAAACATAAAACTCCTCTCAGTCGCAAACGAAAGGAGTTGATAGCAGATGTCAAATGTCATCACGATGTAAGAAAAAGTATTAATAATATTCCATTAAAAATAGTTAAATAATTTTCGAGTATTTAAATCATGACGAAATAATCCAAAAACTTTAACTTATAAGAAAGTAACTGTAAAGAAGAAATTAAGGACTAGGACCAATGCGATACTCTGTATAGTTATCAAATAACTACATTCACATCTGCTACCAGGAAATACGAGATGACAATTTTATAGCACGCTAAGAAAGGTCTGTTGAGGAGGTTTTTACACAAAGACATGTTATTACAAGATATATTACTAGTATCTACGTATTTCTCTATGTAATGAAGTACAAGTTCTCAAAACAGTAAGGTCCAATGTAAAACACAGTAGTAGGGAGTGTTGCAATGGACGCATCAAATAGTCAATTATTACGTTATATTAAATGTATCAATAATAGTTGATGAGACAGAGACAGAAAGTCAAAAGCCACAAATAGATGAAAACAAATGAGACACTATATACGAGATGGCCGGGAATAAATTGAAACGCGGTAATGCAACTCTGGGAGACAGGAAGGGGCTTAAAGTTCTAACTCGAGATGAAGTTACAAATGATGGCTTCATCTGAGGATCTACGAATGGAATCCAGGAACGAAGTCTCATCAAGAGAAAACTCCATCCGTTTTTCACTCGAAGAAATAATTTAAATTGGGTGCGGAAAGAAATCTTTTCGAGGGTCACATCGGTTATCAATATCGTAAACGGACGAGTTTCGACAGAAAAGGGAAAATCAGAAGAATGAACATTCAAGAAAAAAACATTCAAGATGAAAACATTTTTATCAATATCTTCTCTCCAAAAACGTTCTTCAGAATCAATACGCACCCCTTTAAATCGTTTGAACGTGCAGACACGTATGCGGTACTCAATGAGATGCATCTAAAAAAATATATTTTATATTAATCAACGCTTAACAACTAAATCGTGCAATTGAAGCAACGTCGTTTTCGATTCTACATGTTCTGTAAAAAGTATTTTTCATAGAAACTTGTTCCACGTTGTTGGCGAACTGTTGGCGAACTGTTTCAGTGAAGGCTCGAAGGTACTTGAAGTGTCGCAGAAAAGCGCGAACCAAATCAACGAACGACGTTGGGTTCGAGGTTTGTTGACGAAGACACAAGCGACTGGAGATCGCAATTGTCGTTAAATATTGACAGCTGCAGCAGCGCTTTAATGTAAGGTGCGAATCAGAAGAGCTGTTCGTTGCCAGACAATAGCAAAGCGCTGCAGAATGACGAATGGATTTGCTCTGACACAAGGAAAATAACGAAACTTAATAAAAGTGTTGATTGCGATGCCTTTGCTACCCGTTTTCAATAGAAAATATTTCTTATTTTTTAAGTCAGTGTGGTATACGAAATAGTTAGGGTTCAAATTTCGATTATATAACGCTATTATAACTAATGTTTAACCGTCCGAACTCATTCCCAGGCCCACTCATGTGTTTGAAAAGAGAACGGTACGCAATACTTGGAGTGCCCCAAGGGTCTATTATACCGAACGACGGAAACTCTTCGAGTCTGAATTTCTTATTTTGGGTGATGAGTACTTTAAAGGTCTCGATCTACTGGAATGAACGTATCCATGCTATAATGGACATAGAAATGTTCCTCACTGACGTACCAATGTATTTTTTTTGTGGGGCTTTAGGGCTCGTCAACAGCGAGGTCATTAGAGCCCTTAAAACTTGTACAGGTAGGGAAAATGCAGTTACGCACTAGGGAGAGCCAACATGACTCTCCCCACGTGTGGGACTCGCCGAAAGACTCAGCCATACCCACTAAAAACCCTCCTGCATTACAACTCAAAACAAATTCCAACATATCGCAAAACTTTCCTACAAACATTTAAAAAAAGAAGAAGAGGAAAGAGGAAAATGAAAGATACCCTAGCCCTAATAGTTTTGGGATCGAAAAGAACAAGAGGTGACCAAGGGAGGTCAGAAAAGAGAAAGGAAGGAGCATGGCACAAGTAAGTGGGAGCAATGCCAGACTCAGCTCGCGGCCCCGTGTTCGCCAAACACGTACTTACTAGATGTAAGTCCCCTGGGGGAAGAGGAAAATGAAAGATACCCTAGCCGTAATAGCGTCGGGATCGAAAAGAACAAGAGGTGACCAAGGGAGGTCAGAAAAGAGACGTACAAATGTAAATTATGTAAATAGACCATCTTTTTTAAAATTTTATTTGGTACGTGATTTTTAATGCAAGTAAATTACACACAAGAAACCAAGCTCAGTCCCCAGGGAGTGGACTTTTTGAGGAAAACGAAATAGTTTTACTTCGATGAACGCGGAATACACAAAGTAGATTACAACTTTTAAAAAGACGAAGGACTCAATAATTAGAAGTGAAATGAAGACAAATGAAGCCAAAGCAGTTTTTTTAACTTTTAAATTTTTAACAAGTGAATTCTACTATTTGTACCACTTCAAGTGGTATTCTGGAGAAGAAAATTTTTTTTTACAAACTTGTGCAGATAATCGTTTGAATTTCATCTTCAATTCAGCAGTGAGTAGCTGAATAATTTCGTAAAAAACATTAAATAAAGGGAATGACATTTTTTTGAGCGTCGAAAGCACATGTTTCCATAAAATGTGTACACGAATCACTCCCTTAGTAACATTATTTTCTCTGTGTGTAGGGGGGGGGGGGCGAAACTGATACTAAATTAATTGTTTATTTTATACAAATTAATTTCAATAATAGTTTGTATGATGATATTAACACATTTTTAATTAACTATTTTTAGAGACTAAGTACTTTCATAACAAACCATAATACATTCGTCACTAAACTTTGAATGTTATACTCAAACTTCCATCTGAAAGTCCAATGACCTCTATCACTCATTCATCTGTTGAACACAAAACACAAAATCTCTTTTGTCATCATTCAATTTTCACGATTTTCGCTTCCCATTCGTTCGTGTCTGCGGACGCATTTCATTCTTCATGCATTTCATGTCACTAACCACGTCTCTTCACATCTGCTCTCTCCCCCGCTAACAGCGCTCCCAACGGAATCCGATGGGAGCGAGGGAAACAAATGCGTCGCGGCGGGCGCAATCGCTTCCGTCTGCGCTGCTCGACGCTCATCTGTCGCTCGATTTGTCTGCGCTGTGGTCGTCATTTGTCCCTGACAAGGTTCCCGAGGAAGCCGGTGGAGCGCTAGGCGTTTACATGGAACATGCGCATCTGCGGCTCATGAGAGTGGAAAGGGAGAATAAGAATAATCTATAGTTCGATAATAACTTGTACATGTAAATCTACAAACATATTTACGTTAAATTACAAACATATTGACATTACATACGTATTATAACTCGCAGCTAACTTTTTATCTTATCTAGGAATTTTTGCTGAAATGTTACATCCTTAGCCTCTGCCTTAGGGCCCTTGATCGGAATTGATGGAATACGTCCCTCGCTTGCTTCCGGAGAGTAAATTAGTTTATTGTCCTCCACGTGGTCATACGCAGTTTGTACTGCTTTTTGACAATAAATTTATTATTATAAGAACGCCCAAAATGCAAAAACAAAAACAACTAATTTACCTTGCAGCACACAACATGCTACATTTTTAAAGTATATAAAACATTCTAAAAGTCCGCATCATCTGTTCCGGTGATGCATTTCTGTCACGTTGTTTTCTCTAGGCCACGGCGCCACCCTCAAGAGTACGGTTCAAATCATCCATATTGGGTTTCGATCCAAGATAGACACAAGCACTTAGCTTCGAACACTTTGTGGTGACTTTCTTTAACTTAACAAAAAATAACAATCTACAACTACTCATTTAGTAAAAATATCAGAATGAGTTTAAAGGCGAAACAGTGAGAGTCAGTTTGGTGAACTACAGCAAAAGCAAACACACGCACGTCGTGACGATGTTTATTTGGCGAAATATTTCAAAATTACTCCGAACTATAGGTATGCGAAATTATTCATTTTTTTTTGTTATTTGTGTAATACTTGTTCGTAATTTCTTTGTTAATCCTTTTTTGTTTATGAATTTGTAGTATATTTTCACGTACACTTTTTTTGTCGGTAAGTTCGATGAGAATTTTCGTTTTTCATTTGTGACCTCGTCACAGGAGATTACAGTTAGAAATAATTTTGTAATAAAATGCGACGAGAGCCAAGGGAAAGGGCAAAACAACAAATGACGGGGAAAGGGCGTCGACAAAAGGCGAAGGTGTCGACGAGGCGGAAGAAGATTGAGTAGAAGAAGGGAAAAGAAGGGAAAAGAAGGAGGAGGAGGAGCGTTAACGAGTCACTGTAGCCAACTGTAACAACCTGCGCACAATTCGTCAGGCTCACCACCCCGCACAGCTGCCCAGAGGAATTCCCGCACAGCTCACCGACAGAGGAACGAAAAACAAAGTGTTATTTTTCAAACGAATTCAAAAGTATCCATTTCACTTTATTTATAATTGAGAAGGAGAGATGTTGTGTTGGCAGGGAACGTATGGTGCCATTTGTCTAGAGTAGTTCGGCCGAGCAGGATTTGAACACACGGTCTCCCGCTCAGCCAATGGGATCGTGGAAGCGAGGACGTTATCTCTAGAACGCCGCTAAAGATGTTCAATTTAATCACCTACAACTCAATTAAATATCGAATGATTGAAGAATATTGCTCTCAATCATACATACTATTCTCTCGAATTCAGTTCAAAATTATTTTGGCGTGGCGCTCTCTTAGTTATTTTAAAAATTTTAATGCCACATTCTAAATAGAAAGTGTCAGAATTAAGATGATGTTTTGCTCAGAGGCGGAATCGACCGGAAACAAGACACCACACTCTTTGACATTCATCCACATATTTAAAGACTCCAGCGTTCATCCAAACCTAACGTTTTTATAAATTTCATTTCTCGATAATCACACGTCTCCTGCGGAGAGAATTTTCCCAATCGATCTCTCACACAGAAACGACAACACGAATAACGAAATTTATTTATTTGAGGAATAGAGGAAATTGGATACGTACAAATTTTCATATGTTGTACTAACGCGCAAATGTTCCAAAATATGTGTAACCGGAAAAATATTCTTGATAATAGAACATTTTTCTATCGGAGGGTTGAATAATGTTGCACTTAAAATAATAATAATAATAATAATAATGAATTTAATAATAATAAATTTATTGTCAAAAACAGTACAAACTGCGTATGACCACGTATGGAGGACAATAAACTAATTTACTCTCTGGAAGCAAGCGAGGGACCATCCCATCAATTCCGATCAAGGGCCCTAAGATAGAGGCGGATTCAAAAAAAATCAGCATAAGTTCTTAGATAAGATAAAAAGTTAGCTGCGAGTTATAAAACTAATAGAATGTCAATATGTATTAAAATAATAATATAATTTAAAATAAAATTACAGTATATCAATGTTATTAATAATACTTTTATAGAGAAATTACGAGGTAAATAGAGTTAAGTTATTTTGATAGGAAATAAAATGTTTTGAATTCAGTTTTGAATCCCACGCAGATTCGAATTGACCAAAAATGTTTCTAATTATATCAAGTATCTTTTCTTTGAAGGGGAGGTTCACCAACGTCAAGGTCATTACAGCCCTATCAAGTAATGTTTATCATCTATCTAATAATTATTTAGGAATTAGAGTTTTTTCCAAAAACTCTCGTCCGTGTTTTCGTGATATTGTGACGTCATTTTCTTCGTTCAACTGTTTAATAAATAGCAAACCAAATATTACACTGAATAAGAATTTCATTGAAATTATATCATTAATATATATAGAGGTGGTTTTCATGGAGGTTAGAAATGAACAAATGTATTAAATTGAATTATGAATGGGATAGTATGAAAAAACAGTCTTGGAAAAAATTCTGTCCTTTCATTTGACAATGAAGTGGTATATCTTGATTTGTTTATTTACTTAGTTTTGTATCATTAGTCTGCTTTTTTGCCAATCATTACGCGTGTATGTTTAATCATTTATCCTTTCCTTCGAATGTACTTCAGTTGTCTTGGTAAATGGCTAATAGTTCCCACTCAATATAACAAAACATGTATAAAATTCTTTTATCTTTTGTTGCACAAAGCCTGACGCAAATACGGTAATTTTATTTGTTTGCGAAAACGAATCTTTGGAAGCTGACGTTAGAACGAATCCAAAGAAACAAGCGCGCTTCGAAATTACCAGACAGAACAAAAGCTTACGCTTAAAGGAAGATTGGCACCTCCACAAAAGAACATTTCGGAATGTTTATCCAATGGACAAAAAGAGGATCTACAATCAAGCACTTAAGATGTGTGGGGGGATGGGGGGGGGTAGAAATGAAAGGAATTACGCCCGTAGGGAACGGAGTCCTTCAGAGGAGCACGTATGCTAATAGCAGAATCGAGACGTTTACAATCAGGTATAATATAATTATCGGACAATGGTCTCCATTCTCTACTTCGCAACTTGTTCTCCTACATCACCCTCCGCTGCAACCCGCGTAACACTTCGATAGTGCAGGTTGCCTATAAACGTCTCGCCAGGGGAATGGCATGTCTGAGAATAATTCAGAGTTGGGAACGGTATGCATAAAACACACCAATACCTATAAAGTGTATTAGTGTGTTAGGGTGTTGAATTACTACTCAAAATAAACTAGAAAGAAGATTTAAAATGAAAGTAATGAAATGAATCGTACACGCGAGGAGTTTCTCGTTTCAATTGATCCCAAATGCTTCGTTCGAATCGAATCCGGCTTATTTACATGACTCTAATGGGCAATAGAATACATCGAACGATTTATTTAACATTTCAAGTAATTTATTTAACACATTTCACTGAGGCAGGTGTTTCTATAATGGAAATAAATTGGTGAATTTGAGAACAAGTTGTGTTAGGTCTATTAAGTTAACGGGGCTAACAAAATAAAAATGAAAAAATGTGTTAAGTTAATACAAGGCAGTATATTTGCACACAAAAAACATCGCTTTTGCACTTTTTTGTTTTTTATTGAATGAACATTCCGACATGCGAAATGAGGTATACGCTTCAAATACAATCAGTCTGACTGATACGTTAACTTCGCGTTATACACTGACAGGAGGAGACCCTAACATAGGCAACACCATCTGAGATGATGCGCTGATAAATTCCGACATCTCATGTTTAGTGAATCGTTGAGACAATGTTAGCAGATGTTAATCTCACTATCACAACTACATTCCTTTTAAATTGTTACGTAACTTTAATCAATTTGATAAATATTTTTTACACAAACGAGTACAAGCCGTGATCCAATATATGAGACGGAACCAAGTCTTTCATTCTTAATGGACTTAATGTATTTTCTAAATTAAAGGACAACATTCACTTGGAGGTGTTGCTTTCTGTTGGATTCAGCGAAGAAGTTAAAATGCTGTCGAGACTTTGCGGATTATGACAACTTGTTGAGACAAAATAAAAAATATTTACACCAAAAAGAAAAGAAATTCGATCCAAAGAACAATAGATAAAGAGGCGGTAGGAATGAAAGAAAACAATTCCCGGTAGCTGAGACATTGAAAAAAAAACAGTTTTCTAAAAAATACTTAATTGCAATACTCATTATACTGTGAACATAAAAGGTAAAAAGGGAATCGTCAATATCACCGACAATGAATATGAAAAATCTTATTCTGGAATATTCTTATCTTAATTCTTCCTTTGCTTGTAATCCGCTCCCCACAATTAAATTCAACCAAATATACGCATTCACTGCAAAATTCCGTAATTGCAAAAGCCACAATTCGGTCAGCAGCCTTGTTTATAGGAACACATCCCCTCCAACTATGTATCAAAAATCGGGAACATACGCCGCGTGTAATCCAATCGCGGGGTGTTGTAGTAGTTGCATGTTTATGAATGAAAAGTCAGAAATATGAATATGGCAGACGAATTCCCGCGGCTTCACTCACGTAAATTTTGTAAGACGTCGGCAACTTTATTCTTTCACACATTACCATTGATATCCAGTGAGAATGTTATCCAATAGCGTTGGATATTTGATAGTACTGGTGTTTTCTTATTTTCACTGATGTAGTTGAGAAAAAGTATTTAGAAAACGCCGATTTCCCATTTCACTCCTTTGAGGGTGAATTATCGCAAAATCCAAGTAAATAAAAAGTTAAAAACTCACGACCTTTTATGGACGAAATATATTTTTAGTTTTTGTGAAGAGCTCACTACGTTTCGACACGGAATTACACCGTCGTCACGTGATCGAGTAATAACAAATTATGACAAGAAAATCGTAAAACACTTTCCGATTATTTTTCCGTGTCACACTTTTCCCAACCCCTGCCTCCTGGGGGGGGGGGTGCACGCCATTGGTCTGAAGGGTGCAAAATGCCATTCGAAATACGATTAGTCGTCTCAGAATACTCAAAAACCCTAATATCGGTCTTTTTACGTTATTTTTCCGTCTCGCCCTTTCCACCCCTAGGTCTAAGGATTATACTGGAGATGCAAATCACGGATGGCAAATGGCAAAAAACTGTACATCATGATTATATGATAGAATTTGTTATTACTCTGTCATGGCGACGAGGACGCGTAAGGGAAGCCCTCTAAGGAGCAAATCTGAAAACGTCGATAATTTTCTTTTCACATGTTCAATTAAGATCACAAAACCACTGAACTGTACCAATAAAGTAGGTTGTCGTATTTTTATCACCAAGTTTCTTCATGTTAAATGTAAATTTTAATAATGCTTTATCGTATAACTCATTTAAAATTTTGATTTCATCGGTATGTCCATCTTCGCCGGCATAGAAATTGTACGTAAGTGATTCGATTCGTAGAGACTAATTAAAAGCAGACACAAATTATCATCACCAATTAAAGCGAGTCTTAGAGGAAATACAACTAATCACAAAAGAAAATTAAAACAATTTAAAACACGCGAAAATTATCACGATATTTCTAGACACATCGGGATCGTCATCAACAACTGAAATACAACACGTCGGAGCGAAAGCTCACGTGAAACTGCTTCGACATGATTTTATGGAATTAGTGTGATGTGTGCATAAGTAACTGTTTGTTTCATGCTTTTTAATTAAATGTGCCAGTTTTATGGTACAGAATATGAATATACGACACCACTAAGCTGTGTAAAATGCTTGACTCTGGTCATCTGCAAAAACTATGTAATTATTTACAGTGAATAATTATCGGAAAAAGAATTCCGCAAAGATTGATAAGTGGATAAAAAAGATTCCGCACTGATATCCAAAGAGGTTGATATCGACCCTCTCCCCCCACGGGTCGACTACGATCTGAAAGGAGTCCATTATTAGCGAAAAAAAAAAAAAATGGGGGTCCATGAGATGTAAGTGGGAGTCTACTATAGTGGATCTCATTTAAGTAGGTCGTGACCGTAATTTCGACTGCTTTCCGTGAATGGAATAATCCACATACAGTGTATGAACTTATCCGTTTTTTAATTGCTTTTCCGTCTTGAAACCTGATGGTAAGGGGATTCAGCGCGGATGCCAATCTCCTAAAAGGAAAAAGAAACGGACTGGACATCACTGATCGAGGAGATATGAGATTAAACCTAATAAATTGATGCCAAATGTTGAAAATTTGTTATTAAAGCATCAGGTTCATCCCTGCCACTAAAAGCATTTATTTTTTGCTTAGTTATTTTATGTAATAGATACTGAATTTTAATTTGGTTGGTTTCAATTTGAATTCAGTGAATAAATGTATAAAAAGTTTCAATATGATTTCTTCTTTTTCACTCTACAGATATAAATTTAAATATTTCAAAGCGAGTAGCACTGTAGCAGCTGTCAAAAACACTTTTGTAGTTGATGAATCTGCAAAAAATTCGATATCAAATAAGCAGGGGGTCTACGCAAAATCGAATCACAAAAGTTTGGGAAACTCTGCTGTAAAGGGATGTTGCATTCTCCAATTCAACTCGCAGTTTCTCTCTGATTCCTTCTGTTGCAAGGCGCGGTCCGCAACTACCTGAGACTAACTCCTGCCACCACGACCTACTCGCGACCGCTCGCGCTCTGGGTCCGTATACGTCTCGAGCTACGAGCGCTCTCTCTCTCAGCCAACACGCGTCCATTACTACAATGTAGAAACCATAACAGCATCATCTGCCCACTTTCGATCAGATGCGACCTTGAAGGAATGAACGAACGAACGGGTCTTTTGCAGTTTATTAAGTCATTTCCCCACTTTATGATACGCCTCTTCTCATTGGAGGAGGAGGAGGAGGATCAAATGTCTCTCAACACAAGAAAAAGGTGGTGTCTCTCATCTCATCAACAGCGTTTATTGTAGTGCTTTTATTCCCCTCTTACATATACAAATCAGGAAAAAAATTAATTTATATGTACAATTAATAATAATAATAAATTTATTGTCAAAAAACAGAACAAACTGCCGCGTATGACCACGTGGAGGACAATAAACTAATTTACTCTCCGGAAGCAAGCAAGGGACGTATTCCATCAATTCCGATCAAGGGCAATTCCTAAGGCAGAGGCGGATTCAAAAATTTCAGCAAAAGTTCCTAGATAAGATAAAAAGTTAGCTGCGAGTTATAATACGTATGTAATGTCAATATGTTTGTAATTTAACGCAAATATGTTTGTAAATTTACATGTACAAGTTATTATCGAACTATAGATTATTCTGTATTAATATATTGAGTTATTAAGATAAGGTCAAAAGAGATTATTTAACTATTTATAGGGCCGACGTTTCGAAAAATTTATTTTTTCTGCATCAGGGCTCCTTTTCCTACAGGAAGAAAGGGAAACAGTCCACGACGAATTATCTTAGAGGTATTAAACTTCTTTTTAAAATGAACCCACGATCTTACTACGACTTTTTACAACACGTTTTTACGGGAAGTATTCCTTCTCGTTTTGGGCGAGAAGTTGACTACAAAAAAGGGGGGGGTGAGGAGACATAACTTCCCAAACGTTTTAGGTATTTCTTACGAATTTTAAGTTTGACTACATAATGCAACCTGGACGAAAAAAAGAAAAACATTTTTCGTAGTACCGAAGACAGGTAAATAAAGTTAAATTTTTGTAAATTGTATCGCTTTTAGAGCTGCATGTCTAGGTTTGTGGGACAGGATGGCACTTCCCTCCGATTGGAGAGTTTATTGAATTAAAAAAATACTTCATAGTGTTGCAAAATAAATAATTAAATGTTTCTTGTGTAGTGATGCAGGATTCCACGCGTCTAAATTTGAAAGTGTAGACAAATTAGGAAATACCTTCACAGAAACTCCTTTCTTAACCGAAATCTCGCAGAGATCTTTATGAATATTCCGTTTATTATTGTGCGTCATGAAAAGGCTCCATAGGTATTTGGTTTACATGAAGTTAAAGTAAAAAGAACAACTTTGCTTCAACTCTAATATCAGAGTGAAGTGAACAATTTATATACGTATATTGCGTTTAGTAGAATCGTGAAAAGAATGTTATTGTCTAAAAAGCAGTTACAAACCACATCTCCCAATCTCTGAAAGCAACCATCGTTTCCTCTTCATCGCGATCGCTGGTCGTAAGGTTGAAGCAGTTTCAATGTACGAGTACAACGTGACATGTAAAAAGCATTTTCAACTTCCTCTCGGTCAAATGAATTACGCATCTTATTATACGAGTTGAACTCTTTCTGTATCAGTAGATCATTAATGATCCCAAAACGTAACATTCTCTGTATATTATCAGATTACTTCGGAACGGTTTCAGTGTCGAATTCTTGGGTTCAATGTAAACTATTACAGCGTTTCATCAACATCTTGATTTACAATTAATGATTTCGAGAGGAACTTTACTCGGTGAAATTCGATAAAGTAGCGTAATAATTCTGTCAAGTCACCGAGATTGATTGATTGATTACTCTCTACTTTACTCGGCCCCCGGTCAGATATCTTCACTCGCATAAAAACGTTAGAAATTTTTTTTTAGTCATTTAAATAGAGAGTGTTTCGTCCTGCCATTAATGTTGTCTATTAATATTTTCGTTTAAGTTTGTGAAATGGTTTGTGAAGCGTCGTCAGGAGGAGACCAAAAGAACGTCCTGTTATTTATAGACGAGATACAGGTATTACGGAAATCTCGAAAATAAAGCAACACCACTGTGTTCTATAAATTAAAAAGATTTAATATTAAGGAAGAAAATAGGAAATGAAGTCATGTGCTTCTATTTTATTTTCATCTTTGATTTTTGTTTCTACGCGAATAACGACAGCAAAAACAGACAGTTTCTTCAAATACGTCAGTTTCTTTTTCGTGTTTTATGTTCTATTCTTTCATCGACTTTAAATCTTTCGAATATAGAGTTCTTTATAAACTACGACTCACTTGTATAATTCTGCTCTTGGCGATGTACTATCCTTCGCTCCAGGTTTTGCCTCGGGTTCTTTGGCTTTTGGACAGCAGCGAAAGGAGCGACAGCTCAACAACTGTTGGTTCGCTTCATTAGGATGTGGAGACGACATGAGGCGACATGAGACGCGTGGAGGTTACTCTCAACCCACGAAGAAAACGCGTGAAGAAATATTAAAAAATCTCTCTCTATCTCTCTCTCTCTGCCGTCTTGTATTCACGAATCCGCGTTATTTCGAAGTTAAGGAGGGACCAGCACTTGGAGTGAAATCACTGAGATGAATAATTGTTTTCTTTATTTTCATTCTAACTGTTGTAAAAAACAACAACATGAATAATCATGAAGGAAAAACATGATTTAATTTATACGTAACAGTTAATAAATAATAGAGTAAGAACAATATTCAGGATCTCTCTTCACTCGTTTGAAATACATAAGAAAATATTCGTACATCATGACTGCGGCCGAGCACAACGGTTTCCTGATTTATGCATCACTCCTCCGAAAAAGTTAAATTTTTTTTTGCAAATATCCTCTAGTGACCTTTTTTTTAGATAAAAGCGATGTAAAAAACACCACAAATCAAAGGAATCTTCCACCACTTTCCAGATTTAAAAGTTTATCTTTCTCTCAAAATTAACGTTTTGTAAGACGCAATGTATTGCAACATCAATTATAATTGCTATTATTTCGTTTAATTGGCTTCTTTAAGTTGAAATCACAAAAAAGTACAAAATGTTACACTCTGTTTATTTATTCTTTTGCCCATTTCAGATATTTTTGTGATTTGATTCAGCATTTTCTACCTTAAAGAAACCGAATAGTGTGATACATCAAGAAAAAACATCGTTGGTTTTGTTATACATTTATTTAAAGTATAAAGAACACATCATTTTCAAAATTCCGTAGACAGAATCGTGACCTGAGAGAGAGAGCGCAATTTATCGGAGAATGCGAGCTTTAAGATTTGCGCTTCTGACGACAAATAGTTGTATACTTTCTCCCGTTCATAACATGCATACCCCAAGCCTCAATTTTGGGTCCGATTCAAAACGTAAGTGCTTTTTATACTTTATCCAGAATCCTAAACCAAAAATTAGCATAACAGCAAAACATTTACAAACTTAAATGTCAAAATATTAAGAATTTATTGAAGAGGAGAGGTAGCTCCAGAGAGGATAGAAAGAGTGAGGATCAATGTGATATCGACGTTAAAAGTAGGAAATATACGAAATGCGAGGACTTTTGCGGAGACGAAGCGAGTGAAGGAAAATCACAAGAGAATCTTACGGACAAATTCAAAATTATAAGAAATATTACCAGATTTACCATATTCAAAGCTTTCAGCATTTTAAATTTTGAAAATCACTTAGATGTTATTTTGTATTTTGTAATGATATCGACGGAATAAACCATTATTATTATTATTATTATTATTATCATCATCATTTTATAATTATTTAATCACCATTAATTATTGAGTCTTCAATAATTATATAATTCAGTAAACAGTGCAGTAACATCTATTACACATCAATAAATTTTCAAACGTTTCATTTTAATAATAAAGAACTTCTCACCTGATGTACTCTAAATGAGTCTTAGCTGCACTTTCTTCATTAAGGATTGTTGAGAAAAGTTAAAAATTAAATAATCATTTTATATAAAAAAGGAAAAGTTATGTACAAGAGCTTTCTTAATACCTCACATACAGAATTAAACTTTTTTTCTTCACGTGAGAGTTCTTGGGCATATTTATTCTATTACATTTCATCTCAGCATCTCACAGGACTTTCATCCCGGAACTAGTTTGCTTCACTTTATTCTAAATACGAGACACACAACATACAATAGCGCAGAGTTTGCATTTTATCGATACTTATGAATGGTTAAATTTAGAGAAGGTAACATTACTTAAGATCCTTTTTTTAGTCATAATAAATAAATTGCTCAAATATGAGGTATTACTTCAAGATAAAGATTGTTTCAACTTCCTAAAAATTAATTTAACAATTTGACTAGGTAGCACTATTTCTTCAATTGAAAATTTGCTTTAAATAAAATTTGATTTGATCTGTCGTAAGGTCTCCAGGTGGCGTATGATATTAAAACATGATATTAAAAAAAAACAATTATATAATTCTCAATATATTTCAAAGACTGTTACAATATTTACGAGGAAACTGCAAGGATGAAGCTTCAATTTCTTCCGGGAAAGATTACGTCGTGTAATTGAGTCGCGAGAATATTTCGAAGACAGAAGAATGAAAAGACGTCAGAAATTAAATTTGCAGGTCGGTGGTTAGTAAGAAGCGTTAAGCATGTAACGGGTTGTTGGGAAGAAATTGTGACAAAAGGTTTGCTAGTAATTTGCTTCACCCGAATGATGAATAACTGTTTCCTTTATGGCGTTTGAGTTCGGTTAGTTCATAGCGTGTTTAGTACCTCGCATTCCACGATTTCTCCCACTGTGCAACGGTCACGCGAACGAACGATGAAGGAGCGCGTGAGGGCGCGTGTTGGCTGCCGTCGCTGCCAGGTAGGCGGCACCGTGCCAAGCCTTTGACGGCGGCGGCAGCGGCGGTGACGCTGGAGGTTGCGGAGGCACGAGCCGTCCCCGTCCGTCCTTGCCACCCCCTCACCCTCCCACCACCACCACCCCACCCCACCACCTCCGCCTCCCGCCNTTCTCGCCTCTCCCTCTGCTCAGAGAGTCACACGCGTCCGAGAGTCTTGAGTGCCGCACCTCGACGCCGCTTGGCTTTCGCCAAAGAACTTCACCGGCGACGCCGTCCAATGGAGAGAGACGATCCACGAATGCCCTAGAAAAAGTTCTACCGAAGGAGAGTGTTCACTAAGGGATTCCTAATGGCGAAACGTTCACTATTTTTTTCTCTTCTTAAATCGAACTTCCCTTATTTTGAACAAAATTAAGATAAGAGGTGGTGAAGGCAGGAAGGGTCTGCATCATCAGGCTGTAGAGAGAAATTTATTTCTACTCTCCAAAATTTTTTACTGTTCGTCAATTAACAATGTAGATAAAATACTTTCAAAAAAAAAAAAAGAAAAAAAAGGAGGGTCTTTGGGGGGGGGGGGATGGCCCCCTCCGTTACGTGTAATTTGGGAGAGAAACTTGAAACATTTCCACTTTGATAAAACTAGAAATAAGAGAACACGACATGTTGAAGTAATTTATAGGTAAATTGAAACGATTTTCGAAATGTAATTGAAGACCCCTAACCCAAATGAAACTCAAAGAGAAAGATCGCTGCACAGGTTTTAATTCATCTTCCATGTATACCTACATAAAAAGCCGAAGAATTTATTTATCTGTTATTTTGAATTCATATCAGTATAAAAATATTAATAAATATATGAGAAAACAGATAGAAAAACAGCTGAGTTGTAGAGCTTTGTCACGGATTTTATTTTATCTCTAATTTTACTTCACGAAATTGTCTCGTTCACATTGAAACATTGGTAGGAAGATAGAACATAACAAACATAACAAACTATGGTGTAGTGGTCGCGTATTAAAGAAGAATAGTTCTTCAGACCAACTGTGTGAGGTTCGCAGTTGGGAGAAGCCTCATCTCCCACAGACCGATAAACGGGGTAAGTACGTCTCGCTAAGCAGTCGCTTCGACAGCTAATGCCTCGTCAGGTCACAGCAGGCAAGTTACCTTATCATCAATAAAATACAGACACCGCCTCACAATAAAATAAATCCGTGATTCCTCACACATGAAAATATTTTAACAATGTTCATTAATATTAATGTTTTTAATGCACCGGTGTTGTATTTTTCAAGTTTTTCCTAGCTAAATTTATGTTACAATACAAAAAACGTTGAATTAGTTTTCTCCACACAAGTAGAAACGATACGTTGATGAAATATAACTTAAAATAAAATATATAATAACGAATCTCGTATTTAGTGTTATTTAATAGTTACGATTTATAAACAATACTTTCCGAAAGAACATTTTTGTGTTTTTTATTAAATACAAATTTATTAGATGGTTTTAAAACACGAAGCGAACAATTTCTCATCTTAAGAGGAGTAAAAAAGTCAAAGCTGAAATGATGTTAAAAATCCTTAGGGCCTCTGCAGCCCTTAGGATCAAAATTGCCTTGGAATACGTCCTTTCCTTATTGCACTCCACGTGGTCATACGACGCAGTTTCTAACATCTTTTTTGACAATACGTTTTTACTTATTTAAGGCCTTTGCACATCTACTGTTTCTAACCAACGTTAAACTTCGGTTTTTAATCTAACGGAAGTTGGTGAGAGAAATTGAAATCAATGTTTCAAAAGATTAACAGGAAATTAACTTAAAATCAGAGTCGTGTGTTGTATTTTGTCAAATTGTCACGAGAGCTACTTCTCTTCACGATACAGATTAAGATTCCAACAACATTCTAATTTAAATTTTAATTACGTTTTTTATCACTATTCAACGACCACTTGGTAAAAAGGATTATTGGGAAAATTAATAAAAGAACTTGGAGGATGTCAAATTAATAGAGACGATTTAACTCTAAAGATAATGGAAAAAAGTAAGATGCATCATTAAATCAGAACCCTCATTTTTATCTATTAATTATCTAATTATTTAAAACTCGTAATGAATTTGAGGTGATTCATGATCCACGCAGCTAATCGAGTCACTTTGCAAAGAAGTGGGAGGAGATAGGATCAGGAGAAAAACGAAGATATGCCGCAAATGATGCGAAAGCAGTTGATTTTCTGCTTGAATGAAGAATTCAATTTTCGAAACAATTTGATTTGTTACTGTAGTTTAATTGTTTATTAAACTTTGGCCACAAAAGAAAGAGATAAGAATGTCGCAATTTTATTTAGTATTAAAAATAAAAGATAAAAATTGTAAAATTTCTTAAGTCGCTTGACGAACATAAAACCAAAAATGAGAACCGGAGTGTAATACTTCCATATTGTTTAAATAATTGTCAAACTAACTAAATGGGATAGCACTACAATTTCACAACGGAGTCATATTATATGAAGATATATTTCTCAGAAATTATTTACATGTGTACTTTACAGAGATTTGTTCTTTAATTTATATCTTTTCTATCCGCCTCCGAGCATTGCTCACTTGTAGATAAATAAATTGTTATTGTTATAAACATTACAATGCAGTAAATGGACGATCCGATTCTGATAAAATATAATGAATTGTTTAAAACCTTGTGTTATGTCTGACCTGGTGTTCGTACAGTAGAAACAATACGAATGTTGCAAGTTATACATAATAGCGAAGTTAAATTTTTCTTATTTTGGAGTCGCCAATTTAAACAGATCTTAATAATTCGTCTTGATACTTCCGACGGGCATACTGAATTTTTTTCTTTCAAGTAAAAAAAACTTTCTTTATCGTTAGTTTTTTACCAGATTTTTTTGCTTCCCCCCCCCCCCTGTATCCCGAAAACAAGATTTAAGAGCTTTACCTCACAATAGAAGAATAGTGCCCAATATTTGGGAAAACAGGAACTAATATTTTTGACGTTAAATCTATAAAGAAGTTTATGGATCTTGCATATGATACAGACAGCTAATGTATTTGACTTCTCTTTGCGGTTACTAGTAAAATAAGATTATTCTGCCAATTTAGTCAACTAAGTATCCTCACCAAATAGAGTGAATTTTCTTACCGCAGATACTTCTTGAAGAATGTGCATAAGGGACCGGATACTTTATCACCTGTAAAGAAGCCGATAAATAAACATTAGAGATATTATAACCTTCACATAAAACATATTACACAAAAATCGTTAGTCAAAATACACTAATCCATAAAATACATTATTGTTTTTTTTTGTGAGGCTTTACGGTTCGTCAACGGCAAGGTTATTAAAGCCCTTTACATTATTGTTCAAATATAAATATCGAAGATGTTTTTGAAACAAAATAGTTGACATTAAATTTTCGCAATCAAGTGAATTCTGTGGTGTGGAAGGTATTCAAATTGAAGGGAAGTATCGAAGCAGATGACACACGGGATGAATTACAAGCATCGTCCTGCGCTCAAGGAATGGAAGCGAGTTTCACTGAACGATATAGAATTGGGTCCTACGTGTAGTTATAACATGATGAAGATACATTTCCCCAACATCATATTTCGATTATACGTACTGAATAAACCTCTGTTTAATAAACCATCATTTTCATACACGCGCTACATAAAGATGTGTTGAGAACGTGAAAAATTTCCATCTCGTTTCGGGTGGAAATAATAATAATAATAATAATAATGACAATAATAATAATAATAATAAATTTATTGTCAAAAAAACAGTACAAACTGCGTATGACCACGTGGAGGACAATAAACTAATTTACTCTCCGGAAGGAAGCACGCAAGGGACCAACCATCCCATCAATTCCGATCAAGGGTCCTAAGGCAGAGGCGGATTCAAAAAAATTTAGCATAAGTTCCTAGATAAGATAAAAAGTTAGCTAGGAACTTATGCTAAAAAAGAGGCGGGATTTAACATTTGTCTATCTGTCTGTCTGTCCGAGTGTGTGAATAGGATTTTTATCACTTTATACTAAAGGGTACTTCACATTGAGAAGAAAATACAATTTTTCAAAAATTAGTATTTAGAATCTTTTCTTCGTTGAAACACAATGAAAAAGAGGAAATACCAAATCAAACAATCATTTTTTTTGAGGTGATATGACTCACGTGCCCGTTGCCTCAAGATGATCCGCAAAAAGTATTGAAACGTTGTGTATTTTATTTAATTTATTTGTGTTTTTAGTGAAAATATATGTCTGCTCATAAAAAAAATATGATTGTTTCATTTGGTTTTTATGCAGTCGAAAAATATGAGTAATTCCGAAAAAGAGGAAACATAAAATGTAAAGGACTGAAGTCATTAAAATGACGTCAATGACGACATTCGTTGTGGCGTCGTCATCCTTGAGAATGTTTTAAATGAGGTAAACTCACTAGGATGGTTGGTTTATTTCTAGTTCTGTCGTGAATGTGTGTGACGAGCGCATGAGTGTAACCCAGTGACTCAAAGTTATCTTTTCATGAGTCACTCCCGATAGCCACAGTAACAACGTTACGTGCGCGGTGCTTAAAGTGTTATCGAAGAGAGTTGCGACAGGTTACATTCAAATTGCGTGGCAGAAACTAATTTATTCAAACCTTCAAACATTCAATTATTTGATATGTATCAGGACATACGAAAATTCGTGACAATAGTAGGATTATTACGGTGAATGAAATTAGGATCCCTAAACTGTTCTCACACTCCAACTCTAAACGGGGCTCAATCCCATGACAATCCCAGAAAATGATTGAAATTTTCTCATTATCCCTCGGAATCTCTAAATTTTTAATAAAATTTTAATAAGAAACAAAAATTGATAAATTTTAGAAGAAAAAAATAGACGAAAAATCCTAAATTAAGGATTATTAGGAAAAATTATAAAATATCAAATCAAGAACGGGCAAACATTATAGAAACCTAATAATGGACTGGATCTTACGAGCGACTAATCTCTAAAGAAGGGGAAAGGAGTGTCCATTCATTTCGCTTTTATTACAAAGAATATTTCGCTGTTCAATCGCTGCATTTTTTTTATTTTTTTTCAACTTCACAACCCACGAAGTGTCAAAAGGGGGCGATCGATGAGTGGACGGCCTCTGGGGGTCAAGTTCCCCTCCCCAACCCCCCTACCACCAATTTTTTTTAAATTAACATTTTATTCTACTTAATTAAAGTTTAAAGTAAAAAATAATAATTTGGTACGTCGGTCCCGATGCGAGTTTTTCTTCTCTTTTCCTACGGGTAAAGGCAGATATTCTACATAGACTGCCCTTCAGGCTCTTGCATAGGGGCGGCAAAATCTATTGTAATAATTAACCTGGAGTTATTTTTATCGCTATGATTTATAAACAACAAACATTCTATAGTTTTATAACAATACCTTCTAGTGAACTACCTTCTTTGTGTTTCATTGAATGCAAATTTGATATTATGAAACGTATCTAACTATTTTTATTCTTATCAAAGCACAGTGCAGCAATGTTCAATCCACCTCTGCCTTAAGGTCCTTGATCAGAATTGATGGAATATGTCCCTCGCTTCCTTCCGGAGAGAAAATCAGTGTCTTGTCCTCCATGTGGTCATTCGCAGTTCGTAACTTTTGCTTTCTTGACAATAAATCTATTTATTATTTAATACAGTTATTTATAGCTACGTTCTTGCATGGCGTAACACACAGTATTTTCTTCTATAATCGTAAATTACCGAACTTTCCATATCCCCACGACATCTGCGATTCCTCCCACAGAGATCCAAAAACGAGGAAAATTTGTTTCTCCCTCTGCGGGTGAGTGATCTCGGATCTGTCGTTCGAAAGAGCCCTGTCAATTAATTATTCAATCTCTGTGAAGCAAGGCGTATACGACGGAACAAGGCGTGCAGAGGCTGCGCGCAGGCGTATGAGAGACAGCGCTCGCACACTGGTGGATCCTACTTATTTTTTATTTTATGTCTTTTGGCTATGACTGAGGTTCTTCCACCTAACCGTTGGACTTGGGAAGGAGAGATGTTGGGTTGCCGGGGAACTTATGGTACCGAACCGACATTTGTCTGGTGTAGATGAGGGAAACCCCCACCTGAAAACCTCACCCAGTAGTTCGACCGACGAGGGTTCGAACCCATGCCCTACCGCTCAGCGAGATCGTGGAAGCGAAGACGCGACCACTAGACCACCGCTGTCNGGAAAAAAAAAGAGTTGGCAATAGTAATAATAAAAGAAGGGTTAATTTTTGCTTCGAACAAAAATTCAGCGCATTGATCCCTTCGAACGAATGTAACACGACGAACTAATAATATCATCTGCGTAAAATGATGACTTCATCGGACAAAAATACGACTTACTTTTTCCTCTTACGGATTTCCACTCATCCTACACGAGCGTAAAATCGCAATATTTCACTGCAATTTTCCGTTTTGGTAAAATATTACTTACTTTTATTTTATATCCAATATTGCATTTCAATTTTATCACTTTCGTCTCAGAATTTAATACCACTGAATTTTTATAATTTCATGCATGTTATAGTTGTTATCTCGAATTATAGTGAATTATCTTGAAATTATTTAGAGTAAATCTGAAGTAGTGAATAGACTCGTTAGCAGTAATGTCCAAAGTTAAAATTTTACAAAAAAACAATTATCTCAAAACCACAATTTCTTAAAGGTTTTCTGGTGAAAACTGCAATTTAACTTAATGCGTTATTTATATATAGAAATATCTTAGATTCTAGTCTAAAAAAATTTTATTTTTTAAATTTCAGTGGGGCGACCCGAATTTCTCTTTATGCCCCCCTCCCAAGATCAAATCACTCGCATTCGATGGCGTGACGCAGAAGCAACTGGAGGTGAGACAGTCATGTCGTCGTGCGCGGGTGTCTCATGACGTCACAGGCGTCCTTTGAAGGAGACAGACCGGATGTCCCGGCGGTGGGAGACGGAAGTATATGGTGGGATACGTCGCTTAACGTGGGAATGTCTTGTTGCCTTCTACATCAGATGAGTTCGAAACGGATTCACAGAGATGTGATGTCATCCCAGAATACACTTGTGCATTCCTCATAAAATAAGTTTTTTGCAACATAACTTTTAAAACTTGGCTGCCTATAAAATTAAATTGCGGACTCGCGAGTTTTTGTTTGGAAAAGTAAAAAGCGAAGTTTGCTGAAATCACAACTCTGATGTTTGGAATATTTGAGCAAACGAATGGTCATATCCTGTGCGCTCATAATACGGGGAATAATTAGCAAAATTGGTTTTTAAAAAAATATTAATAAATCACGGATTCATCATTTTCAGACTATTGGTTCAACACAATGTTTCCACTGTGAACACAAAAAAGACATTGCTCTTATCAGGTTTTAAACATGAATTTAAAGATGAATTACCGTCAACATAATAAATTCTATCATTGGAATCTTCGTGATACAAACAGGTGCGTCCTCATTAGACGATGAGTTGTAACTCATTATATCAAGGGGGATTCTAAATCGTTCCCTCATAAAGTAAGAATCGCGGGATTATTGATTCAAGTATAGAGGTCATTACTTTAAAATATCACGATCGACTTGTAGAGAAATTTTGAGAATTGTATATGGGAGTGCAACGATGAAGGTGTAATCATTCACATTACAAGATTCCTTCGTAAAAAAATACATCGGAAAGGTTTTCCACAAGGGTGAGCAATCAAGAGTTCGCCATGACGCCATTTGAGGCGTATCTGATAAAGGGATATTTGTGCGGCATCTTCTCGGGAGAAAACTGCTGCCCATTCGTTGCGGATGCAGTGAGAAAGGAAGCAATGAGGTTTTCCATATTAATAATAATTATGAAGGATCAGTGAACAATTTGATTTTTTAATATCGAAGGGAGAATGTACAAAAGATACGTCAATTCGAAGCATTTATTTAGTTGAATATTAAGATTGAAATTAATGAAAACACTTATAACTAATTTTATATAAACATATAACTAATTTTAATGAATATGATCAGTTTATTCCTTTGCCTTCTAATAGGGATATTATTGGTAATTTTCACTGATTATAATATTTTCTTAGAATATTTTGGAAATTTTGTTGTGTGACCATAAATTGTGATAAGGACAGAAAGCTAGAGATCCGTCGCGAGCGGCGTAAGATGTTCAAGTAGTTGATGTTGGTGTCTCCTGTGACGTCGTCGAGAGCAGTGGAACTCACTGGAAGGTGTTGAGAACAAATAGAGCGATTTATTTATTCATATATTTATTTATTTATTGTCAGTGTAACTGACTTGATGTTGGTGAAGGACCTGTACTCAATGTAGTCAACGCTTTTACTTCGCAATCGTCCGTAAGAGTAATGATAAGGGTACCTCAAATTCAGTTGGCAAGTCATTCGAACTTGAATCCATTGCCAACCTCTTGTCTTAGTTTGTTGTGTTATTAACTTGTATTTCTTTACAGTAAATGGTTGCTCTTAATGACTACTATTAATATTTAATTGGACATTACTTAAAATCTTTGTGACTTCGCTTTTCGTGAAATTTTCGCGAGTGAGTTTCAAGGATTTGTTTCGTGGAGGTTGGCAATTTGTTTAAGGCAGCCATATTGAATAATTTTAGGCAGAGTATCAAAGTGACTCTGAGTACACGTTTTGTCCTCAGAAACATCATACACGCATCCACTGAGTGGAGGGTGAGGAGGATGAGGAGGCAGTATGAGTGGGCGTCAACTAGCGCGCGCGGACGCGACGCGACGCGATGCGATGCGACCCCCCCCCCCCCCCCACGGGGGGGGNGGGGGTGGAGGGCAGTGAGTGTAGCTTCAAGGAACGTCGTCGTATAACCCACGCAAACACAAGTCTTCGCTTCCTACTACGGTTTCTTCACCTTTCCACCGAATGCGTAAACTTCGCCATTCTCGATAGCACTCGTCTGCTGCCTACGTCTGCGCTTTAATTCACTGGGTTTACAGTCGTTGGCTCCCTCACTGTTCGTTTGTCAAAGGTTTAGTATTGAAATCTAAACTGGCGATGAATTTCCATAATGGATGATTTTGCTGGGATGGATTCCTTTACTTTCCCATGACTTTCCATGACTTTCGAGAATTGCTACGTGCTTCATTTGTTGGTATTTTTTAAATATTATAACACATAGCTAACTTTTTATCTTATCTAGGAATTTTTGCTGAAATTTTTCAATCCACCTCTGCCTTACTGTCCTTGATCGGAATTGATGGGATGGTCCCTTGCTTTCTTCCGGAGAGTAAATTAGTTTATTATCCTCCACGTGGTCATACATGGCAGTTTGTTACTGCTTTTCGGACAATAAAGTTTATTTATTTTATTTCGCTAAGCACCAAAACAGACCAAGGGGTTTAACGGAGGATAAGGAGTCAATTGACTCTTTCTGTTCTCTTTTAGATAGAAATTCATAAAATATTATCATTTATTAGTTTAACTCTACTCACACGATTTCGTTTAAAAAAATGTTTTATTTCGTATTCTTCTGCCAGAAATTTCCGATCATGAGATTCACTGATGATGTTGTCACGGCAAAACACGGACATTTCTTTATATTTTGTTCTTCTTCTCAAAATTATTGAAAAACCTATTTTGTCCATCTTTTCGGAATTGAGATTTTAACGCCATATATTAGCTTAGGAGCTCAACTCAATGAAGGCAAAAGATGGGGACCTACAGGGAAGAACTAACTTATATTAGTGAAACTTGATTTTTCAGTTCCTGATTTTTCGACAAAGTTGGTTTTTCCCCGAAGGTCTTCAATATTGGTTTTTTTCGACATTTTTAAAAGTGGTCCACCACTAGTGTAGACATGAAATTGTAGAAACATTTAGTATACAAATAATTGTTGTGAATCTGCATTTACAAACCGTGATATTTGGCAAATTCGGACCATACACCATTTACCAAATCGAAAACAATTTCTTGGTTGGATTAATGAGTATTTTAAGTAGAGAAATTAGTTTCGAAGGTTAATATTGATTAAACTTAAAAAAACCCATTAAGGACTATTTAATGCGTGGGGAATGATATACGTAATGAATGGTAGTATTGTATGAGTATCTATACATTAAAATAGGGAGAAATCATTCTGATGGGGTGTTTTTTGATGTCCTGAGAAAACTTATATGTTCGATGTACGTACGATATTCATATGATACTTATCACTAAGAAATGATTGAAAAGTGATTAGAAAATAAATAAAGAAGGTTGAATTGTGCTACAACATCAATATTATTCAAAATAATGTTTAAAAAGGAGGAAAATTTTTGACAAATATTTTAAGAAGAAAAAAATAATAGTCAGTCGACGGTCAATTCTACTGATAAAGAATTTGCTAAAATTAATACAATTTTGAATGTTTCACTATTCTAGTAATGAAAATATTATTTAAAGTCAATTTAGTCGATGTATTTTTTTCTGGAACGATTTTTAATTCTGTGATTTTGTGTGCGGAAGTTTGTCTGATGTATATCGTATGTTGCGCGTGGTATATGGTCCTAGAAGAAGAGAATAAATCTGAGGTTAAGTGAAAAGGGGAACCTTGTTTAACCCTCGTCTTCACGCAGCAGCGATTATAGGCGCGGGGGTGTGGTTGGCGGGAACTAGACGGAACCACGGTGTGTAGGTGGTATGGCGCTGTGGGGAGGGGGGCAGGCGGACGAACGGAGCGTAGCGTGCGGACGGACGGCGATGCGGCGTTGGTCGTGTTAGTCTCCGTGACTCAACGCCCGACGAGCACAATGCGTCGACCATGAAGCGTCTCCTGCTGACGCACGCTACGCTCAAAGCGACTATCGATACAACAGCTCCTTCCTTCTTTCTCTCTCTCTCTCTATCTTTCTTTCTCTCTCTCTCTATCTTTCTTTCTCTCTCTCTCTCTATCTTTCTCTCTATCTATCTATCTTTCTCTCTATCTATCTCTCTTTCTCTCTTTCTATCTTTCTCTCTATCTATCTTTCTCCCTATCTATCTTTCTCTCTTTCTCTCTATCTTTCTTTCTTTCTCTCTCTCTTTCTTTCTTTCTCTCTTTCTTTCTTTCTCTCTTTCTTTCTTTCTCTCTCTCTTTCTATCTTTCTTTCTATCTTTCTTTCTTTCTCTCTTTCTTTCTTTCTTTCTCTCTCCTCTCTATCTTTCTTTCTTTCTCTCTATCTTTCTTTCTTTATCAACATATTCAGTTTGAGCCATTCCCTATCAAGTGGCTATTAATTCTCTTTTTCTGCATTTCAAAATATCTCCAACGGCATTTTAAAATAAAAATTCCATTATTTAGATCTTATTTATTTTATTTTAAAACAATTTTGTTTCCTTGTTGGAGTCGAGCAAATCGTCAATTGAATTTCAAGTCTCCTCTTCCCAACAAATTTCTTTTTAATGTTTATTAGTTTTCAATCACATCTACAGCAAAACGTGTTAACAAATACTGATAAAACATTTAAAATGATTCGGATCGATTCCTCCCTTTTTCCTGTTTGGCTTTTTGTGCATCTTCCGCCGCAGCTCTTGTCCTCACGAGTGACGGCTAAAACTGCGAACTGCGATCGCTAACTGTCACCCACCATAAAGAAATAACTTTTATCCCCCAACCCTTCAATTTCGAAATGCAGCACCCCACCTCCCCCCGTTTAGTCTTAAGAAACGCGAGAGGT
The DNA here is from genome assembly GCA_002313205.1 of Laupala kohalensis. Lineage (NCBI taxonomy): Eukaryota > Metazoa > Arthropoda > Insecta > Orthoptera > Trigonidiidae > Laupala > Laupala kohalensis. Next base: position 265,360 of record NNCF01126775.1, read on the forward strand.
ATCTTCAATAAATCACATGACCACGTGGGGGTAATAAACAAAGACACTCTCCGGAAATAAGCTAGGGACCATCCCATCAATTCCGATCAAGGACTTTGAGAAAAAACCCTTCAGAATAATTGTACACAACCGTGCCATGGGTGAGTACAGATTCAATTATCGTTTCTCCGTTACACAAGACATAAAATGTCTTATTCTGCGATGAAATTTTTCGGAAAATAGTAAACTAAACTCACTTGATTTGTATTTCATCCAAAATGTAAATTTTCGAAACCCTTTTACGTTACGCTATTGGAGGAAAAATCTTTAATCTCCACTCAGAAGATATGTTGGTGTAAAACGAAAATGAAAGTTAAGGTTGACAGAGAGAGTGGAGGTTGGACGAAACTCTTTACAAATTAGAAATAAGCTTAAAATTAAGAAATATGTTATGGGATATTGGGAATAATAATACAAAATTGAATTAATCCAAATAAAGTAAGGATATTAATTGACAGATAAGCGATCATCCAAAAGGAAAATGTTTTTGACTTAAATGTGTGTAGAACTCAATATTTATACATATTCTATCAGTTCTCCCCACCACCCCCCATTCCCTTGCAATATTGAAAGTCTAGTCAGCATGAGCAAGATCAAATAGATACAACTCATTCAATATGTCATACATACAGTCAATATTTGGTGAGGTTTTCCATTTAACCTTTTCTTGAAAACTTGTATTTCCGATTTTATAAGGAAGTTTTCAATGATTGATACATAATGGTTCAATAAGGTATATTGTTTATACTTGCTTGTACTTATCGGAATAGAGGAACATTAACATCAAACATGTCAGTTAATCTAGGAGTTGAGTTACTACACAAATTATTTTTAAAAAAACATTTAATTCTTAACAGCATACCATATGAGGATGAATGCCTTGCCCGTCTTGAACCTAAGAACGTTTATATTCAATGCGTCAAGACTTACAATGCTCTTATAGGGTTTTAAGTGCGCACGGCACATAAACATATAATTAATAACTTCATTAATATTCGCTCGTTTTTTATCCATTAAACGCTACCTATTATTCCTTTTAACTCACAAATGTACCGTCTTCATTAATAATGAATTAAAATACTTTATAAACAATGCAGAGTTCTTAAGTAACAAAGTCATTATCGAAATAAAAAACGCAATTAAGACATTCCTGTAACGTGTTTAAAAATTACTTCGGGAATAAATCAACTTAGAACACATTAAGCTACCTGTGTTGGAAGAGTGGAGCACAAAGAACTACCGAGAGCTAATAGGAGCGTCTAGGATCACGGTTCAAGATGTCACAATATATCTCCCGTTTATTCCAATAGAGAAACTACAGAGAACACCTTACTTACACAGATTTGTCAATTATTATTTATTCTAATGGAAATTTTAATCGAAAAAATAAATTCCGAGGTATTGAGAAAGGGAATTCCTTTCGATTTTTTAATATATATTTCCATAATGAGAAAACGTCATGTACAACGGAAATACTTTCTCTTCAACGAAGGCTTTGATCCATTATCTCTAACACGAAATAAAACTTGACTCATTCTGATACGACTGTGGCCAAGTTAATTTGATCATCAATTTGGTCGCTAGGTAGATGGATTTGGTTGTCCTCTATTCATTCATGTGTCATGTTATTGGACCACAGCCCACGTATTGCAAATTATATGGAAATGAGGAAGGCGATTAATTAAAGCAGATTAGAAAATAGGACGTATTCGTAATATAATATAAAGAACGAGAGATTGCTAATTAATACAAAGATGAATATGAAATTTTCGAAAGATACGTCACTGAATACGTGACGCTATGATATTGACGTAACGAAAACGAAGCGTGAATATCTTTTTGATACCAAACTAAAATGTTATAATAATGTTAAAATTGTTACGAGTTGTGTTAATTGTATAAATTATTGTGTCGGAAGTGTTGAAATTATGACGCAAAAGAGGAAAGAAGGAAACATGTGGAGAAAGAAGGAAGAAATTGAGGTAATAAATATAGTAAGGGAACCCTCAGTGAACAAATAAAGGAAAAGGAAATATTACGTATATTGAAAGTCATGTAACTGATGCAAAATGGCCGCCTAACACGAATTGCCAACCTCCACGAATTTAAGTATTATCCAAATAAATATTCAATATTCGCTGTAAAATACCAGTTATTAAAACCACAACTAACTAAGACAGAAAGTTAAATATTCTTTCCACTCGCTCGATGCAGAAGGAACAGAACAGAGTCAATTGAATTGATGACCGAGGTCGGCGAGGGATTTAAGAGTTTCAGTCCTGCCAACACGACGTGAGGTACAGATATCATTACTCTCATGGACGATGGCGAAGTAAAAGTGTTGGCTACATTGAGTACAGGTCTCTGTACAAACATCAACTAATAATACATAAATAATTTATTGTCAAGAGAGTTATTACAAACTGCATATGACTACATTGAGGAGAATAATATACAATAAAACTAATAAACACAGAGAGTTTTCTTTAAGAAAAATTTTCTCAAGGCAATGTACGAGTAACATGAATTGCGCAGTAAATAGAGTTGAAATATATTTTACACGAGTGGAAACACCTTTTCCCTTCTGCAGACCGAATCCATTGACATGGTTCACTCATTACGTTCTAATAGGGGACTCCGCCCATTGCACGGGAACTGTGCTTGAAGCGCCACTCAGAATGCGTTAAATCACAAACCCACGAAATAGGAACAGAAGATCTGCTCCAATTGCAGCCAACGGCAGAGCAATGTGTGTCTCAAGGTGGGTTTTTTCTTCATTTAATCCTTTTAAATTTATAATGTTTACATTCATGTTGTGCACATTAATTCTATAGCCTCATCCTTGCCCGGGTTTTTCTCCGGTTTTCCTTCGGTTAGAGGCGGAACTCGCTAGACCCCTGTCGAGGAGCGACAGTCTACAATAATAATACTCAAATGTAGTGTTTTATTGAACAGATACGATTCATAGACTTTCCCAATAATCTATAGTTTGATAATAATACCTTTCTTGAGGTTTATTAAATAAAAATTTGTTGGTAATTTTTTTTAATATTATGTACCGAACTATTTTTACTCTTATCTTAGGAGTATTCTGGAATGTTAAATGCGCCTCTGCCTTAGCGTCGTTGATCGGAATTTATGGGATGGTCCCTTGCTTGCTTCCGGAGAGAATATTAGTTTATTGTTCTCCAAGTGGTCACACCCAGGTTGTAACTGCTCTTTTGACAATAAATTTATTCTTATTTACTTATTTATTAATGTTATTAATGTTTGAATCTCATGTAATATTTCCCGTTGTTTTACTCGTTTTAATTTTTTAAAGTGTTTCATATTTTGTATTTTTAAATTTTGAGCACCACATCATTGTTATATATATATGTAAAATCATATTTTCACGGATATATCTCAAATAACCTCTGAAACGGTGTATATTATTAATATATAAATCAGTGGGGTTGTGGATGCGTGTGTCCAAAGTCTCGCACACACTTTCCATGGGAAGGGTTCCACAAGACAACGCAGATGTTTGTTCCAAATTTTTATTTCATTTTAAAAAAAATAATTCTTTAAGCGTTTCGTATTAAGAGTAGAGGAACGCAGAAACCCAAAGAAAAGACCTAGAACTTCAAATTTTGCTACACATGTTCTCAGGAACTGACCCCCTCTATACGATTTTTTCGAAAATCGAAGGTGATTTTTCTTTATTTTTTAAGCTTTTTTTTGTTGTCTGACTTGAAATGTGGCTTCAAACGCCAGGTTTTACTTGTTTTGTGTGTTGTTCACTAAAAGTAAAGTAATTAGTGTGAAAGTAAAGTTCTCTGTGGCCCAGATAGAGGCGAAATAAATGGCCAAAACATTGGCGTTGTAAAATCGTGTAATCAATAATCCTCAATAAAACAAAACATTTATATAATTATATAAATAGCAGCGAATAGTTTTGATCAAATTTAAATACTGTTCCACTTCTTCCAAAGAACATAATGTGTGAATACCGGATGTTGTAATTATCTTTGCGGATGAACCGAGTGTTGATCCGGGCGTCGGGGCGTGGCTCGTGGGCGGGCTGCTAAGGCAACAGTTGACCCGCGCTTCCCGCCAAACAAGGCCCCCCTTCATACGAGGCACACGCCGAGGGTGGGGGGCCATGAATCGCACACCACATGACACGGAGGGAGTGTCTTTGGTCTCTCATTCCACGTCTCGTGACTCATTGGTTAATGGTGATACGAAATCATACATTAGATTTATATAAAACTAGCTTTTGATTAACCGGCGTTGTCCCGGATTTTTCTTGGACTGATCTTCTTTCACCTGTGAAAAAATAAAACCTATATTGTAACATAAAAATTACTAGCCCCTCCATGGCTACGGTGTCGGCGTGCTCGCTCGTCACCAAGTCTTCCCGGGTTCGATTCCCGGGTGGGCAAGAAAAATTTGTAGCTTTTCAAATCTAAGTCTCAGTTTAAATAGCTGTGGCGTTTGAAGAATTCACCCTCTGCAGCTAAGAACCGCAGTTGTAATACTCGGATACAGCAATATGGATTCTATCGAGACGCTGTTCCTTATATCTCAAATAGTAGTACGCTTTGAGGCGAACAACTTTGAGCCATTCCTTCATCTAACCGTTGTCATCTACCTCTAACCGTTTAAGCAAATTTGCTTTTTCGACTATTATCGTCAAAAACCATTTCTATTTATCATAACCATTTATCACACGATAAAAGTTGGCCTATTTTCATTCTGAACTTCGAAACTATCTCCTTTTGCCAAATTTCATCTCGGTCAGTTCAGTGGTTTAGTCGTGATCAAGTAACAAACAAACAAACAAACAAACAGACAAACAGACAGACAGACACATTGGCTTTCGCGTTACGCATATTTCTATAACAGTAAGAATGGATGTACATCTCTTCTGTGTGTCTGCCGCATGTGGTACTTTCCTCTAATATTTCTTTAACATCTGATAATTAATTCTTTGAACTAAATATAAGATTTAAAAAAATATCAATATTTAAAGTTGAATGTTTTCGTTTCATATAGGAAAGAACTCGAAGTTGATTACCCTTTTAGTTTTCAAGATCTAAAGTATTAAACATAAAAAATCTTATTTTTATACATGAATGAAATAAGATGACTTTCTGATCTTGTTCATTCATCTGTATCTTTTTTCCTTTTTTTTTTGTTTGTAGTTTTTTAGAATCTCATCTCACAGTCACACAGGCTCCCACTATTTCAACCCGGAGACGGACCCATAATTGTAAGTAGCGATGTTGGCAACAGTTGTATCAGGTGACTGCTGTGTTTCCTGATCGTGGGATTCCTCCATGAAGCAGTGAAAATAATGAACTAGCACATTATTGTAGTATTTGTAAGTGGGAAATGTAGCTTAGTGCTATTGAAGCTTACCTACTTTGAAGTTGGGTGGTAGGGGATATTGTTAGTAAGTGGGCCCCTTAACTGGGATCACCAACAACTTGGCCTACGTGGAGGGGTTAGCAGGAGTTGTTGGTAAGAGTTGGAGTTATTTATAGTGGAGATGGATAGAGGAAGGAGGATTCGCTTTTCAGTTGTCACAGACTTATGAACTGTGACGTTAATGCGAAAAGCTACAAATTTTTCTTGCCCTACCCGGGAATCGAACCCGGGAGAACTGGGTTAAGAGCGAGAACGCTTACACCGTGCCAACTACCACTTTCTCATCCGTCTGTTCCTCTCCGCGCTGCAACAGAACGCTCTCTATCCTGTCTCTGCCAGCCACGTAGCTCAGCCAGAGACCAGCACGAGTAGACGCGACGCGAGGCCATCACGGGATGACAACGAGAATATTACTCAACCACCACACTCCCTCTCTGCTTCCCATTCATGAAAATCAGCTCTTTCTCTCATTATTATTATTATTTTGTAGTTGAATTTTGTGTGTTCAGCAAACACTGATTGATAAAATGGCTCAGGTCTAGTGGCCATTTCGTTTTCAATTTTATAAACATAAAAATTTTCACACTATATGTTACGTTGCAATAATGGTGACTGTCTGAAGAGATATTTTAAATGTGCTTAGGTTGATTTATTGCTTTTGAAGTAAAATGTATATAATTTTTGTTGCAGAAACGACTAGTGGACTATGTGGACTTGTTTCATCTCCACAAATTCTACGAACTTGCCGAGAGACGGGGACGTGCTTTCGATGTCTTCCGTAGGTTATTTGTGTTTGGCACTGCAATGTCCGTGAGGAACTACTTTGGTCAATGAACGTCATATCTGGACGGTTGAGGTGGATGGTTTTTGTCTGTGAGGATGGCTGGGTAATATAATTTATGGGATTTGTTCTCTATCACCGTCTCTGGTTGATACTTGTATTATGCTGTGTTATCTTGAGTGAGTTTGTATTTATCGGCAATTGTTTGATGAATAATTTTTCCCACCAAGTTGTGCAAGTAATTCGTCTGAGCAAAACGTTTGCATCCTGTGCAGTGATGTGTTGGATAGTTTCCTCCATCAGATGGAGTTGGCGGCACTGGGCTCTTTGAGAATTTATCTTCTCTGATTAAGGGGATTGATAATTTGGTCTTGAATTCCTAAAAGCAACCCATAACTCCTTAAAGTAACAGGACAACTCTTAAAAGTAAGAAGAAAACCTACAAATAAAACTCAAAGTAATTTTGGTCCCACAATTGTTAACACTGGTATAAGACTTGAAGTTATTTGGCATTGTGTTGTTATTATTATTATTACTATTATTAATGTATTCACAACTTGTAGTTGGATTCAGTTGGGGTGCGTGGTATACCAAGCATTCTCACTTCAAGCAATATCACCAATTTCAAAATTTTCTGACTATTCTACACGTGTTAAGGAGCTTTTTGTTAAGTTAAAAATTTTTGTTTTGGGGGTGTTGAAGCCGATTGATGCTCAGATGCAGACTGTGAGGGATGACTCCAGTGGTGGAAAGAACTATAGGAACTACATAAACACACTCCATATTCCATAAGCGAAGAATGTCTGTTTTCAAATCTTCACATTTGACTGTAAGTAGTTTGTAGGCCGTGGGTGTGGCTTAGTTACAGTACCTATGATGGGTGATTTTCTTGAATCTATCTATTAGAATCATATCTGAGGAAATATTCTGCGTAGAATAATAATATCTAATAATAATAATAATACAGATATTGACGAAATATATTGTTATTATTATTTCATTTAATTGTGGATAATGGAAGTTTTTAGGGACAGTCAATTTGGTAATATACCAAGTGGAATAAATTAAAAATCATTCCAGTAAAACATAGAAAATAGAATTTTTGTCCTTCGACTTTCTTGAGAAACTGAATTTCAGACACCAAATGAGACGAAATTAATGTTAATTGTGACGTCACGGGCTCCGTTTACTTCCATTCGTTTGTTTATTATCGACGAAACAGACGAAACACGAAAATGGAGATTTTGATGAACGTCAAGTGCATCAAACTGTTTGTATAAACTTAATTGAGTTTTATAGACTTCGCTGTTTTTATCAGTTTACTAAAACTTTCTGTGCGAATAAGTCTTTGCTAAACCGGTTTTCCTTCTTGTCAGGTTCACAGAAGTGCCGTCTGCGTCGCCTCACATGTCGCAGCATTTCTTTTCTAAAAATAAAAAAACAAAACAAAAAACAAAACAAAACCGATCTTTTTATCGGGTTAACTTTTAAATGTAATGAAGATTGAAATAATTATTCTACATAGATTTTGTCGAAAGAGTTGCATACCGCGACGCTAGATGTGACCACTGTCCAGATGACTCGATGCTCCAAAATTTCGTATTGATTTCGAACTTTCTCATCACTACTTCGCCTCAGTGTCCAAAAAAACAACAACTCTCTCTTAAAAGAATAAAAACTATAAATATAACAACATATTTTTAGTCCCAAAATTGTCAACATTAGTATAAAAGAGTAGAGACCAAAATACTTTGAAGTCAGCCTCCTTTGAGTCGGCACATTGAAATGAGATTTTCACTCACTTTTACTATATTCGTCTATTTCTTAAATTTATTGTTGTTAAATAATATCGTACGCCCTTAGATGTTGAAACGAATCCGTTTAGGGTTTTTTATCCATAAATGACGTTTGCTTTTCGGTCAAGTGCCATAAAATATGGGGAGGAAGGCGGGGGATGGGGGTAGGGGTTGGGGTGGGTGAGGGTCATAAAGATTTTTCTTTCATTCTATTAATTACAATAATCAAAAATATAGTTATACGAAATGTAAGAAAATTCTACGTCTCAGCGGATGAATACTGCTGTGATTGCCGCCAGTGGCATATAAAAATAATAATAAATAATTGTCTGATACTATAATTTCAATTTAGTTATGGTTGTAGACGTGAATAATATCAATAACGAAGGTAAGAAATTGAAGTTTTTAAATCATTGTTAGAAATAAATGTGTAAATGTGGTAAATATACTTCAAAAATACTCCATCTTAATATTATAAAAACCAGGGGGGGTTTTGATACATTTGAGACATTCACTGCAGGGGTGGTCTTGTCTTTGTGAAAACATATCACACGGGGACGAGGGAGGGTCAAAACTGCCCCTTTTGGCGAACACGTTTGTGGATCTACACGAAGTCGCAGTTTCACATTGTTAACACAATTCTGAATAATTAATGCAGACGGAAAGAAATACGAATACAGATGTTCAGAACATGTTCCTAAAATTTTGGAGACTTAAATAATACGAAATACATGCTCGATAACGTTATCACTACTGAAAATTTGCAAAATGGTTACAAAATCGGTTTTATTTTATTTTTAACGCTGAAGTGTCGGCTTAATTCAAATACATCTATAGTCCAAAAATAAAGATTTATTGAAAGAAGATTATTTGTTTCAAATAGATCTACCCAAAATCGGTACTTTCTATAAGTTTTATTACGTAAACGCAATGGAGAATAAAATAATTCTTCAATTATAATCATACACCACTTACTGCAGACATGAGCAATGACAAAAACGTTACTTAAAGTTTAATTAAGGCAAAAAACAACACAAAACTCTCTCTTACAAATCGAAGACTGCGGAAACATATGCATCATCAACGGCCAAGTGAAAATTGCGACGGACCGGGTCTCGAACCCGGGACCACCAGAGCAGGATGTCCCGGGTTCGAGTCCCGGTACGTCGCGATTTTCACCTGAGGGCTGTTGACGTTGCAAATACTACTCCGCTACAGAAGTTGTCAGTTATAAGCGATTATCACCCCACAGCCTCACATTCACACTTCAAAACACTTTTGGTGAAGAAAAAAAGTGTCCTCTGGTCATCAGCTCAAAGCTCTGTCGTTACGTCACAGCGCGCGCGCTCCTCCCCCGCCAAAAACAGTCGCTGGCGCCGCCGCGCTGCGCTGCGCTGCGCTGTGAGGGGGCTTTGGTTCAGAAGGCTTTGAACAGCTGCGACACTGGCGCTGGCGGGCGCTGGCGGGCTGGTGACCTAATTCAGTTTTTGTCTCGTAACTTACGCAGTTCGTTGAGAAATCTCGAGTGGAACCTTCTCGAATTGCAGATATTTATACTCGCAGTCAAGTTTCTTTGCTTCAGAAGAAAAAAAATCATCTACGGAAATACACTGAGTACCCAACAGCAGCTTTTGTAATATTCTCCAATTTTATTTTTCTCATATCCTCATTGGTATGCATTTATGATGGAGGTTATATTGGTATTGCTGTGTTCCCTCAATTCCTTATTTTCACTGAAGTACTTTTTTAAAAAAAGTTTTTAAAAACACTAATTTCCCATTTCATACCCTTAGGAATGAATTTTTGTAAAATCCATTCTTATTATTGATAACTTCTGTGTCACGCCAGCACTACGGGCGTCGTGCACCTCATGTGGTCTGAAGGGTACATAATGCCATTG
>NNCF01126775.1:275437-291815 GCA_002313205.1 Laupala kohalensis
ATATATATATATATATATATATATATATATATATATATATATATATATATATATATATAATTCTCCTCAACGTGATCTTACGGAGTTTGTAACAACTTTCTTGACGATAAATTATTTATTTATTTCTTGTCTTGATGTTGGTATAGATCCTGTACTCAGTGCAGCCAACGCTTTTACTTCGCCATCGTCCATAAGAGTAATGATATTTGTACCTCGCGAAATGTTGGCAGGACATTCGAATTTCTGAAAACTTAAAACTATTGCCAATATCTGCGATCAATGCAATGCACTTCGTCTTGGGGGCGCTGTTCTGTTCTGTTCTGTTCTTTCTGCTTCGAGCAAAGTGAGGAACGAATATTAATTACCTTGTGTCTTTTCTTTTCGAGTAATCAAATTGTACTTTTAGTACGAATAGTCGCTTTTGTGACTATCATAAATATTTATTTGCACGTAACTTGAATTCTTTCCTAAAATTACATTTAATTTTTGTATATCTCTGGGACATTGTATAGAGAGTTACAGGAAAACGGGGATTATTAATTTTTGAATTTCAGCATATCTGGGGAAACAGCGAGATCTCTCCTTTGGATACCTTACGGTCAGTGAACACATTTCATTGTTGTTAGAGGTATTGAGAGAGCAAAACGTAAAATAAAAATTGCAGGGAACATTACTTGAATATCTGAAGAGTGATAATTGAGAGGAGAAATTCTTCGGAGCGGAGAGTTAACTATAGTGAATGGAAGAACTCAGCCGATGCAACAGCGCTGCTAGTGAAACTGATGGAGGAACGTTTTGGTTTATGGGTTCTGCGAAAAAAACATTCAGGGTCAGAAGAAGCTTTAGCAGCAACAGTGATAGATTGAGTTTCAGTTTTCAATTTGAGCATCTAAACATACTTTTCCTCTTCACATAACGACGGTTTTTGGCGATCGAAATTTCATTCCGAATTTTTTAAACCCTTTGTCCTTACACATTTTCCTCAAACTTACCACGCAGACTCATTCCCGAGTTCCTTCGAAAGATGAATGAAGCGTTAAAAGCACACGCGTGAACGTAACACGGAAGAAAGGATGATCCGGGATGTCACACCAGAAGTCAGAGATATTCTTTCCCAATTTGCAACTTCAGATGGTAGTTAAATAAAATTCCCGAGATTGAATAGATTTTAAAGACTACCTTTGATAAACACTAAAAAAAAATCTAAAAGAATTATAGTACATTTTTAGGTTTAAAAAATATTTTAATGATTCTAACTGCAGGGAGTTGAACAGATATACAGAAGAGGTTTTATGGTCGATTGATTAATCTGTTAATAGATAAAAATAAGTAAAGCTATAAATCGCTATTAATTATTCTAGTAACAATTTTGCATCACCGACTATATTTGATATATCGAAACTTCTTTCACTCACATCATCTTGAATACGAGCATCGCTTGCAACACGAGCAAATAACTTCATACGGTGAACAATGTACAATTGAACGATGTACAAGTTTAACATTAGAACTAGCTCTAGGACAATTGTTTATAATAATAAAAAAAATTGTCAAAAAAGCAATACAAACTGCGTATGACCACGTGGAGGACAATAAACTAATTTACTCTCCGGAAGCAAGCAAGGGACCATCCCATCAATTCCGATCAAGGGCCCTAAGGCAGAGGCGGATTCAAAAATTTCAGCAAAAGTTCCTAGATAAGATAAAAAGTTAGCTGCGAGTTATAATACATATATAATGTCAATATGTTTGTAATTTAACGCAAAAAAGTTTGTAAATTTACATGTACAAGTTATTATCGAACTATAGATTATTCTGAGTATAGTGTTTAAAAATCATAAGAGTTGAAAAAACCTACTAAATTCACGATTTATTGTTACAATAAACACGCCCCTAGACAAAGCCTAGAGAACCTTCAAGTACATTCAAGACAAGCCTTAAGCCTTCAAGTACATTCATCTCAAATAAGTGTTTCATCATACGACAATTTCAATCATGCGAGGGGAAAACCACCAAATTGTTTAAATCACACCAAATTAGTAGCTTCACTTTCATGTTCAAATCTTCACAAGGAACTAAAATGATAAGTTGAAGGAAAGACAACTCGTAAGAAGCAGACCGACCTGGCGTCGTCCGGAATACGATAAGAAACTTAAAACACTCATCACTGGACACGCAAATCTTTAAAATAACTCACAAACAAAATTCGAAAAGAATTTCGCATTGTTAAACACGGGACGGGACAGTCGAAGCACATAGATCTGACATCGTCGTGTTTGATAAAAGCAAAAAAAAAAGCAAAAAAAGGCTACAATCATTTATATAGCTGTCCCGTTGTAACAACCTTGGTAGTAAAATAGTATCAACCTCTTGCTGTAGGATTGAAAGATGTCACCTCAACACCAACAGTCAGTTCAGCGAATGTAGTCGCAGAGGATCCGCAAAATGCAATGGTGAAATTAAATCTGCGCAAACCTCCAAAAAGCTGCTCTACTCGGTTCCTTTGCCTTCATCGAGTGGGGGACATGAACTTTGACCCGACGATAATGTTGATCATAATCTACAAAATTTTTTACCTTTGATAATGAGGAGTCCCGGTAATTATGTAAAAAGGGAAAAAAAGTGATAAATCAACATAATAATAACAGTAATGCTCTAGTAACTCATCGATATTAATCATACTTTGCATTTTGATTGCAACAACCCTTAAGAAGCGCGTCCTTATACAAATAATTCACTTTTATAAGAATAGATTGTTAATGATGATTGCTTATAGAAAATAGAAAAGTAACCAACCACTCCTTACAAAGGCAAAACAGGGGAGGTGATGGAGATAAGTGTCTCTATGACGTCATTTTCCATTCGCAGCCAAAAGACCATTGTACCATTCCATCGGAGGAGATTAGAATAATGGATCAGAGGCTGTGATCTCGATTTCTCTTAATGTGTTCTGCGAGTGCGTATTCTCTCGTCGCCCGAGACGAGACGAGACCACACACACAGGCGCGTGTATCGCAACGCGTGGGACGGAATGGAAGCTCGTGCGTCCGCCGACGCGACGCTGTGCAACGCGAGGCGGTCGTTCGGTCGTTCGGTCGGTCGCTCGCACGCGCGTAAAGCAACGCCACGAGATCGAATTACGAAGCGGTCGGTGGGGGGTCGACTGGCTCTCGCTCTTGGATCGCGTCCAAAGAAGGTGTCGCGCGCGCGGCAGAGAAGTGTGCCAATTCACAAAACGCGAACGAGAAGAAAAATCAAATAAAGTCAGCACAAGACGAACTAAAAAAGTATCAAAAAGTCTTAAAAAGTATTTATAAAAAAAACAAAATGAACTTTTTACAAGACTTGTAGACTTTGCTTTCCACACCGACAAGGACAAGGAACGTGGGGGCTGCGATATTTCACTTGCACTCCAGCGAGATTCCGAGCCTCTTACCGAATAAAAATCTTCAATAAAGAGATAATCGAAGTCTAGGTCATAAAAAGAGGAAAATATATAATTTGTAATTGGAATAATGGTACTTCATTAGTAAAATAAATTAATGGTGGAAATGTTATATTGGTGTTCTTGCAAAATGTGTAATAATAACATTGTACGATTGATGAATTATTGGAAACAATTTTCTTTATGGGCCCCTCCCAGTACAGTAGACCTCTTAGCTGTGCTTTCGGTTCAAAGTCCTCGCAAAGATTGAAAAGTAACCAATGGAGAGAAAGCGCAAAGGTGTCGTCGTATATCTGCTGCTGCGTGGGAAGGTGGCGGGGGGGGGGGGGTTTGCCTGGAATAGCTCCACCCATTCCAGAAGACATACCATGGCACCCACACAAAAGCTTTGCAAAGTTAACATCAAGCATTGTTCTTTCAACCAAAGGTTAGAGATGAAGCCTTCGATTCGTCACAGTTGACATAAGGATTATTTTCCACGAATTGGCTGATGTTCTGGAGGATACTATTAAAAAGCAGACGTGTCTTAATGTTGATATTGGCTCCCAGCGGCGGATTCAAGGGGGAGAGGGCTAAGGGGACTACAGCCCCTGCATTGGACCAGAACTCTTTACAGATAAAATTGAAGTTGATAAATGGCACAGTTTCAAAAGTGTTACCAGATTAATAAAATTAATTATACAAGATTAATCAAGTTAATAATACCACATTAATAACTTGAATAAATAATTGTTAATGTTATTAAAAATATCAGACAGTTAATTATTTAATGCATTTTATTTAAAGATAATATTCATAAAATTTGTGTTGTATAACCATATTTTTTAAACAAAAATGCTTCCCGATTAGCCCCCACCCCCCTTCCATGCCATTTATTAGGGTTGAGATCCGCCACTGACGGTTCCTCACTCGTCGCGTGCTACTCATTCTCTGCGATCCAAAGGAATGTCTTTTCAATAATCTGTTTCAAAGACCCTCGAATTGTTAGGATAAATTACTTTTTCTCTGGATACAAAAACGAGAGCATTAACGTCTCGTGTGAAATTAACTCGAAATTAAAAAAAAAAAAGTATTAACTTTTATATGAACCAAAAAAAAACAAAAACAAATATTAAGGTGAACCTATTTTATTGGATGATATAATAAGAAATATCTGATCGAAACAATACCTACAAGAAAATATTAGAACTATAATATAACTAATGCACATAAAATAATATGGAAAGAACGCGTCAGTTTGAATTGCAAAGTGATAAGTGAATTCTAAACGCAGCATTTTTGAACGTATACGTAATGACAAGGGGTCTTAGAGACAGCGAGAAAGACAAGTAAAGCACACGAGGCGAAACGATGAGATTTCGAAAACGCGGCCCCTCGTTTCATTTACAAAAGGTAATTATTGCGCGCTCTTCTCTTAAACGCGTGATAAGCATATTTATAAACAGTCGTAAAAGAAAGCTTTTCTGGAGTTTATTGCGCGAAAAGATTCGTCGCGGTAGATTTTCGGAGGCACTAACTTATGCAAATACATCGAGATAAAAATATCAAGCATATTTTTCTCTTAGAAGAACAGAAAGTAAAAGATGTTTGCTCTGGAGGTAACACACATTTATTCTACAAGTCAGAAACGTTGGGTAGACAATGAACGTACGTATAAATGACTGTCTTTTAGAAGTGCATTCAATACTACTTTGTCTCAAATTTCTGAGATTCAAACGCGTTAAAGAAAATAGTTTGTGTTTAAATCAAGACATGAAAAGGAATTCCGGGGTTGTTCTCCGGTTTTCCACCGGGTAGAGGCAGATTTTCCAGCCATTAATACTTTTATTATTAATCTCAAATTTTTACTGCACAAATATCTACTATTGATTTTGGAACAATAAATGGATAGCAGTACGTATTTATCAAATAATTTATTTTATTAATATCAAATCCACCACCGCCCTTGATCGGAATTGATGGGACGGTCCCTTGTTTCCTTCCGGAAAATGAATCAGTTTATTGGTCATACATGGCGGTTCGTAACTTTTGCTTTCTTGACAATGCAGTTTATTTAATAACCATATTTTTCTCAATGAGGGTGAAAGGGGTCGACATCAGTGACGTATCGTGAGACAGAAGATGATTTTTTTTCTTCTTTCAGGAACAGGAAATGAGATTGATGTTTTCGTGGGAGGCCGTGAAGCCGGTGTCCTTGGATCGAACCCCGGCGGGAGCCTCGCGTCGCGTCGTCGGCCAAGTAGAGAGTCTGCGGAAACCGTGTGGGAGGGAGCGAGCGAGCAAAAGGGGCAGCGGCGCGTGTTTATGACGCGGGAAGCAGTTTGAGGTGGTGGGGGGGGGAGAGGGGAAGGAGGGGGAGGAATAGAGGTGTTGGAGGGTGGAAGCGCGCGCGTGTCGTTCTCAAGCGAAACCTCTGCATTCAAGAAAGAGGAAAAGGAAATAAATATGTGTCATTAACAAGATTAAAATCTTTAGTGCATATTTCATACGAAAAAGGGAAGGAAACAGGTGCTAAAAAATAAAAAGGGGAAAAGGGACAAAAAAAGTGTTAATTTACTCAACTGATTCAAGAAATCATCTCGTTCCTAATCTAATTCACTGAATTACAAATAAGTCAAATCAAATCATCAAGAAGAAGGAAAAATAGCCCTCTGTTTTAATTTTCGAGACCTTTTGTTCTTCCAATCGTTTAATACCTGCAACAGGTAGAGTGGCGTTTACGGACAAAGATAGACTTTTACAATTTGTGTGTTCGCAACAAGCCGAGGAAACATTAATTAAAATTAATTAGATGTTTGATATTCATTCGAAACTATACATCAATCCAATTATACCGACATGTCGTATCTCATGGAAATAATAAATCCTCTCTTTGAGGTTATTGAAAAAGGAATAGAAGTATCGAAAAAGTGAGAAATGGTGCTGAAAAAATGCTTCCTTGCTGATGCAGAGCGCACCTAAAAAACAATCTTTATCCTTGTCGTTAACAGAAGCAACTTAATGCAACTGTGTGTCTCCACGTCTCCCGTCGCATCCGAAAGTCGAACAGTGCGTCACTTGCATTTGCAGTGCGACGCCTCCTCCTCCTCCTCCTCCTCCTCCTNAATTTTTATTTTTATTTTTGTGGGGCTTTACGGCTCATGTCGACATCAAAGCTCATTGGAGCCCGAAAAACTTGTACTGGTGGGGAAAATGCAGTTACGCAACATGACTCTCCCCGCGTGTGGAGGACTCGTCGAATGATTCAACCATATACCCACTAAAAACCCTCCTGATCTACAACATACCAAAACATATCTCACAACATACATCAAATGGAGGGGGGGCTACAATGAAGGGGGTACATAACATGAGGGGGGACAATGAATAAGGGTGGGACAAAAAATGAGGGGGATGAGGAAAATGAAAGATACCCTAGCCCTAATGGCGTCGAGATCGAAAAGAACAAGAGGTGACCAAGGGAGGTCAGGAAAGAGAAAGGAAGGAGCATGGCACAAGTAAGTGGAAGTAATTCAAAGTCATTCAAAGACTCGCATCTTTCTTCCTTACTCACACATCGCTCTCTCATTTCCTCGCATTCATCTTTCTCTTTGTCTTTACATAAAACTGAGCGAAACTACTTTACGGGGATTATAATTGAAAAAAAACGTATAAAAAAATGTGATGATTTTGGGCAATTCTCGGAATAAGAGTCTCCAAATTAGAGGAAATATTTTTTAAAAGTTACTTTTAAAAGCAGTTCTACACATTTTACGAGTAAACTGTGTATTTTATATTTTAAAATATTTCCCTGCACCAATCGGTCGGTTAAGAATGGTAGTGAAATGTCGAAATAATTATTTAGATTTAGAAACCAGCACTGTCTTTTGCTTAGTAGCTTTTTTAGCGACAGTGATGTCAGCTGACTACCAACAACATTGAATTCCCTTACTAAATTTTTTGATTACTTTCATTTTACAATTTCCATAATATTAAAACGATTTCCAGTATACTTCCATATTGAATATAGTTTCGTGATAAAAAATAGGATTCGTCTAAAAATTCCTTATCTCTAAAAGACCTCTTATTTTCATTTTTTTATGCTTTTCCCAGTTTGTACACCATTCGGGCGTTACCTGGGGTTGTCGCCCCTTATTCTTTCTCTATTGATAATTTATAAATTTATTGTCAAAAAAGCAGTACAAACTGCGTATGACCACGTGGAGGACAATAACCTAATTTACTCTCCGGAAGCAAGCAAGGGACCATCCCATCAATTCCGATCAAGGGCCCTAAGGCAGAGGCGGATTAAAAAAATTCAGCATAAGTTCCTAGATAAGATAAAAAGTTAGCTCCGGGTTATAACACTAGTAGAATGTCAATATGTTTGTAATTTAACGCAAAAAAAATTACATGATAAAATCTCTGTTCAAGAATTGTACTTCTTCCTTTACCCTCTCTTTCTGTTCCCAGTCAATTTCCTTCTCTCTATACACGTTCCCGTAATCCTCGTGCATTCGGCTGTTATTGCTATTCTTGTGGTGATATCTGCGTAGCCGCCGTCACCACCACGGTGAGGTGTGGAGCTCATTCACCACCTACCCTTGTGTGCCTTTCGTATAGTCATAATAGTCACCACGACGTATTCGTCCAATTCCTCAAACACGTACTTTGGTCATCTCGAGACCTCGTCGCTTGAGTTGTTGGAGTCTCTGTTCCCCCGTCTGCGCACGGCGTTCGTCCCAAGACCGTCTCTCTCTCGTATTCTTAATGTTGTATTTATTGCATCAACACGAAAAATTTTCCTTTAAAACATAAGTTCTTATCTAGGAACTTATGCAAAAAAAATTTGAATCCGCCTCTGCCTTAGGGCCCTTGATCGGAATTGATGGGATGGTCCCTTGCTTGCTTCCGGAGACTAAATTAGTTTATTGTCCTCCACGTGGTCATACGCAGTTTGTACTGCTTTCTGACAATAAATTTATTATTATTTTAATTATTATTATTTAATAAATTATTGTTTACTGACGCCGTCGACGTCAACGTTCCAGGAGCTCTACTTCCTTCTTAGGTGTTTCCGTTGACTTCTACACTCGCGTTAAGAAACTCTTTATGAACTGTAATAAGCATTTTATACCTCCGTGTACAATTGTTATATCTCACGATCCGTGGATCCACGGTCAAGGCGTCCTGCACGCGCTATTCAAGAACGATTGAGCGACTGGGAGGTGGTCTTCGTCGGATAACTGTGAGAAATCTTCACGACTTGGTCGGTATCCTCAGTAAAGAAAACAAATTGAGAGAGCCCTCGGTAATTCTCCGATTGCGTTACCCAAGGTAATTCTTTCTCAACCAATTGCCACGAACGGGTTATTACTCTAAATACAACACGGAGTTCTTACGTTGTAATTGTGAACTACTCAGCATTACGCTACTTGCATTAGAACGGGAACAAGTTTCCTTGAGAACCACAAAGTAGTTTACTTCAACTAATAAACACAGAGCATGGTTTCTGTTCGGCTTCTATTTCTTCTTTAATTTCTTGAAGTAAGGAAACATGACTTCGAGTATGTATTACTCGCGACTCCATAAAAACTGTAAAGTCCATATTTATCATTTGTATATTTCAGTGTATTTACCATAAAAGAGAAATACTTTGCCCATAACATTTACTGCGTTAACGATACAGAAGACCCGCAGTTGAAACCATAACTGCGTAATATATTCCAACTGTTCATTTGTTATAATTATTTACAAAAGTAATAAGTAGTGCATATTTTCAAACACTCTTTATTGAGAATAAGTCTAGTAAAACAATAGGTTCAGAAACTCAGCTCTAACTTTCTTAAAAACAATTCTCCGTCTTTTTACTAAAAAGAAAGAAACTCATTATTCTCCATGTTGTCATCCTCAGTCTTTTACAATTTTTGTTCAAAATAAATTATTGTAATAACGTGATTTTATGTTGTTGTTTTTCAGCATTGATGGCTTGGTTTTTCAACTTATTTATTTTTACTATGTAATTGTTGTATTTGTATATGTGGCTAATTTGTTTTCTACTTGTTACCAAGATAAATCAAATACATTTGTTTATATGTTGAAACACATAGGCCTAAGTTCACCTGACTATGGCTGCAATCTATTGCTGAAATGTTGTGGCATATAATAATAAATAATTTTCTACAAGAAAGGTCGACGTAATAGTTGCAACATAATTATGATTGAAGACATAAATAATATCAATCTTGTACTTATTCATATTACCTTTTAGAGAAAAAAGGCAATGATTGTAGCTCGTATTACCTGCTGTTCTAATTCTACATCTGTCGAATAAAATACTCCCGTGGAGTGAAAAAATAACGAATCTCATTTCAATATTTATGAATCGTCCATCACCTCTCAGACAACAGCTGAGAAGATGCGAAATGGAGGAAACAAGTTAATTCCGCGGCGCAGTCGATTGCCTTTTGTTGTCCTTAGCAACCGAGAAACGATTTTCAACAACTAACAGCTCAAGATCAACCTTGTGAATTTGTGTAGAATGTAACGAACAAATATGGAAATTATCCTGTTTTTCCACAGTTAGTTTTTAACGAAAATAAAAAATGGATAAATGTAATTCATAAAGATTTAACGAAATAGCGGATCTTTCTCTAAGAATGCATAATCGGCCACAACTGTTTAATTACTTTCAAATGAAGCATAGAAAAGAATTATACAAGTTATGCTAACACTATGTCTCGTGTTAGTTGTTCAATATGCTACCAGTTATTTCACACAATCTACGACAAATATCTTGCCAATTTGGGATTGTTTTCTATTTCATAATTTGTAAATTATTTCTTATAAATGTAGTAATTTTACCGTTGATTATTAGCATATTTCGCTCGAAAACCATATAATGTATGTTTGGTTGAAATCAATTACATATACTCCGCACCTCAGTCGCAGTCTCCCCTCATTTTATCCTAAATCATAGATCTGACATAATGTTCGCGTGTCTAAATCTTGCCTGGCCTCTTTAATACGTCGAGACTACATTTGCAATTCGTGTAAAATACGACGTCTATAAAACATAGCCGATGCGTTCGTGTCAATTTGTTATTACCTCTCATGATTTCCGTGTCTTTGTTTTGTTTGTAGCGACGCTTCGGTTGGGGTGGGGTGGGGGGTGAAGGGCAAAAGTCAAGGGCGAGAACGAGGGGCAGGTTAATTGCCTCCAAACAATGGAGAACACTTGAAACACGACTAAGGTGAGGTAACAATGAAGTCATGGTGTTCGTTATGGGATTCAAAGCAACAACAATTTTCAAACCGTCATCGGGGTAGGAAATCCCCTTTTTTAAAAATTCAGTTCATGATTTAAAAAATAATTCATGACGATTTGTGCAGCAGGAAGAAAACCTTTACGTGAAACAATATACTTGGTCATTTAATATAGATGGTATTGATGATGTCTTGTTGGCGTAATTAAAAATGAAATTTATTTTCTTAGTCTCGTCAACCATACTTTTAACTTTCGACTTGTTTGTAGCAAATCATTTTCAGTAATCGATTACTTATCTATACTTAATCGATTATTGAAGATGATTGCTATGCAGTCGATGGTTGGCGATACTAAGAAAATTTATTTCATTTTGGTAATTTTGTCGTTCTTGCTAGTATGATGCTTCAATTACATTGATAATGATTACGGTGAAGGGCTTTTGGTGGTAAACATTGTACTCGCCTCACAAATCTAAGGGCAGCAGAATGTGTCGGTCAGAAAGTGTTGTAATATTTTGAATAAATGTGTAAAATGATAAAAAAAATTTGACGTTTCAGGTTCGTATCGAAATTTGTTTCACAAAACTCTGAAACAGAAAAAGAAAAAAAGCATCCTCAGGATCAAATATTTTTTAAAAATTATTTCTGATGTGTTTTTACCCACTAAATGATATGAATGGAATATGATAATAAAAAATACTGAAAATTTAAAAAGCAGAGACATGGCGAAAAGTCGGCGGGAGGGGAAATTTGGGAGACATAGACCCCCAATTTTCTGGGAAATGAAATTGTAGCGCCTAGATGACCGAAGAAAGATTTTACAAAATTATTTTGCATAAATGTCAAAATATTAAAAAAGTTAAATATGGTAAGTGACATTTCATGTAGTAGGAATTTTTTCGAAATTTTCAACCATTGAATTTTCCGCGATCTTATTTGGCCGATCCGAAATGTATATGAGTAAAAGGAATGCAATCTTGGAATGTGTGTGTGCGTAATCAGTGGCTAGCTTTGCAAGTCGTGCCAAGTGCCAGTCGTCTGAGAAACAAGAAGGAGGCGGCATAACGGTTGCTTTGGCACCGAAGTACGAACTACTACAAGGTCAGGTCACGTTGCTTTTATTTGGTCCTTCGCAGACGAAATGAGTGTCCGTTATTCCATCGACACAAGAAATGAGTGCAGTCGACTTGGAATTTATAATCCTTTTGCTTGGGTAACTATCAATTTGATCTTGTTGGAACCAAAATGATTTATTTTTTTCATGTTTCTTTTAAAGTTTCACGTTCGACGAAACGCAAAAAGTGTTTGATTTGAATTCAAAATTTTTATGAGTTTCTGACGGAACAATTTTTACTTGCATTCTTTAATTTTTAATAAATAAAAGTGAATAGCATTTTTAATGCAAGTAAAAATGTTACATGAAATCAAACGCAAGATACGTACTGTATGTTACGCAGAACAAACGAAGATATCATTAACTTAAAAATCACAGAGCATAAACAAAACTTTAAATCATCTGAACGTAGCGTATTAATATCCGATTTCATACGTAATAATCATTGCATGGTAAAATACGAGTCTTAAAAAAGAATTACTACAAGCGGTCTCTCTCTGAAATGGTTTTTATAAACAACGCTAAATTTAATTTACGAAAAATAATCGAATATCTGCAATTGCAGCAGCATTAAGACACAAAGTGCTGCTTTTCCGTTAAATGTATTGCTGTGTAAGAATTGGGTAAGTATACAAGTCAATATTTCGTACGTTGTGTTGCTAAGAAGTTAAATATTACACATTATAATCATTTGAAAACGATGCAAATAGATATGTTGTACGTATCGTGATATTAAAGAATTGTGACACGAAAATGAGTGAATGAAAACTAAAAACGATGATAACGGAAACATATCATTCAATAAATTCATCATTTTCTCCGCGTTCCCGAAATGTCTAGTCTCTCTCTCTCGGTACAGACCGAGACTGTGGCCGGTTACAAGTTTTGCCGGTTAATCCGAACGAAAAAATAAAACACATTATGGAGCTATATAATATTTGAAAACTTAATGTAAAGAAAGAAAATACTGTTCCACGGGATATTATCTGAGGTCGGTTAATAGTGGTTCAACTGTACTGTAGCTAATTCTCGATGGTAAAATGGAAGAAAAGTCGCTCGCTACGCCTCGCGCGTGTTTGGCACGCGACGCGACCGCCAGAGCGCGTGGAAGGCGGACGGCAGGCAGCACAAACAAGGCGCTCATTGTGGGAGGGATACGGGACCCACATAGGGGCACCCGCACTCTGGCATTCACTCACCGCCGTATGTGGATATTTCGTCTTTTAGCTCTCATTGTCGCCCCGTCGATATGTCGACCCGCAGACGTTAATCAGATCCATCCCACCCGCACTCTTCCACACAGATCGTCGAGTCTTCAAGATTCGTTCTGCTAATTCGTACAACTACACTACGGATGTGAGATCGGCCTACAAATTGAGAGGAAGGGATGCATATCCTGGCCTGGGTTCTCTCCGGGTTTCCTTCGCGTGCAGGCGGAATTTCTAGGCTCTTTTGATATAATTAATCTCGAATTTATAGTCATTTTCTTAGTTATGTCTTACAAACAATTCTTTCCGAATAATCTATAGTTTGATATTAATACGTACTTGTGAAATTTTTTTTTTTGCTTTACGAAATAATATTAACATATTAGCAACAAATTTGTATATCATATGCTGAACTATTTTTTATTGTTAGGAGAGTGTTGAAAGGTTAAACCTGCCTCTGCCCTTAGGACCCTTCATCGTAATTGATGGAATACGTCCCTCACTCGCTTCCTGAGAGTAAACTAGTTTATTATCCTCCTCCACTTGGTCACACGCAGGTTGCAACAGCTTTTGAGACAAATTTATGTTAGGTTGCGATGCCACGACCAAAAAGTTTGGCAAAATCCCTTCGTTCCTCTTCATTTTACATCTCACATCGAAACCTATTGTGTCGAGGAACTATGGACTAGTTTTTGCCAAGTGTCCCTTTGTGTTCCCTTTATTTATAATTATCTCCCTTCACGAACCAATCAAATAGCTCTCGTGTATTTAGTTTCGTAACTATTTTTTGTCAGACGATGTTGATGTCATATATACAGCACCATTAATGTTCACAATGTTTCAAGAATAAAAATATGATATTAATAATAAAATTCAAATCCTTCCTTGGAAAGCAGTTTAAAAACCAACACATCGGACACTTTTTAATAATAATAACTACAAAGACGCAAATAATTGGAATAAAACAAAGGAAAAATTTAGTTATGCCTTTCGTTCCAAGTACTCTATTAAATTCTTTCAATTTTAAATTAATCCTAGCATTTTGCCAACGGGTGGCTCTACGAGGCTCACAAACAATGTAAATTATATTTTCCTAGTGAAATAATTGGATGGCGTTTGGGAAGGAAGGTTATTGTCATAAATATATGTCAGTTCATAAATAGTAAAACGAAGCTCATATATTCTATCCTGAAGACTAGTAACAACAAAGAGAAATATATATGAACTTTGGGAACATTTTTTTGGTATTGTTGATAATGGTATTAGCGATGACTGAAAATTACTCTGAACATTCAACGTGTTCACCGGATTATTTGCATTCAACTTAACAGTTTGAAGGAACCAAAATAACTGTTTCGTAATTTCATAGTTTTGTCGACCCTTTTCCTCATGTAGGATAAACGTTATAATTTGGGTAATAACCAAACACTATCCTCACTGCCAACGTTTCAGACATTCATCTGCCACTGTTTAAGGGTTAAACAATTACACCAATAGTTAATAACGAGTGATAGCAATTTGTAGAAGGTTAATGGTTTTGATTAGGTAACTGTTGTGAGAGATCTGGAGCCGAACCGGAGTGTCATTCCACCGTATCCACTCGTGATGACCTGACCTGACCTGACCAAGTCATTCATATGCAAGAGAATGGTACTTTAATCACCGAACTAAACGTCAAATTAGACACAACAAATTGTTGACGATATAGTTTGAGCTATTAACTTTTAAATGTAATGAAGTTATATAAAACTACATCACAGACATTGTCCGCGATTTCTCTTAGACTAATCTTCTTTCACTCGGGAAAAAATAAAATCTATCTATATAGTAAGATCAAAATACTTTTACTGACAGATTTTTAAAAACATGTAAAGGATTAAGTATCCTGCGGGAGCCGCGCCTGTCATATCTTCCCTTCCGATGCGTGACGCGGCTGCACCATTGCATTAAAAGTCTTGTACAATCTAAACTATTTGACGAAATTTTACGATATAAAGACGTTTTTCAAGTTTGTTAAAATGCGCGAAACAAATCATCCATAACATTTTTGACGATGGTTGTTGTTTTCCTTCTTAAATTGAAGTATTTTAACACTTCTACTTTAAATAACGTTTTATCGATAATTTAGGTAATTTTTTGTAGATAGACTTATGCTGTCACGAATTCTTTATAAAAATCCTTGAGACAAACAATATTATCATTCACAGTTGTCACCTATCGCCAGCCGTTTAGGCAGCATTAGCAAATATAACTATTTTTTTCCGATTTTATCGTCGTTTGTTGTCAGAAACTATTTCTATCTTTCTTATCACACGTGTAAAAAAAACACCAAAAGTTAGTCTATGTTCATCCTGGAGGTTTAAAGCAAAATGACATCATCTGATGGTCATGATTACGTAATTTATTGGTCTACGCCAAGGAGGAATGTAGAACGTATGGACTGTAATTTACATTGGCAAAAACTCTCCCTTATTCCACATGGTCAAAGTGCAGGAGTATTTCTATTGGAATATAACTCTTCCATATTTTAATGAACCATTGAAAGAAGTTGCGTTTTTTTTCCCGCATTTCATAGTTCTCTTTGTGTTTTATGATGATTACCGAGAGCACTTTAGTAGCTGTTGCTTTTCTTAAGAGCCTCTCGTGGGAAATATCCCTCGAAGGGCGAATGCGTTAACAGATGATCTACTTGCTTTATTGCCCTAATTGATGAATGTAATCGCCCTTTGCTGAAGAGCAGACGGTTCATATGTGGGTCCACCCTTTATGACTCAGTCTTCAAAAAGTTTCTCTCCAAAACGCCAGAGGAGTCGAAGTGAGGAAATGATGGTATAACGTGAAAACTTTCCTCTTTAGCTGAGACATTATAGGATCAATTATTTTAAATTTTTCGTTTATTTGTTTGGAAGAGAAAAAAACGATTATAAATAAATTGTTTTTTTGTATAAGATACATCAACGAAATCTCGCAGAGATGATTTTGGGGGAAGCAGATAAAATGAATATTGAAAGACTAAAATATAACTTTGATAATGATTTCTTTCATAGTATCAATAAATAAGTCTCCATCCATAGAGCGCGGGAAGGGGACACGGCACCCCGAAATACTCCTCTGGCCACGTGCCCGCGCGACGGCGACGCTCAGATCGGGGGAGGGAGAAGCCAGGGATGGGGCGTCGCCTGTTGCAACGCAGGGATGAGGGATGCGGGGAGCAGAGGGCAGACCTTGTTTCCGTTGGCAGCAGTCTCCTCCAGACAGACACCATCTCAGCTACAGGTGTATTTACAAAAATAACAAGAAAAAACAACTATATTCTAATATATGAAACAGCAGTAGTGTAATATATATATATATATATATATATAT
>NNCF01126775.1:292953-360690 GCA_002313205.1 Laupala kohalensis
ATAACTCGCAGCTAACTTATTATCTTATCTAGGAACTTATGCTGAAATTTTTTGAATCCGCCTCTGCCTTAGGGCCCTTGATCGGAATTGATGGGATGGTCCCTTGCTTGCTTCCGGAGAGTAAAATTAGTTTATTGTCCTCCACGTGGTCATACGCAGTTTGTACTGCTTTTTTGACAATAAATTTATTATTATTATTATTAAATTTATTACTTTTTTCACTTACAGAGGTGTCACTTTGTATATATTTGAAGAGCAAATATATATAAAGATAGACTTGGTGAATTTTTTTTTCAAGCGAAACTATTTTCTTTTCTTTCGACGTTCAAATGACGCAACTGGAGAAAATCTAAACTTCAAGAGTTTTGGTCTTCAAGAGACGTTTCATGAACTGAGACCCTCGGAAGCAAACCAACCGAAAGAGTTGTAAACAAACACATTTCACTGGATCCAGGCAAAATGGTATTTGCATGATTAAGCAAAATAAAGGGAAAACTACTTGTACTCCGAGCCACGCAACTGTACCGAGAATAATGGAATATGACAAATGCCTAACACGAATTCCCTCCTGCTACGAGTTTAGTGATATCCGAAGAATTATTAATAGTATTCACGAACGCGACCATTTGCTGTAAAAAAATCTAAGTTAATAAGACAACAAAGCAAGACATGAGGGGAAATTCGTTCCACGCGCTCGATACAGAAGGAACAGAATATGAGCGTAAGGCTGATACTGGCGATAGCTTTAAGTCAATAGAAATGCGAATGTGCTACCAACAGAACGCCCGGTACACTCCGTACTGTTATGGTAGATGGCGAAGTAAATGCATTGGCTACATTGTGTACATACCCTGAACCAACATCAAGCCAGAAATAAATAAATAAATAAATAAATTGTGAAAAGAGCGGTAAGAAACTGCATATGAACAAGTTGAGTACAACAAGCTGAACTAAGGAACGCAATGCATTTCCGTTCATGTTCTTTTTCTTAGCTTATACTTCATCTGAGTAAAGTTACATGACTATTACAAGTATGGTAAAAGTCGCCATACTTTGCTTCGAGAAATTCAACTTAAGGAGAAAAGATCATGAAGGGAAATGCACTGTGTTCATTAGTTTATTTTGTATCAGTCGCAGTAAATTAATTTATTGTCCTCAATGTGGTCATAGACTTAGTTTGTAACAGCTCTCTTGCCCGTAAATTATTTATATATTTATTTATTGTCAGTCTAACTTGCTTGATGTTGGTATAAGACCTGTACTCAATGTAGCCAACGCTTTTACTTCGTCATCGTCCATAACAGCAATAAGGGTACCTCCCCTTCAGTTGGCAGGATATTCGAAATTGAATTCATAGCCAACATCGGACAACAATCAATTCACTTCCTCTAGTGGCGCTGTTGTGTTTCTTCTGCATCGAGCAAAGTGTGGAACAAATATTACATTGTGTCTTTGTTTGTTGTGTTATTAACTTGTATTTCTTTACAGCAAATTGTAGCTTTTGTGACTACAATTTATGTCCATTTGGATTCGCTGCTTTCCTTGAAATTTTCGCGAGTGTTTCGAGGATTTGTTTCGAGGATTTGTTTCGAAGAGATTGGCAATTGTTTAAGGCAGCCATATTGAATAATTTTAGGAAAAATTTCGTGACTTTGAAATGGAGTGATGTAACCGCATGTAATGAGTGATGGGTGTAAAATGCATCTCATCGTTCTCTCAAATTAATTCCTCAATAGTCCAAGAAAAATAGATTTTCCACAAAAGTCTTCTTGATATTCACTATAAGTTAGAAAGCATCTAAATTGAAGAAGAAGAAGAAAAGTGAAGTTTGCGTGTTCTCTCACTAGAGCGCATTGTGGGCGCAACGCAGCATTCATCGTTTTCAAACCCCGCCAGATCGCAAATGATGCTTCGGAGGAAAAACGTAAGATAATTTTTGTGTAGGAAATTTTATAATCTATAAAAATAAAACTAGTAATTTTTACGACAAAGCGCATCGTTGAAAAACAATTGTAAGTAACCTTTTTAACCTGAAATAAATTTTTTAGCACAAGTGAGATCGAAATGACGACCTTATGATGAATATCAAATTTCATCGCCGTGGGAATTTTTGTCGAACTCTGCCTTTTTCGGTCCATTTTTTCCAAATGTGATTCAAGAAGTTGCAGTTATGGAAGAGGGAAAATGTGTGGAGAAGGGAAAACTACGAATGAACGGAAAACAAAAGAAAAAAAAAAAAAAAAAAAAAAANAAAAAAAAAAAAAAAAAAAAAAAAAAGAACACCCAACTAGTGGTGCAAAACCTTTGCACTTAGTACTTTCTCATATACTTCTCTCCGACTGCAGCAGAGTGAAATAAATTTGAATAGTGAACGGGTCATTTCTGGTGTGGTCCTGTACATTTGGTCGTCTTCCAGAGCCCTGTTCGTGCTCTAAGTCGCTAGAAGAGCTTATTACTGTCTTTTATTTGAAATTTGAAAGTAAAATAAATATTAAGAATATTCTTTCAAAACATGTAGCGACATGTCAGTCTTATAAATATCGTAAAAGTGTCGTGAAAAGTGTATTCTATGTCTGCTTGGTCCATTCACACTGCTAAATATTATTCAAGTCTCTTGAAGCAGTAAACTAATGTGTAAGTGTAACAGACAGAAATTATTTTACTGTATCTATACCAAACTTTCAAGCGAAATACTGTTAATGCGGGTGTAATACATACTAATTGTACTTTACGTACATAAAATTTAAGCGAAATTGTTGGAGATGTTTTTAAGAAATGTTTGACAGAGTACTTTGACCTTCATGTGAAGTGCCCTTTGTGTTCAAGTAAAAATAAAATCAGAGCACGTGCATCGACATCAAGTAAAATTCTAACGTAATATAAATTAAATATATTCATCCATTTACTCAGAATCGCTGCGCACAGACGGACAGACGGACGGACGATATTCTAAAAACAACTTTTTCCTGAATCAGGGGTAACCAAAGCGGATATTTCCGTCGA
The DNA here is from genome assembly GCA_002313205.1 of Laupala kohalensis. Taxonomy (NCBI): domain Eukaryota; kingdom Metazoa; phylum Arthropoda; class Insecta; order Orthoptera; family Trigonidiidae; genus Laupala; species Laupala kohalensis. Next base: position 295,957 of record NNCF01126775.1, read on the forward strand.
AATCTCGCTTTCGAGTTTTTTCACGATTACAATACTTTCTATATGAGACTACGTATGTGAGAAAGTAAAAGAACCTTGTCTCTATTCCGCATTCGCCGTCTCTATCTCATCTCGCTGTCGTGGCTGCCATGTCACGCCTTGTGTTGGCGTGCGCTGTCGTGCGCGTGCCTCTGCTCTCGGCCACGTGACTGGAACGTCGACGGCACGCGCGTATGCGTCAGCACGTCCCACCTCGACGCCGCGTCGACTGCGCACGAAAGAGAAACACGAGTCTTCGAAGTGAACAACAGGACACATTTTGAAACACGAGCATCCTTTTTTTTTCATCTTTAATCCCCTTCGAAACTATTTTGGAACATATAAAAATATCGGATTATGCATCTGAAAATGCGATTTTGAAAATGATTCATGTTTCAATCCCATAATTTTTGTGTGGATTATTATTTTACTTCAGTGAAGCTGCTTCGTTCTTGAAAGCCCCAGACTCTCATTTATGAAAAGAAATTCTTTACTTTCTCAGTATAAACCGAGAGATTAATTCTAGAGGACCATTATTTATGTGCTTGTATTCCATACACAAAATGTTTTAAAAAAAAAAAATTTCAAGTCAACTGTCTATGAGACAGAATGTGATGAATGTTACTTTTCACGTGAGAATTTGGCACAAGAAAAAGAAAAAAAAAGAACGAAATGATGGAATGTGTATTTTTTGAACACGAAAACCAGAAATAAATAAAGTATATAAAGAGTATTGTTATAGACAAAGACGTAATGGATGAAATGTTTAAGTAAAAATAATTCCTCAGACGACTGCATTGGATGCATATGTTGGTGACAAAAAGGTTTACTTTTTATGAGAGCTTCACATTGTTTTATGTCACGCTAAGCTCCGAAGGGAGGAGGACACAAGACCCGACAGGAACAAAAGCGCAAAAGCGATCACACTGAATAATGAGAAATAGAAACTTAAAGGAAAAAGATAAACATTAGATGTAACAAAACAAAAATTAAATGGAACGTAATAAAAAACATTGCACAATTATTTGTGGAAAAGAATTCTAATGCTGTAGTTACTGTAACCCCATTTCTAATATTGGAGGTTCAACAATTAATTATAACTGCATTATTGGAGTGTTTTTCCACCTTCTAAGGCGTTTCAATATACACTGAATTGGCAAGCTACAATTCCGGATTTCAGAGATAGATTGCTGAGGGGTGCATCCCGATTAAAAGTGGGAAAAGAACGTTCCTCATTGGTACGAAGGTGGCAGACGCGCTCCAAGTTATTTAAAGCACTAAGATGTATCATTGTTTACTTTATTACTATTCTAATTGTTTTAAAACACTACAATATAAATAATAACGAAGAAAAAATACGATTTAATATCAGTTAATAATATTAAAGTGCAATCAATATTTAGGAACTAACTTCACTCGTGTGCATAAATTAAAATATGGCCGTCGAGTGCGACTGTTTCGTGTTTAATGAATCTCACTTCAGAAAAAGTAAAATTTTCTCAAATGTCCGGCGACCTATAGATCAAAGTGATGAAAAAATTACTATGGAATTTACTACAAATCAAAGTAAACTTGCATTTTTTTTTCAAAATAAAAATGTTTTCTCCATGAAACGCATTCTATTTCACCACCAATTACAATTGTAATTATTTCATTTGAGTGACCGGGGAGATAAGCTTTCCAAGTTGAAATCATAATACATACATGTTACTGTGTTTATTTATGAGATATTCTAGTGATTTAATTCTACCTACGCTAGACCTACCTTAAGAGATGAAATATGTCGTTCTTATGGCCTTCGTCTCACCCCACGACACCAGCACCTGATCCGCAACAATGAACCCAATTCATTGGAAACGAAAAGAGAAAGAAAGAAAAAAAAACCCTGTCGTTTGTACTTGAGACAGAGGAAGTGCGCGAGGCGACGTGTGAAAATTCGTTTAGGACGCGCTCTTTAATGGGGCGAGAGAGACCACCTGTCTCTTGAGCAAACACCATGAGAGGAGGCTGCTGTTTGGGCGGCAGAAGCACCGCAGTGGGCGAACGAGACGGGCGGTGGGCGAGCGGAAAGGTCGCAAGGGCGAGGAGCCACAGACGTCATCAACTTCATCTCGAACGTCTGTAGCACGGTTGTGTCACCATGTTCTCGCCCCTAATAGGATTATGTCAGTCACACCGTAGATGAAACCACGAAAAAAAGCAACAGCTATTTGGTTGGGGTTGTAATCGACTTTTAACTAATTTATTGACAAGTCTAAGTTGGGTATTGCGTATACGTCATAAATAACAACTCATAGTTTTTCAACACGCCATCATCTGTATTTTGACCTTCATCATTAAACAATAACACAACATGTTCTAATGAATTTTTTAGGCTTATATTTTAGGAATACATATTACAGACAAATATCTAGTTCCATTCCGTTACATCCTAGGAGTTATTTTATGATCTAAACCAAATGTCCAACCTAGAATTGTTAATATTCATAAGGTCAAAAACCTAAATTAAATATTTTAACTTTGTTAAAAAAACTAGCCAGGATCTTTACGTGAAATAATATAATTGACTTTTATTATTATTATTAACCTTCTTTTTCACATTCAAAAAAAAAGAATGGCTGCTTGTAATTCTTCTTCTTCTTATTATTATTATTGCAATTATTACTTGTTTCACCAACAAAATTGATAGCATCCTTTGTAGTGACATGACGTCCAATATTTCGACGAAATAGCACTTGATCAACACAAAAATGTAAAAAATAAATTTACAAAAAAGGTATGACGACCGGCAATTTAACAAATTTTCGATAAACTTCATCAAACTGAACCCAAAATGAAACTCCAGGAATAAATTTATTATTATGCGAGTAAAATACAAAATTAAAAAAATTAAAAATGTTAACTCCGAAAGGAATGAAGGATAAAAACGTTACTTTCGATCTTTATGAAGCCGATTAAAGAAATAAATAATCTCGCGCACTAAATCGGTTTCGGGCTTCGTATCAGTCATTTCAAGAGAGACCTTTTTTTAATTAGTTACTCTCCCTTGGGCTTAACAAGGGTTTGAATATTTACAGGAACTTCTGAGAAAACTTCACCTTGATTTTGAGTGCTTTACTCGGCACGTGCAGCAAATAGCATAATTTTTAATACTTAATGTAAGAAAAGGAGGGGAGATGTATTTTCTAGATTATACGTTTTTTTAACATGACGGTCGAGACAGACTGCCATTTTTCTTTAAAATCACAGAACCCCTCTTTAAAATCTTTTGAGGCCTTCAGACATCGCTGAAGACCGAAGCGAAGGACTCGGGTCATGAGACAGAAGGAACAAAGTGCTCGGACGACGACGCACTGTGGGTTCACGTCTAGTTGCATGTAACGCTTTAAAGCATTTGGTGCGTCAGAGCGACTGGGCTTAAAGTACTCCCCAACAAAAGTTTAAAAATTATAGTTTAAACCATTCTCTACCGAGTGGCCCTTACGGCGTAAAATTTTAAATTATTTGACTCTAAATTACCATGGGTTCATATGAAGAAACTTTCACGGGCTTACGTTTTTTAAAAATATATATTCTGGCAAAAGTACTGGCTTAAAATAGCGAAAAAAAACCTACTACAACATAGCAAACGGAAATAGGAACGAAATGATGTTAAGACTTTCTTACCTTTACCTTTGGTGAATTAACAAGAATAATTCAGCAAAAACTAAGGAAAATACTGTTCTATCGGAAATGGCAGACGCATCACGTGACTGAAGACACTACGACTCTTTTGTCAAAGAAGGAGTCAAACGACAGTCTAAATTTATTATCAATTTTTTAAAATCACAAAATCCTCTTCCAGCAGTAAAAATGAGCAGAATAAAGTTTTTATAAACAAGAACTACTTTGGTATAAATATTTCCACTTCAGTCAACGCGCACAGAATACATTATGGAACTTTTCTCTCGGAAAATATTTCCGGCGGAAAATACTAAGATGTAAAGGTATGAGTAATTTTAGGAAAGTCTAATTCTATACCAAAGGAGAAATTTGTGTATATTGGTATTTTAACTTTAAAATGTAAGTTCATTTCGAGTAATAACAATAAAATATTGCAATAAGACATATGCAAGGAATAAGCATCACTGATGATGATTTATTAAAAATGGAAAATAATTATTTGTAATATGAGTAGCAACGTTTTATCATGTTTCAACAACGTAACAAATCATGTAAATAATTATAAATTTGTAAGACAGTGTTGTGGTATTTAAGTAGAGAAGTATGTTTTCCTATCGTTTAAAATTTTAATTATTTACATTTCTTAAGTCTGATAAAAATGTTCTGCAACAGATGATTTAACAATCTATGATCATTTTTTAGAGCATTACCATTCCAGAACTGTTTTAATTCAATTTTTATAATTCGAACGAGAAATGTAAAGAATTCCTTAATCAAACTTCGATTACTCAGTGTTCAATTATTATGAATTAACAACGTATTTTTGACTCCGTTGTATTTCCATGATTGAACTTTTAGTTGCGAAATTTATTCGTTAAATTACACGACTCTACAAGAAATATGAAAACTATAAAAATGAAGATTTTCATGGAGTTAGCTAAACAGTAAATGTTCAGGTTTTCGAAGGAATGCAAGCAAACTAAGGAAGGTATGGTGATAATTCAGTTGTGAGAAATGCATCAGTCAGCATCTGATGAGGTCATCCACTTGATCGGTCATGAGAGAGTTGTTTATTAAACAACTTACTTCGTTTTACGGGCGCTCCACCTACGTGGGAGTTGAAGTATTTGTGTAAAAGTCGTCATTTTTGAAACAGAAGTCAATTTTTAAACCTTTGCACATACTTTCTTATATACGTTTGTCCGTTTGCAGCGTAGAGTGAGAAAGAATTCTATAGCGAAAGGGTCGTCTCTGGCGAAGGGGTCCTTTATATTTCTCTGGCAAAGGGTCGTCTTCCAGTGCTCTATTCATGTTCAAAGTCACTAGATGAAGTTATTACTGTATTTTTAAGTAAAATATATTAAGAATATTATTTCTAAACATATAGCGACATGAGTCTTATAAATATCTTAAATGTGTTAAGTACATGTAATTTTGTGGTAGACAGAAATTGATGTTAGTTTCGTATCTGCAGTGCCTTTGGACTCCTCCTATGTATTTTATTATCATATCTTTCATTTCAGTTTACAAAAAGTGTATTCCACGTCTGTTTGGTCCATTTACACTGTTAAATATCATTCAAGCTTCTTGAAAGAGTAATCTAAAGTGTGAGTGCAGCAGACAAATTATTTGTCGGTGTCTATACAAAACTTTCAAGCGAAATACCGCTAATGCGGATGTAATGCATACTAATTATACTTTACGTACAGAAAATTTAAGCAAAATCGTTGGAGCCGTTTTTTGAAAAACATTCAAAAGAGTACTTTGACCTTCATGTGAAGTACCCTTTGTTTTAAAATAAAAAGAAATTGGAGCACGTGCATCGACAACAAGTAAATTCTACCTTGGATACAAAATGCGAATTAAATTAATTCATTCGTTCACTCAGAATTGCAACGGACGGACAGACAGACAGACAGTTATGCCAAAAACTACTTTTTCAAAATCTGAGATCACCAAAACGGATATTTCCTTCGAAACCTCGCTTTCGAATTTTTTCACGTATATGAGAAAGTGAAAAAAAGAGAGAAATTTTTTACTCTCGGGTCTGCGTCGCACGGCAACAGACGCAGCACCATCACGACTAACGGTTTGTGGCCCTACACCCTTGTTATGGTGCGAGTTATCGTATATTCATTCCCTTTTCTATTCCCCAAAGGCACTGACAGTCGCACAGTGCGAGCTACAGCCGATGGAGCGCTATCGTCCCTCAACGTCAACGCCAACGCCAGAGCCCTCAGCATAACAACAATACGCGTCGTTCTAGGTGCAGCTTTTTTTAAAAGTGAACTCAATTTGTAAACAGCTGAGAAATCAATAATTAAAAATTTATTATAAATATTTACCCTATTTTCTTAGGAAAGTTTTCCAATTTGTATATTATCATTTTATTTCTAGATATTTATTTACTGCGTGCCATAAAATGCTAGTTGGCTAAAATAAAAATAATTAATTTTTTAAAATAATTGATCAAAGTTCAAAAATGCCAGATATAGTACGTATTTTTACAATAATTTCCAAAATCGAACGATTCGTATTAAAAATAAAATTTTAAAGTACAACATTCAGTGCATCTCGTATTAAGAAGCATTTATCTTAAATCAGCGTCATTTGACATCCCCCCTCTGGTGGCTCAGGTGGAAGCATTCATGCTCTTCAAGTCACTCCAGAGAAATTTCTAGCTTTTCACATCAATGTCCCAGTTCATAAAGCTGCGACTACTGCAAAGCAAACCTTCCTTCCTCTATCCACGTCCTTCTAGTATCAATAACTCTATTACTAACCACTTCTACTAACCCCTCCACGTGGGTCAAGTTGTTGGTTAAACCCACCTACTAACAATAACCCATTCCATCCAACTCCTACCTTCTATTCGTTCCATGTAGATAAGCTTCAATAGGACGCTACATTTCCCATTTACAAATACTACAAGGGAATGGAAACCTTGCCATCTCAATTTCGTCTACAAGATTCTCTTGATGATTCAAAACGGATGATCTTCGAAATTCGACCACCATCACTTTGAATCAAAGCGAAGGCTGCTGGGTTTTTTTTTTTTTTTTGTACTATGAAGCTACTATCACCACAATAAGCAACTCCAGCGTTTCACTGGAAATATTTATTCATAACTCAATACCTACGACATATAAACATTTATATAAAATTCATAAATCTGAACCGTCTCTGAATGTGTCCAGAACAAAATTGCAGGGAAGAATCCATAATCATAACTGTTATTAATGAAACTTCAACAATGTGTTACAAGTTCATTGAACAAATAATAAGGTACAATTTGATATGTTATTGATTTTGAAAAAAAATTAATTAAAATTTTAAAATAGTAATCACGGATGACAGCGTTTGAAATATAATTTCCGAAATATAATTTATGATGACTCCTGGGACAATATCCCATTTTCCCTCCTAGATAATTTTTCGTTGGCTTTTTTGTACTTAAAATCAATTTCGTATTTTTACGGAAAGCCCGTGCATTTTTCCCGAAAACAACTCGCTAAAATAGTAGTTCGAAAGACGCTAAAACTCAAAATATCTTGACACTCCCCCGCCCTAATACCTCGTCTTCTGAGTATAATTCTCATGAACATCTGCGAGTCTCACCAGACGCTGATATACGATGCGAGATTTTCGTAATAATTCAAACACGACTTTTGAACACTCGCTTTCAAGTGATGTAACTCGTCGTCATACAATCGTCTCGATGTCGCATACGCTACCTTGTTTTTTTCCGTCGCTGTTGGCGGCGGCGACTGGTGGAAATTATTATTTATTTTTTTCGTCGCTTCTGAGGTGCCATAGACGAGGCAGTCGAGATGCACGTCCGCCATTTTTGTCCAAACGATTTGTCGACGTCACGGAACAAACAGTTGACAAGATGGAATCCTCTAGCACTTGTTTCTCCGGAGCTTCACTTGTTATTGGAGTGAACAAAAAAAAAATGTGTGAAAATGTTTTGCGCTTTGAATGACGTGTAATATTTGCCTCTCTTCAACTCCAAGGTTAGCAGCTTCATTCTGCACTTCTGTGACGTCCGAGAATTCATCGATTTGCGCAAGTGAGTTAACGTGAGTCTGGATCACCCCATTACGAGATTGTTCATAAATCACGTCACGCCATCTTTGACAATATTTTACTTGGCGTCGCGTGATTGACGTCTCAAAGAATGAAAAACAGTAATTAAAGGAGAAAATAATGATCATTTGTATACTTAAGAAGATTATAATGGTTGAAGGTGACACACGGTGAAAATGGTGCGTTAAGGGTTTTATTTATTATTATTTATTTATTTAATGTCTTTTTGGCAAAAGGAGGTTAAGGCCAGGAGTCCTTCAGGCTCTTCCACCTAACCGTTGAACCCACAATCTACCGCTCAGCGAGATCGCGGAAGCTAAGAAGTCACCACTACACCACCTGTGCTGTCGGTGGTGTTGTAAGACTTTGGTTTTCATTCAAGAAAATTCGCCTCAAATGAGACTATTTTCAACATTTATGATATAGCGAATGTAACGTCTAAAACAACACCCCCCCTTCCCCCCAGAACAGTGACGTAATTTTTTTAATTTTTTTTTTTAACTCGACGTAATGACGCAACTTATGAACATCCCCCAAAATACTTTCTTTATTCTAGAGTATATTAATTACAAAAGCGTAAACTGGTCAACTGCTTTTGCATATTTTATTACTTCATTGGTCTAATACTTGCAATGATATTTTTCACGCGAATTTATTCATCACGGAATATTTTATCAATATTCACCCTTGTGACGAGGTTGATGAGATATTTGATTATGAAGAATGAATTAGCTTACTGTCTCCCGTGTGTCTAACGCAATTTGTAACAACTTTTTGGGGCGACAATTTGTTTATTTACTTTCAATATGGATCACGTCATTACGTTGTCTTCGCCCAAGCGACTTCTGCGAGATACGAAGATTGCGCAAATACAAATAACAAATAGCGTAAATAGCACTTTCTTACTTGCAGAGGAGGTATGCGGAAATAAAACTTTGAAGGACCTACTAAGAAGAATCTAATCACTATAAGTAAGTTATAAAGTAAATATTTCAATAGTAATAAAATAACTACCATTTAACAATTAACACGCTTCAAATATATGCTTCAAAATCAATTCTTTTTTATTTCTTGTTTCCTCACACCTACAAAAACCAAAGTTTACCCCTCTGAAAATTCCAATGAACAGCATGAACACAGTAATGAAAATCCTACGTTCAGTATAATTTACGTAAAAGCTCTCGGTTCAAAACAACTGACTGAATATTCGATGCGACGTAGAATAAAGTGTTCGACCAATCAGAACGCAGATGTCAGTCTACATTGAACATATTCCCAAATTATGAGCTTTTATACACAGGATGTGGCGAAATGGCAACAAATAATGTTTGAATAACTATAATTTGCACATATTTTAGTTTATTCCAAATAAAATGCAATTCTTTTCTCGAGTTCAGTTCAAATTAAACGGTTTGTTTGAGCAATATCGTTCACGCATCACCAAATTTTGAGAAGCGGTAGAGCGTGGGTTCAAACCCTGCTCAGTCGAATTCGATGAGGTTCCTAGCTCGGATTTCCCGCGCCTTCCCCAGACGAATGTTGGTTCGGTACCACGAGTTCCCCGGCAACCCAACACCTCTCCTTCCCAAGTCTCGGTTCTAGTGGAAGAGACTGAAGGTCTGGTGGCCTCGCCAAAAGACAATACGAAATAAATAGATATTGCACAAATAAAGATATCTTGCGTTTAGGCCAAGTAAAATTTTTCTTTTTTGTTATGCCAACGTTCCGATATATTCTACATCTTTTGAGGGCCAACAATTCATGACCTGACTAAAACTAGATAGATCATAGTCACACCAAGTATTGTTTACTTATTGGAAGGATGTGCGTAGATGAGGTGAAATGGTCGTGTGTGTTGGAGGAGGATATGGAACATTGTGATTAGGTTTTAGAATTGTAAATTGTCCTGAACAAGAGGATATAAAATTGATCAAAACGACGGCATAACAAAAAAGAAATATTTTACTTTACTTAAACGCAACAACTCCTTTTCTGTGCAATAGGGAAGAGGCTGAAAATATGATCCGCGGTGAATGGATATACTTGCAAAAAGGAAGAAAGAGCAGAGAATGTGTTATCGTGATGAATGGACGGAGGAAGACGTAATCGAGTGCTAATAATCAACAGCAGGTGCCAGGGTCTTGTCTCTCGTGTTTGCAGAGTGCAGTGGTGGAGCGACGGCGGCAGCGACGGCGAGAGGCCAAAGCCAAGACAAGCCTTCCTTCCATCTCTCTTCCTTCTCACTCACTCACTCACGCACTCCCCACTCCCTTGTGTGACGTCACGATACGCGCGTCACTCGCTGATAACAAGTGGCACACGCGCCTCGCGTCTATGTGGCGCCCATGTGGGCGTCCAACGCAGGAGAAGAAAAGAGGAGTTGCAGTAATTGGATAAGAAGGTGCGCATACTTCAAAAAACAATTTCATAATAATAATAATAATAATAAAAAGTGAAACGTCAAAAGAAAATTTTGACAAAAAAAATTTCAAACCTTCGCGCAAAGAATCAGGAGATACAAAAAAAAGAAGAGTAAGTTTTCAAACTCACAACACCACGTTTGGAAGGGACAACAAAAGATTCTGCAGAGAATTAATGAACAAAAAGAATAAATTGAGAGAAATTCCAAGCAAGGAGGGAACTGAAAATTACTTGTACACTCTCTGGTCGACGGACAAACTGAATGGCAGAGAAAGGAAGAGGAAAAATTTCATCATTTAAATGAGTTAAACACTAATCCAGAATTAAATGTAGGTAAAGAAACATTTGCAAACACCCTTGTTAAGATTGCAAATTGGAAAGCCGCAGGAGTGGATTTGAATGAGAAGACTCACTGGACGACACTCCAACCTCCTGAAATCAATAAACAGAACTTTAAATGGTACTGAATCTATCCCCGAATAGGGAGTAACATACCTAATTCCCAAAACCAAATCCATTAACAACCCCAAGAATTTTAGACCCATAACATGTTTGTCAACCACGTACAAACTGATTTTATGAATTGTAGCAAATTTAATGTATCAACACTCCGCTGAAAACGAAATAATACCCTTGGAACAAAAAGGTGCAGAAAGCGAACATTTGGATGTACAGAGATTTTACTAATAGACAAAACCAAATTTCGGGAGGTAAAGAGAGATAAAAGAAATTTGGTAGTAGCTAGGGTAGACTATGAAAAGGCCTTTGGCAGTGTACCTCATTGACGTATTGTAAAGCTCCTGCAAGTATATGGGGTTCATGAACGTCTCACACAATTATGCAGAGATTCTATGACCAAATGGTGCACACGTTCGGTCTCAAATTCCAGTCCAACGGACGTCAAGAGAGTCAACTAATTCCCATAAAAAAAAGGAATATTCCCAGGGCATTCATTGTCTCCCCTTTTGTTCTCTATGTGCCTCTTCCCTTTATCTAGAAATTTGTCACAAAAACATGTGGGGTTCCAACTTCTAAAGAAATATAAGAGCATAACCCATCTTTTTTACATGAATGATCTCAAGATATTTGCCAAAAATGAAGAGCTACTGGGAATGCTTAAGACAGTGAAAGAACACAGCGATGAGATTTGGAATTGACAAATGTGCAAAAGCTGTAATAAAGAAAGGCAAGCTAGAAAGAACGGAAAGCTCGGAAATTGATCGAGAAAGCACCTTCAAGGAAATAGAACCACATGGAAGCTACAAATAATTAGGAATTGAAGAGGAGAAGCTCAGAATGATTCTGGAAACAGAAACAAGATTTTGGCTTTAGGAAGCTTGGCAGTACCTGTACTGGAGTACAGTTTTGGCAAAGTTGAATGGACGAAGGAAGAAATCAGGGCGTTAGATCGGAAAACGAGGATGATGCTAACAGCTAATGGAATACTCCATCCAAAGTCAGATGTAGACAGAATTGATGTACATCGCAAAGATGGAGGAAGGGACTTAAAGCAAATCTATGCATCATATCAGAACTCCATCCAAAATATGGGTAAATATGTAGTAGAAAATAAAGATGATCTACTAATTAGACAAGTGCTACAAATCCAAAGAGAGGCTGGAGGAATGATCAAAAATTTCCGTGAGAAATATGCATGAATTACAACATTGTCAACTAGAAAAAATCTCCCTGAATACACAAGAACAAATGGTTAAAGCTGATATGAAGAAACATTTTTGAGAAGACCTGAAAACGAATTGGAGTGAAAAGAATATCTAAAGAGAATAAATGAACCCAATGTAGATACGAAAGGAACTCATTGATGGCTGAGACGAGGGAACTTGAAACCAGAGACCGAAGCACTGATCATTGCAGCGCAAGACGAAGCTCTTAGAACCAGGCATTAGGAGAAACGTGTATAGAAAAGTACAGCTGAAGACAAATGTAGAATATGCCAGACTCACTCAGAAACCATTGATCACTTTGTTTGTGGATGCCTTCAGCTAGCAAAGCATGAATACGTGAAGAGACATGACAAATTTTATAATTACAAACAATAAATCCACACCGACAGATGCATCCGGATGACAATAAACCGGATATTGTAATTAAGGACCTGAAAAACAGAACCTGCTTTCGGATTGACGTAGCAGTGTCAACTGATAAAAATTTAGCGCAGAACGAAGCAGAAGAGCTGATGAAATACAAAGATTTAGCGATGGAAATTAGAATGATGTGGGGAGTTAAGACAAAGATTATCCCTGTCTTTGTAGGTTCCCTCGGTGCGCTATTTTTATAAATTTAAAGAAGCATTTAGATTCCATACCAGACAAACCAAGAGAATGGGAAAGACATGAGATCGCTCTCTTTGGTACAGCCCATATTTTAAGAAAGTGCATTTTAAGTTAGGATGACGGTTGAATCCAGTACTCTAATACGATGCAACATTAAATATAATGCGCCAAACAATTACTGAAGCAAAATTAGTAAAGAGACCCCACAAAAAAAGCAAACAATAATTTTAATGTCAGGTATTAAAAATACACATTTCAAATTTACCAAGAAAAATACAACTGTTGATTTCTCAAATAAAGTTGTAATTAATTGATTCATTTAAGGAATAGATTATAAAAATTAGAACTCTTTTACAATTTCAACAATTTAAAACTGAAATAAATATTAACTTTACAGTTAAAAAAGTTGCGAACCGCGTTTGAGCACGTGGACGACAATAAAAAGTAATTTCCTCTCCGGAAGCAAGCAAGGGACGTATTCCATCAATTCCGATCAAGGGCCCTAAGGCAGGGGCGGATGAAAAAAAAACGTTCGTCTCTTATTTGGTAAAAGTCCTGAAGATAGACGTAAAAGTCAATTATTTATAACAAAACAAAATTCTGGGGCACAGTATTAGAAGAATTGAGTAACAAGTAATAAATTGAAAATCTTCAAAGTTTCAGAACAATTCATTGTCATCGTTTTTAAAGATTTACGAAAAGCACAAGCAAACTCAGTGCTGGTACATGTTTTTCTTTTAAAATGTGCCAACATTGGCTATTCTAATTTTTAACATCACAAATGGTAAATTTATGTAAATGTGCCGGTTTATTAATAAGTCTACAAGACCAAAAAAAACAAAAAAAGAACAAAAGCCAAACGCAACAAAATAAGAGAAGTAAAAGCGAAGCGATGCGCGTCTTTGGGTCGTCTGCTCTGCTCAGCCAATATGTCGTCTCTTATATATTTCAAATAGGTTTATTTAATTATTATTGGTTGTGGTGCGGGCCCCAAAAGGCGGTGCCCCCCCCTCCCCTTCGTAGCCTCTGCGCTTTTAAATTCACTTCCGACTACGTGAATGTCATCAATAACAAATAGTTTCTTGTTAAGTTTCAAGGGTTCAAATTGTTGATGAATTTGAGACGATTTATATAAACAATTAACAAAGGGGCATTTGAATATTTGCATTTTCCTTATAGTACAATCATACTGAAGAATTTTCCTCATTTTGATTATCCAACTACATTTCAATCTTATATTTGATGGAAAATTTAAGTTGTTGTGCAAAGTTCATGTTTTGAAGTGAAATTTATACGAGCGTCGGAATGAACTTTCACATAAGAGACATCACGTCATTGATTTTGTCTTCGATATAATCTATCGTCTTCTCCCACGCTTGAAACAATTTGTAAAATACAAAAACTAATGAGTCCTGTTAAGTTTTCGCAGTCATAATTCCCATCGAGACAAGTTAACGACACAAAAAAACAGAAACGAATATTACATTTTTTAATGTAAATAAATTTGTTTCCATAAACTATATTAGACGGGAACTTTATTAAAGTTCTTCCAAATGTGATTAGTGTCACCTGGAGGATAGTTCATTAACGAAAGCGCAAATCCAATTCCATTCGTATTTGAAAACAAATTATTAAAAAATGCAGCGCGTAGTTAAAAAGGAAAATTTCGATTCATGTGAGGAAAGTAACCTAGAAAATAATTGCTTCCCTCAGTTAAGTAGTTACCAATGACGGTTACCGGAAAAGGTTTCCATGTTGGAATCAGATGTAGGGAACAAATAAAGCCGTATTTATGCAATTGTATCAATTTACGAAAAATTTTCTCTTTAAGGAACATTAAACCGTTCACCGGAAGTGCGTGTACGCATTGTTCTCACAAAAGATATATATCGGTTGACATTATTTTCATGTTAATGTTATTACAAGAGAGAAAAGAAAGTAAAAAAAATAAAAATATTGTCTGCATTCAAAAGAACACTGACGCCTTGAGAAAGCGTTACGTTTATCTTGCGGCATTAGAACGAGGTCCGACGCTTAGAATGACGGACGTAGCACGAGATTACGTGACTGCTACTTTTGCCTCCATTCCTGTTATGACAGTCCAAATGAATGAACGAAATAGTCAACGTCGTAAAGATGACAGAAGAACAAGTGAAATAAAAGTTGTGATTCGTCGCAATGACATCCACCCCGCAATTGAGAGTCAAATAACCGATAATTAGAGAGACATGTTCTATTCTGGCGAATCATCACGGTTTACGATCCTCATTGTATGGAGAAACGCCATTCGAGTTCGAATAGCACCTCGAGGCACATGACACGTACACAATGTACGGACGGGGCGAAAGCGCAGACGAGTCGTCGCGGTGGCAGTGACTCGAGAGGACACAAGAGCCGTCGTAGGAGGCCGTGGCGGAGGAGGAGGAGGAGGAGGAGGAGATGGAGAGCTCTTTCGATAAACGCTGCAAAGTGGCATGCGCCCATGTTTGACTTTCCCACGACGAGAGGTGTTGGAAGGCGATGGAGGAGGTGGGAATACGTAGAAGCAGAAGAGGTCATTTTGAGAACCGCAACTTCCTTATAATTCAATATGGTCGCTGCCTAACACGAAGTTATGTCATACGTGAATAAATATTAATAGTAGTCCCAAAAGAGACTATTTGCTGTAAAGAGTAATATTCGTTCCAGACGCTCCACGCAGAAAGAACACAATAGCGTCACAACAGCTCGGGAATTGTTGGCAGAGGCATAGCGACTGAAATTCGAATGTACTGCCAACGTAACGCGAGATACACTTATCATTCGTCTTATTGAAGTGAAGGCGTTGGCTACACTGTACAAGCGTGGTCATCAAGCCAGTGAGACTGGCAATACGTAAATAAATAAATAAATAGAAGCAAAAGTTGCAAACTGCATCGTGGGACCACGTGGAGGACAATAAACTAATTTACTCTCCGGAAGTAAGCAAGGAAAAATCCCATCAATTCCGGAAGGTTTGCATTTAAATCTCTTTTTCTCTTTTGCTTTAAATTTAAATTTTTTTTCTCCTCTGATTCTCAAAATTTACTTTTTTCTTTGTTTTCGGTTTTTACAATGTTTTCGGGATCTTTGAATATATTGTAATTCAGGAGGGTTTTCAGTGGGTAGGGTTGAATCATTCGACGAGTCCTACACGCGGGGGGAGTCATGTTGGCTCTCCCTAGTGCGTAACTGCATTTTCCCTACCTGTACAAGTTTTTCGGGCTCCAATGACCTTTGATGTCGACATGAGCCGTAAAGCCCCACAAAAAAAAAAAAAAATCAATTCCGATCAAGGGCAATTCCTAAGGCAGAGACGGATTGAAAAATTTCAGCAAAAGTTCCTAGATATGATAAAAAGTTACCTACGTGTTGTAATACTAATAGAATATCAACAAATTTGTAATTTAACAGAAAAAAAATTATTTCACAAGTACGCATTCTTATCAAAATAATGAGAAACATGAAAAACATAAAGCAGTCAAATATTTTCAGCAGTGCTTTTGGTGACAGAACGAACCCAACTCATCTCCTGCACGTCAACTTAGTTATTCATTCTTAAAATAATTTAAATATGTGCAATTGTAATATTCATGTTATTAAATAATTAATATGGTAAATTTTTAATATTTTATTCAGATCCTCTACTTTCATTACAATTTATAAATGGGGACGTGGGGGTCTAAGCCTCTCCCGAAATTGGTATATAATCACAATTACAAGTTTCTCTTTCGATTTCAACATAGGAACCATTCGTCACTGAATTAAAACCATTTTGATGATGGGACACATTACATCTAATGAAAGAAATACGAAGTGTCATATCAAAAGAGAGTAATTTTGAAATAACGGGAAGACGTCCTCTTCTTCCCTCCCACCTCCCAAAATGAGAATATCTCGTGAACACGACAGAGCAGAGTGGGTCGCGTGGCGGGTGTCCCGCTGAGGACGGCGGCGACAAGAAAGCGCTTATCACTGTTGCAAGGCGGCGTTGACCTCTTCGAGCGATACATTGATACAGGGGGCAGTGACGCCAGAAAGCTTTCGCTTCGGCTCAGAAAGCGAGCTTCCATTGCGACCACGCCCACTCATACTTGCTTCAACTGTAGGCTCTCGCATATAATAACTTGTACATGATAATAACTTGTACATGTAATTTTTTGCGTTAAATTACAAACATATTGACATTCTACTAGTGTTATAACCCGGAGCTAACTTTTTATCTTATCTAGGAACTTATGCAAAAAAAAAATTTGAATCCGCCTCTGCCTTAGGGCCCTTGATCGGAATCGATGGAATACGTCCCTTTGCTTTTGCTTCCGGAGAGTAAATTAGTTTATTGTCCTCCACGTGGTCATACGCAGTTTGTACTGTTTTTGACAATAAATTTAATATTATTAAATTTATTATTATTCACAACATCCACAGCAGCGGCGGATATAGACCGTAATCAAGGCTAACCGGGGAGCAATTTTGTCAAAAAATTTTACCTTTACAACACATATTTTATAAATACTACCTTTAAATATAATGTATTATATAAATCATTAAAAATATGGTACTATTAAAACCATTACTTATTAAAGTTATTAACATGGTATTTTTATTAACAATAACAATTATATATTTAATGACAATAACAATTATAACTAATTATTATTATAAATGTGTTAACACTTTAACAAAGTATGCCATTTGTCAACTTTAATTTTATACGTTAATAGTTCAGGTCCAATGGGGGGGGAGTATACAATCATGAAACTAAACCTCCACAAATCAACCAAATTTTTACTATATTACCTTGTTCTCAGAGAGTATTTCTTGGAAAAGAATAAGATTAATTGAAAGTATTATTAAAAAATAAAATAATAAAAAGTTTCTTTAGTTTTAGCTACAGTGGAACCGTTCCTGACCGACCAGGTCGGGACCGAAACACCCTGGCCGGGTTACCTGTCAATCCGAAGTTGCCGCGAAAAATCGATTTTCGTTCAGAAAAAAAACCCTATAAATTCATCGGAACAACAGAAGAATAAATAGCTGGACGCGCATATGAACACGAAAGAAGTGTTTCATAGAAAAATATACTCGGAAGAAAAATAGAGGGAAATTACACTGGAATTGAACCCCCTCCGCCTTCCGTTCTCCTTTGCCGCAAACTCAAACACATTTGCTCACCTACCGTCGCATCACACCGTATCACTACTTTCCAGCGAAGGCCCAGTGTCAAACAATCTATCTATTCACTATTCACTACGTGTCAACTATAATAATAATAATAATAATAATACGTTGAAAGAGGACAAGAAAAACACTTCCCGGAGGGGGGGGGGATAGGCCGGTTCATCCAAGGTCGGTTAAGACGGGTTCTACTGCACTCGCGTATCTTTCGGCGTGAACACTTGCACAATAAGTAAAATTCTCACGACCGTCTTCACAGTCAAAGATGTATTTCTATCATTCCTCACATCCCAACGTTCTTGACAGAGCGCGCGTTTCAAACATATTTCTTCCCACAGAGTATTTTTTAATAAACACGTGCGTCGAGATAATTAAACGTCGCTGACTTCTAACATCCTCTGACACTCGCCGATTAGCATTCAACCTTGATTCCCGCGAACGGCGAATACGGTTGAGAATTTACGCACCTAATTTTTGAAAGAGCGACTCGAGGCTTTCAATAGCGCTCTGTTAACGAGACGTTCAGCAGTCGCGAAAGAAATACGATAACGAGAGCGATCATTTAAATTCTTTATGAGCGGCGAAGGAAAATGAATGGCATTCGCATGAGAAATGAGGCAGCGTCTTCCCAGGGACACTGACGAGCGGTCACGTCCGCATGAATTATCGTGGTGAAATTGCCTTCACATACCAAGAAATAAGTTCACTGCATGACACACGTGTTTATCGGGACACGAAATGTCCTGTCGTGGAATTTAGTCCAAAATAGGAGAAGACGTTTTAATTATTCAATTTTTTTCATTATTATTTCTAGTATTTTGAAATGGGAGGAAACGTAGTTAAGTGCTATTGAAGCTTATCTACATGGAGCGATAGGAGGTAGGAGGGTAGGTGGTTCGCTTAGTTGGGTTTAGCAAATACTTGATCCAAGTGGAGGGGTTGGTAATAGTAAGAGTAGTAGTTGCATACAAGAATGAAGAGGTTTTCTTTTCAATTGACACGGCTACATGAAGTGAAGGACATTCAAGTGAAAAGCTTCAAATTTTTTTATGGCCTCGCGAGGAATTGAACGCGGGGTGATGAAGAACGCTACCACGTGATGTCTTTCGACCGGGTGAAAACAGAACCCGCGACTTTTGCTTATTCGCAGGGGTGTCGACCACTATAGACCAGTTCGTCCTAAGCAGGAGGCCCAGGTTCGATGACAGGCTCGTCGCCAATTTCGCCTGTCCAAAAGTTATCAAAGATAATGGTAACCACCTCATCTTTAAACAAACAACACAGTTTCTGCGATTAACTATACAAGATAACATGAAATGGAACTGTCACCTTGAAACACTGAATATGAAACTCAGCACAATAAACTATGCCGTCAGAGTTCTAACAGCAATTGCACAACAGATACCCTTCGAACACTATACTATGGAAATGTCCTTTCCATTCTAAAATATGGTATAATATTTTGGGGACAAGCACCAGAAACAAAACAAACTTTTTGTTTACAGAAGAGAATAATACGAACAATTACCAACACTAATAGACTTTCCTCATGTAAACCATTATTTGAAAAGTTGAAAATACTTCCTCTGCCATGCATGTATGATTTTTGAAACTTTGAATTCTGTAAAAATAGCATCTATTAGACAAATGACCACTCTACAGATTTAATTCAACTATTCTTGTTCACAACACTAGACAGGCCAGAAATATCCATCAACCACAGATATCTCCTCTTAGACAAAAAAGCACATTTCAATAAATTTTATTAGAACATTTCAATAAATTATTATAAACAGAAACATAATAAAATAAATAAAATAAAATCAATTATTAAATAGCGTGATGTACAGTGTCTTGCAATTTTTTCTATGAGTTTCATTTGTTTACGAACCGATTGGGAACAAAACATTGACAATAAGAATAAAATGGCAAAAAAAATTTATTTTTAAACCTCTCTAAACTATGTTGTGCGGGATCTCTGAATGATAAAGCGCGGAAGATGCAGTTTTGAATACTGATATCAGTGCAAGACATTGCACGTGAAATGTATTTGGGAATGGGTTTCAATTAGGATTATGTGAAAAGAAGTAGGATTAAGTGTAAAAATGAGTACTACCGATGCCGTTTAAATTCAGGATCAGCCCCCATAGAGGTTAAAATTCACCTAAATAATCACAAAATAAATGCCTTCAAAACGCAACAGACATCTAGCGGTATAATCAACTGACGAGGCGAAAGTCATTCTGTTCGACCGACACAGAAACCTAGAAAAGACAAAGAAGATCGACACATAACAATAAGCTTATCGACTTGCAAATGGTCACGCTTTATTTAGGAATCATAATAAACAGAGCACATGAAAAAGAACACTGAAAAATAATACAAAAAATGAATAAGATTCCCCACACAAATATGAACGATAAGCAAATGTCTACGATTTTACAGTAGATTCTTTCTTCACGAACTTTACGTAAATTCTGTTGTTACCTTTCGATGTAAGATGAAGGTCAATCCCCCTTCATCCTCTGTTTCTTCCTCTCCTCTTCCTCCTACCAGCCACCAGCCACCCCAAGTATAAAGGGAGACGGCGACGGAGTCATCTGCTCGTCCACTCAAGGTTATTCCCACGAAACTACATTCTGGCGTCCCTCATTTCAATGAATGGTCAGCTCGGTCTGTTGTTTACACGACTGTCTCTCAATGCACCTTAGTAACGGTTAAAATTACTACGAAACTTTGCATCCGGATTCTAAATTGTTCTCATTCCGAATTACGTTGCTCCAACGTAGTCAAGATCAAAATCACAAATACTTTCCGTTCAAATGATTCCGTATTATTTCGCACGTAACTTGTCGCCGCCTTCTAATTCTATTCGAATGATCAAATATTTCAAGATTCACTTCGCTGATGTAATATGGCGTAACATGTTTTCGATAACGTTCCTCAACCGAATTCAGTTCCTGCTTTCAGCACCACGGTATTATTTCACTGCAATATTTAGCGAACTACTTCCCGTAGGTTAATGATAAGAATTCACGCGATATTACTGCAATGATCTTTCTTTTTTTTTGTCTATAAACACGTACAGAATAATAGTAACTCGTTTCACAGAAAATTCACCTCGTGTCACAATTCCGTTGTTCTTCTTCTTATCACGGCCGCTTCCTTCCCTCAACTGTTCCTCCCTCGCTCAGTACTTTTCGAGCTTCGATGACGTCACACGACCAATCACCTTTTGCATCCTCTTCGTCACCGATGACCGCTCTCTCGTGTTCGAATAAACCCCCCCGCTGCCCTTCCCCCTCTCCTTCACCCCCTCTCCTTCTGACCGCGTCGTCATAGTATCAACAACCCTTCGAATTCTCACGTAAGAAAGAATCGCCGCGCGCTCTTCAAAACAACCTGCAACTCCTTATTGCTGCTGCTGCTGCTGCTTCTGTTATTTAAAACTATTCGATCGTTCCTTTATACACGCGAAAACACACAACTATTGGCAGAGGGTATAATGGTTACAAGAATGTTTCAAATCATTAAGTCGTGATTAATTGTTTTTTAACGTATTTAGGACAATACACTTAAACGTATTTTTTAGATGATACAATATGAGTTAACGTTGTCTTCATCTGCATCACATCCCGATGAAAAATAGTAATATATTTATAATATTGGTTTGGTTCAAATAAAATTATATCTCAACGCCACTTGAAAATGGCACTTCATTTCTTGTGAAAGCTGTGACTTCATTTCTTGACATCATTGGTTTGTTATTCAAAAACTTATCTACACTTATTTTTCCTTCTAAGTTTTCCTTCCCTTAAGATTTTGATAACCGGCGTATGAAAAATGAGAGAATTCTAATGGCAATCATAGAAAGCGTGCTTTTTATTACTAGTGATTTACTGAATTGATTGAAAAATTTGAAAATGTATAAAAATGGGTTTTTATTGTTCATTTATTATTTTGTCAAATTTTTAAAGTTACAAAAGACATTAAAAGAGAAACAGCTGTATATTCGTTGGGTTTTTTTTAAGGAAACGCATCGCGTTCAGTTGCAGTCGTAGGGATTCAGCTCTCACAGTTTGGTGCAAAACGTGATATCCATATAATTATATTTTTTCTAGTCAAACGAAAAGAAATCTCGTAGAAACCAAATTACTCAGCGTAGTGTTAGTACATTATTTTATCCAATAAGACATGTATTTTAAAGTTCCTTTTTCTACAGGATTTTTTAAAGATTATTTTTCTCCTTGTGGAAAATTGCTTAATCGGATATAACGCATTCGAAGTAGTTTCCTTTACGTAGCGCAAAGAATATTAATTTATGCTTCATATTTTGTGTTTGGTGTTGAATCGATTTTATCATACAAGTTAAATTGAAAAGTCATACATTGTAGCTGAGCGAAGGGTTGTCGACACTCACGTTTTGCGTACATACCGTGTACGAGTGAAAATGCTTCAGTGAAAATTTAATGTCGCTAAAGAAATTTCCGATTTGAATTAATATCTTTAATATTAAACGTTTTCGATTTATCATCAACACAAATATCCTTTTGCGCAAGGTATGTTTAAGTTACCTCCCTAACCGTATCACTAATATGACTTATTGTCGTTCTTGTTTCGGGAAATGTAGATCAAGAATTGATAGTACCACATGAATTTACCGTTATTTCTTGACATATCTTCAGGGAAAGGGGATAAACTATTCTTGATGATATATATTCTGACGAAAAAATACCCAGCAGATGGCGATAAGCCGTTGAAATGTTGAGCAAGAGGCACCAACATAACTCAAATTCCAGACCAGATACTTTCTCAAGTTTCCTAGCCTGAGTTCGTTGTAATCATTATGAAATTTGCTCAAAAATTAATAATATATCTGAAAATATATTAAGCAACTAAGTACCAAAAATAAAAATAATTATTTATTGAAAACTTTTTTCCTTGAAAGTTTTCTATTTATTTAAAAATTTACTTCAGTCCTTGTTAAATATTCTTCTCAGTTTTAAGATGTATTCAGTAGCGATTATTGAAAGATGAAAATAAATGTATGGTGTGGGCATGAAGAATTCTATATCATAAATATCTATTCTGCGTAATTCACGATCAAAACGTTCTCGTAAATAACGGTTCTGGTTCTTGATATTAAAATTTTGCATATTTTTCCTCAGGAATCTTGTAACTCTTTTCTCTAACACAATTCATTGATTTGAAGTACAATTCTATAATCCTTCTAACTTGAAGTACGTGATAGAACAGGTCAATATATAGAGGTATTATGCATAAGTATAAAAATTGTGAGAAAATCCCAACATTTCTAACAGATAAAATTGGCATGGTTTTTCTGGATACGTACATAGAAATACAAGAAAATGATAACCCCTGACCTAACCTAACTATATATTTGATAAAAATGATAAAATACGTTTATTTTAGTTTTACACATTTATTACGTTAGAGCAATTATTTATTATTTACATTAGTTCAAAATCTTATATAACAATATGTTTGAATTATAAAATGCGTCAGTAAAACTTTAAGGAAAATTCTTTATTTAGGTCAGAAGTATTTGAGCGGCATTGCAGAATACTCTAAATTTGAAATATGGTAACCGCTAAAATAAAACTTGAATCAAACAGAATTTTTTTTTTTTTTGCCTTCTTTCAAGTGAATTGATGATAACCGCTCTGAAAAATAGAAATTGAAAACTCATCATTTGCGGAAATAACAAAAACAATCGTAATTGATGGTGGACCAGAAAATGAGCATCATACACGTCATTGACTCCAGTCACTTCCGGGAAATGTTGAAAATCAAGAAATCTCAAAAATAAAAAGTAGAGAAAAAAAGTGTGGCCTCAGGTAACATTACCACCGTCGGCGCTCGTCCTCTGATATTAAAAAATCACCCCGTTACAAAAGGTGCGTTAGAAGACTCTTAACTCTGCAATTACAGTTCATCGATTACTCGGCTTCGATCGCCTCCCCTCCACCCCCCCATCAATCAGCTACGAAGCCTTGTAATCAGTTCAATTATCACCTGTGCTGCCTCACCTTCCTTCCTATTACAACAATCTATGACGTCATCTCCATCGTCGAAATGTTTCTTCAAAATTCGAAAGAGAGATTTCGACGGAAATATCCCCTTTTTTTCCTTATCCCTCATTCAGTAAAAAGAGGTTTTTGGCACAACGTCCGTCTGTGCGTCTGTCCGCAGCGATTCTGAATAAACGGATGAATCGATTTAATTTATATTTCGTATTTACGGTAGAATTTACTTGCTGTTGATGCACGAGCTCTATTTAATTTTTTTACTTTAAAACAAAGGGTACTTCACATGAAGGTCCAATGCTTCTCAAAAACGGCTCCCAACGATTTTGCTTGAATTTTCTGTATTTAAGGTACAATTAGTATACATTACATCCGCAATAGCGGTATTTCGCTTGAAAGGTTGGTATAGATGCAGTAAAATAATTCCTGTCTCCTTCACTTACACATTAGTTTACTGTTTTAAGAAGCTTCAATAACATTTAGCAGCGTAAATGTACCAAGCAGATGTAGAATACACTTTTCGTAAACTGAAATGAAAGATATGATAATGATAAAACTCATAAGAGGACAGCAAACGCACTGCAGATACGAAAATACATCAATTTCTGTCTACAACGAAATTACATTTACATTACACTTTTACGATATTTTTTGTCATTCTCTTGTGCTGCAGATGGAGAAACGTATACGAGAAAGTACAAAGTGCAATGGTTTTGCACCACTAGTTTTTTTTATTACTTTTCTCTCATTCTATACGTTCTTTAATATAATTTTCGAGTTCCATACCGATGCTCAGTAGCGCTTTATGACGCAGATCGCCTGGATCAAAACGCCTGTATCCATACTCACTAATACGACGTACGCGTAACGCGAAAGTGTGTCTGCTACGAGATCACGACTAAACTATTGATCCGATCGTGATGAAATTTCACAAGGAGATAGTTTAGATGTCCAGGATGAACATTGGCTAAGTTTTATGTTTTAAATGTGTGACAGAAATGGTCTTTGACAATAAATGTCGATAAAACCGGGAGAAAAGACAATTGTCTTCGACAACGGTTAGAGATAGGTGGTAACTATGAATGGCGACACTGTTGGCCTCAAACAGTATTTTTAGCCCACTTAGCCCACTCATCCTGATCTCAACTAACATTAAATCAACCAAAGAGTAATAATTTTTTTTGTGATTAAGTTTGTGAACTTGGTAGGAGCTAATTTTTTTAAACTTTTTATTCCAATCGATAGCAACATATTTTTTTTATGAGAGATTGAATTCATTTGAGTACTGAAAAATGAATGCGCAACTCGGAGTCTTACAGAAAGTTCTGTCTTTATACAAAGTTCCATCTGTATCATAACCGGGATTCTTCTCCCTTTTTCCTCCGGGGAGAGGCGCATATATCGGTTCTTTCTTGGGGTGGGGGGTGGTCTATTGTATTTAGAGTTATATTAATAGTTACAATTTATAAACAATATATATTCCGAGGTTGACAATAATACGTTCTTGAGAGCTATCTTTTTGCGTTTTATACATATTTGTTGCTATTTTGAGGATATTATGACACGTCGCTAACTATTTTTATTCTTATATAAGAAGTGTGTTGTCCCCTCCGTGGCTTCGGTGTGAGCGTGATCGCTCGTTACCAAGTCATCTCGGGTTCGATTCCCAGATGATGGAGCAAAATAAAATTTTCATGTCTCAGTTTAAATAGCTGTCATAAATGAAATTTTCACCCTCTGCGACAAAAAACCGCAGTTGTAATACTGGGATACAGCTTCAATCTGGATCCTATCTAGACGCTGTTCCATCGATCTCGGTAACATTCCCGATGCGTGAAGTGAGGAAACTGAGCCATACTGTTATACGCAGTTTGTACTGTTTTTTGACAATAAATTTATTATTATTATTATTATTATTATTATTATAACGAAGTCGGTTGATAATAACAATGAGCTTGATCAACCATGAGTTCGTATTCTAACTACGGATACGAGTTAAGTCCTCCCAAGTTGAACGTTCAAATACAAACATATTAACATTCTATTAGTATTATAACTCGTAGCTAACTTTTTAACTTATCTAGGAATTTTTGCCGAAATTTTTGAATCCGCCTCTGCCTTAGGGCCCTTGATCGGAATTGATGGGATGATCCCTTGCTTGCTTCCGGAGAGTAAATTAGTTTTGTGTCCTCCACGTGGGCATACATACTTTAGAACTGCTGTAATTTAACAAAATATATCTCTTCTAAAAAGCTCCGTTAAAAGACATTACGATCGCTCTGTCCACTGACATCGCAGCTTTCCTCTATAGGATACACAACGCAAAAACTAAAGTTACTTTTCCGGTCATTTTCAACGCTAGGTCTTTATTTGTACTGGTTTCTCACACGTGTAAATGGATGAAATAAGTGCACGTCTGTTTCCAACGCGAGAATCCACTGAGCCATTTCCGAAACTCGTTTGGAAAAAGATCTGTTTCCTATCGAAGAGCAATAAAATTCTAATCGCTAACTCAACACTTTCCCTGGTGAATTAGAATTTCATTGGCGTAATGCGCTGCCTCATTTTGAGATGTTGTTCCATATATTCAGACTTCAGCAAATTCCCCAATAACCAGGTTATCTTTCACAATAACTTCTTCACATGTCATGCATTAAAATCTAATATTCAACAAATCTTTTCGAACCACTTATAGACTTATTTGATGAAACATTGAAAGTATTTAATGAAATGAAAAAAAAAAAAAAAAAAAAAAAAAANATAACTGTTGGTGTTGTCAAGAAGGGAGAAATTAATTTACTGCGTCTATACCAGCTTTTAAGCAATATTCATCTCATGTGGATGTATTGTATATTGAAATAAATTTATTGTCACATAAGCAGTACAAACTGCGTATAACCACATGGAGGATAATAAACTAATTTACTCTCCGGAAGCAAGCGAGTGACGTATTCCATCAATTCCGATCAAGGGTCCTAAGGCAGAGGCGGATTCAAACATTTCGGCAAAAATTCCTAGATAAGATAAAAAGTAAGATGTGAGTTATAATACATATATAATGTCAATATGTTTGTAATTTAACGCAAATATGTTTGTAAATTTACATGTACAAGTTATTATCGAACTATAGACTATTCTGAGTATAGTGTTTAAAAATCATCAGAGTTGAAAAAATCACTAAATTCACGATTTATTGTTACAATAAACACGCCCCTAGACAAAGCCTAGAGAACCTGTATAAGAAATCCGCCTCTACCCGAACGAAAACCGGAGCAAAACCCGGGCCAGGACGGGGCTATAGAATTAATGGGCACAACCGTGCCAAAGTTGAGTACACATAAAACTAAATTAATATGAGCCATAAGACACAACAATCATGCAAGAAAATAGTTTTTGAAATTGTTATAAGTTATTTAAAAAATGCTACAGCAATGGCGTGATAAAGTACAAGACGGATTTAACTTTTATTAAAATCAATAAGTTCTTTTACATTGTAGAAGCACAGGTGCAGGAGGTAGTTTTTAACCGCGGATTTGAAGATATTCAATTTCATAATATCTTTTATATTTTTGGGGAGGGAATTAAATAGAACGATTCCCGAATGATGCGGTTCTTTTTGCCAAAGAGTGGATGACACTCTAGGGCGATGAATATTATACCTTTAGCGAGTATTGTGTTCGTGAACGAGACTGTTTTGTATGAAGCAAGGGTGGCACTTCAGTAATTTCGTCTTAACAAACACGACCATTTCATGAATATAAATGCAGGGAAGTGTTAATATATTCAATTTCTTGAATAAAGGTTTACGAGAGTTTCGGGGGTGAGATTTACAGATTATCCGAACTAATATAGTAATTTCACTTTCTATAAACACAGTCGAAAGAAAGAAAATCGAGTAGTTTTTGCGAAATTTTCCAAAATGTACTTCGATATTTATAAAAATTTACTTTTAAAGTTAGAGAAGAACCACTCTTAACCAGCCTATCCCGAGGAAAAGTTGTTTCTGTACAAGAAAATAGGTTTACAATAGATTTTATGCGATAAAAGAATGTAAGTGTGGAATAAAATAAGTTGCTTGTTTCTTCATCACAACCCGAAGAAATTGTAGGCCCTTCTTCAGCGAAAATAGATTTTTCATGAGAACATTGGATTAACCGACCACACAGGTACCTGGAAACTTTATAACAATTCTAGAGTTTAAATGATTCTAAATGTTATATACGAAGCAGCTTTCCTATAAGGAGAATCAATGTGCACAGAGGTGGAAAGACAGAATTTTTTAAAAGAAAAGTCTTTTCGATTCAGAATTTTTCCCTCAAAACGTCGCGATCAACGATTTTCACGTGAAGAGCGTTGGTTTAAGTTTTTTTTTCCCAAAATGATGAAATCAAATTTTTATGTACTCTGCGAGGCGTCCTTCTTAAAAATATCAAAAAGTAAACGACAAAGTTTACATCACCAGATTTCCCATCACACGTGATTCATAGTTCCCATCCAATGCAGTCTCATTAACTCTGGATTCGAGCAGCGTATAACCCACCTCACTTTGTGTGTTTGATGAATCAACACCCAGCACCCACTCAACAACCTCCAGCTCCTCAATTACGAACCCTCTGCACTCCATCGCCACCTCCATGTTTAGTGATGAACGGTCTCTCTTCACACCTCCACCCTGTGATCAGAGAGAGAGAGAGAGAGAGACCTCTGCCCACATCTGGCCAAACACCTCTCACATTATTTGGACCCCCCCCTGTCCCCCTGTCCACCGTGTCCCACACCACTTTGCTTAGCGGTGTCCAAAATTTCATTCACTCTCTGGGGTGTGGAAGTTGGGTGAGGCAGACGTGCATTTAGAGATAACCCGAGAACAAAGAGTGTGGGGATACGACCACACCCTTCTCCAAAAGGGTGCAACGTTTGCTCACAATAATACACATATACCTCAACAATTTTTCATTATATAATCTTTATCTAATGCAGTCATCTCTATATTTTAACACTTGTATATTCATTGTTATACATTACTGTTGTTATTGCTTTTAACCCATGTTTCGGTACTAAGCCGCCTTCCTGATTGGGATTTTGCTGGGTTTTACGCAATCCCTTAAGGTATTGCGACACCGGGATGGTCTGTGGTTTTGCATTCCTGTGTTAAATGTAAATATGATCCTACTAATTTACATCTTGTAATTGTTTTAAACAATTAGATGGAAGTACACTGCAGTATGGTGTCAATCTTGCCAAATTAAAGACACATTATTGTTTTTATTATTTATAATAATAATATTATTATTTTGTACTTGATTTTTTCTCAGCAAATGCTGATTAATAAAATGTCAATGACCAATTCCTTTTCAATTTTCTAAAGACAAGAAACTATCTAACAATAGGGGATGTTGCAATAATGTTGGCTATCTGAATAGCTATGTTTATGTACTTGGGTAAATTTAATGTTTTTAAACAGGAATGTTTAGTTTTTGGAATTACTCTCCTGTTGCGGAGGAATGTGGTCTCACTACTTTCGTCAATGAATGTTGTATCTGGATGATAGTGGTGGATGGATTTGTCTGTGAGGATGGCTGGATCGAAATATAATTGATGAATTTTATTCTCCAACACTATTTTTGATTGATACTTGAAAATTATTCTCTTCTATTATTATTATTATACCTCCTTATCTTATTAGCATTAATACTAAGTGTGGGGGGAGAATATCCCCTTTTTCCAAATAAATATACAAAAGGAAGAGTTTCAGGAAATAATGACAAGTCTTTATTCTGATTAAGCATTTGGTTGGGAAGCGAAAAGTAATGTTCCCCACAGCAGTGAGGCAGCGAATAATTGTCAGATATATTCCTGGAAGAGAAGAGTTTTAAATTGTTCCCTGTCTAAACTCGCGGGTTCAGCGATGATAGTAAAATCTTGATCACTAAGTCGCAGGAGCTTGCGAGTCACTTGAGTTTGTTCCCTGTGCGTGTGAGCATAACTGGGTGCTTGTACGCAAACTGCACTGGTACTAATGTCACTTGGAAGCGGAGACGTGAAATTACTCCGATGCTAGTTGAGCTGAGACTTTTAGCATACTGATATTGAAAATCAACAGCGTATCTCTCTCGTAGGGAATATTCAGTTCGAGTTATAGCGTCTAAATAATTCGAGTTAAGGGTTTTTTGTACTTCTACGAAAGGGAATGCCTAATTTCTTCGTTTTTTTTGGCTTTAAGGCTCATGTCGACATCAAAGGTCATCGGAGCCCGAAAAACTTGTACAGGTAGGGAAAATGCAGTTACGAACTAGGGAGAGCCAACATGACTCTCCCCGCGTGTGGGACTCGTCGAATGATTCAACCATATACCCACTAAAAACCCTCCTGATCTACAACACACCAAAACATATCTCACAACATACATCAAATGTAGGGGGGGCTAAAATGAGGGGGGCACATAACATGAGGGGGGACAAAGAATAAGGGGGGACAAAAAATGAGGAGTAGAACAAAAAATGAGAGGAATGAGGAAAATGAAAGATACCCTAGTCCTAATGGCGTCGGGATCGAAAAGAACAAGAGGTGACCGAGGGAGGTCAGGAAAGAGAAAGGAAGGAGCATGGCACAAGTAAGTGGAAGTAATGCCAGACTCAGCTCGGGGTCCCGTGTTCGCCAAACACGTACTTACTAGATGTAAGTCCCCTGGGGGGATCTCTCTTGGTGACGGTTGTTGAGTACATCATTTGTTCATCACATTCGCGATACGCCAGATTTAGACACATGGGTCGTATGCGTTCTCTGGATTCGTGGAGCGTACTATATGTAGAAGTAAGTGGCGACGGCTTCTACACTAAGGAACCACTACTTTTAAAACAACATTAAAAAATACGACAAAGATCCTGGTCTAATTTTTATTACGTCATCATTTGCGACTTATATTTATCGTAATACACTGATTCGTCAATTAATTTCCAAGACTATATCGTACAGCGACATTCTCATAAGTCCGATCGATAGCTACGAAGTCTACCGACCGATTTGCGTATTAAGGGTGAACCGGAAATTGCCTATCCACAATAATATTGTTTTCCGATAACCGCATCTACACGTTAGAAGATGTATACGGATTTCTTGATCGTAAATCATTCCGTGTTGACCTGCACTGAACGTAGATACAATTAAGGAACCACTACTTTCGAAATGACACAAAATGTTCACATCTCGATGCCAACTGGGAGACTTGGCAACTAAATTGTATGGTTTGTGCTTTATGTATCTAGACTGAAATAGTGGGAGCCGATGTGACGTCGTATAGAGATTCTTTTCTACGATTTACAGAAGACGACATCATTTTTCTTGTTCGCGATTTCTAGGATGTTGCCAAAACTCGTGATACGAAATTGCCGAGTAGAATTGTATAAGAGGCATATCCTCTTCTGTGTGTCTGTCAGATGTGGTGGCCATATAAGTTATTTAATATTTCTTCAACATCTGAAAATTAATTCTTTGAACAATGTATCCATTTAACCATTCAACATTAAATGTATCCATTTAAATATTTGAAATTAAATGTTTTCGCGTCATACGGATAGAATCCAAATCGCCTAACACTGTTCAAGATCATAGATATATTAAACATAAAACCGAAGTGCTATTTTTACGTAACATGAGTTTCTGATCTTGTCTTTCACTCATCGACTGACAGACGGACACGACATCAGAGCGCGTGGTCGGATTCTGAACATAAAACGTGGTCGGACGAGTTTATCCCAGTTGAAAAAAGTAAGGAATTTGTCTATTAAAGAAGGATCGATGCTCTTCTACCGATTCTACGCCAGCACTGAAGATGTCCTTGCGACATATCTATTGAAAATTAGTGATAAAGGATAATAGAGACAAATGAAAACAAAACTTAGGACGAGATCATAATCTGGAAATGCAACTATGCTGGGAAGAAGTCAATTACGCTCATAAAAATCGTTCATGGTTTCCTTCAAACGAGAAGTTTATATGGAAATTTAAACTCGTATCTGAAGTGAATAAATCAAGTAAATAGAGATAGTTGTCATCCAGAAGAAACCAGGCAACGCTGAGCGTTTATCACTGAATTGTCCCGTTAATGACAATTAGATGCATCAATTCAATGATATTTGAAAATTAATATAGTTAATACTAAAATATTGAAAATTCATATCGAAAACAAGATGAAATAGGAATGTTTTTAAAGCTATTGTAATAAATTTTGTGCAACAAGAAATTTAATGAAGTGGTAATAATTACATACATGGAAAATTTATGACATGAAATTAAAAATGTTTAGCTTTGATTTGTTTAACAGAGTATGAACAAGAGGATTGAATTCCATCATTGTTGATAGTTCATATATTATATGACGTTCCTTTATTTTGTATTATTGCAATTCCTCTTTGAATCTTATTATAACCTTGAGAATTTCGAAGTGAATTCGAAATCTGGAGGAGGATATAAATAATTGATAAACGTAATGAACAACGAGTATACATTTCGAGTTCTCTGAATTTCCAGTTTTCTTTATATTTGAAAATCAATTATAGTTGAGTTATTTATTAATTGATGCAGGTATGGTTCCGTATTTATATTGCTCATGTAGTGTCACTTGTAACATGTCGCCTTATATTGACAGTTTATCACACTGATATATTCTACGGTTATCTCTCAAGAGTTACAAGAAGTCGGGGTCAACGTGGCAATGTCCAGCACTTGGGTTATCTTCGTTTCTTCGGCGGCAGCGTTTGCAAACAGCTGAGGGTTATCATGTGCGTGACGTCATGAGGCGTTCGCCGCGTCGGTCGCGGGCGTGTTGTATTATTGCAAAATATATGTATTATTGATTGACGAATATTGGGAAGGTGACTAATGAAGCAAACGGGAAAAACGAGTCTTCCGTTTTGCAACAAAAGGGAGAAAGACAATCACCCTTATTTATTTTATGCCCTTTGGTGAGGTTCAGGCCATGAAGCACTGAGGTTCTTCCACCTTACCTTTGGACTTGGGAAGGAGAGATGTTGGGTTATCGGGGAATTTAGGGTACCGAACCGACATTTGTCAGGAGTAGGTGAGGGAAACCCCAGCTGAAAACCTCACCTAGATCGGACGAGCAGGTTTTGAATCCACATCCTTCCGCTCAGCCAATGGGATCGTGGAAGCGAAGCCGTTACGACTTGACTACATGTTCCATTCAAAGACCACCCTTCCCCACCCTTAGCCAAACGGAGCAGGACAATTCAAGAACTGTTCTGTGTATTTGCCTTCCAAAAGACTCAATGCTCGTAGATTGAATATCTTCTAATACACGATTTCCTTATGGCTCAACAAGAATACATAGGATGAGGGAGTGAGGTGCTGGTAACTGCAACATGGTAAGTGGAAACCCCATTTTTTTTATTGAACATGTCTCTTTCAAACATGTCTGTTTTCATTTTATGTCTGGTTTAATTTAGTTGAATATTTGGTTGTTTATGTAAAAATTAATAAATTAGTACGAGTTTTTAAAAATTTTGAAGGGTTAAATCCCTTAATAAAGATACAATCCAAATCTGTCGCTACACATACAAGGCACTGCAAGAGGTGCTACTCTTTAGAGAAGTAGAATTAACATGAATTGGGAATATTCACCAACGAATATGAGCTTAAATAAGAATGGAAAGAAAGCAAATAACCAACTTCATTGAGAGTTTTTCTCAGATCACCAGGCAAATCATGTCATAGTGGCATCAATAAAATGAATAAACAAAATCCAATTTGTAAACAACGTCTGCGCGGCCGAGGGAGAGAGGTCACTTTCTCACTACGTGGCATTGAAATGAATATAACAGATGGCAACACACTGAAGGTAGCATCAATGACCCGCGGACTCTTACGAAATAAATTTTTTTAAAGAAAGAAAAAATCATTATCAAGTTGTTGAATAAAATTTGGACTTTTCGGGGCGAATATTTGAATAAAATCTCTTCAAAGTTGTATGGGCTCTGAGGCACATTGTCTCCAAAGGGACTATTTTTTAATTAATAGTAATGTAATTATCATTGGTATTGGTATAAAAAGCTATCGCCCTTGTTAGAAATTTAATGTTGTAAAAAACAGAACGTAATTGGTCTTTTGCGTTCGCGGATAATTAAGGAATTTATTCAACAACAAAAATCTGGAGTATTGGTAAGATTGTAGTTTCGTGCGAACTTTGTTCCCAAAGATTCTCGACAATGATTATCCTTAAACTTGTTCTCTGTGTAGAAGAAATATCGAATACAATTCGAAAGGTGCATGTCGTAGCTGCATAGTTGAAAACAAGCAAACACTTCAATTAGCTGTCTCATTAGCAACAATCTCGAGGCAACGCCAACTTTGAAGCGACGGCCAAGAGTACAGGCGCCGACGGCCAAGAGAACAGGCGCCGACGGCCACGCGTCACGACACTCCGAAGCATGCGCGCATAAAAATAGTTCCAAATAACATGTCGTCTGTTGTCAACACCCGCCGCTGGCAGCAGTATCTCCGTCTTCGTCCGAAGAGTGAAGTCATCATTCAAAGTCTTTTCTCTTTTCACTGGATTATATTCTTTCATCCAGTGGTGGATTTGAACCTAAAACTCTTAAAGATAAAATTGAAGTTCATAAATGGCATAGTTTGTAAAAGAGTTACCAGATTAATAATTATTATTAATTATAATTGTCGTTATTATTATTATTCATATAATTGTTATACCTATATTTCATATAATTCGTAATACCATATTAATAAAATTAATAAAACCATTTTAATAACTTAAATAAATAATTGTTACTAATAATACAATATTATTAATTGTTAATTATTTATTTGATGCATTTTATTTAAAGGAATATTTAAATATAAATAATTTTTAAATAAAAATGCTCCCCGGTTAGCCTTAACTTGCAGTTTTCATTAAAAATTCTTAAAAATTAATTTTTTGAAAACAAATTTCTTTTTTTTTTTTGTCAAATTATTACTTTGGACGTTCCTCGTAACAAGTCTATTCACTGCTTCAGATTTACTCAGAATATAATTTCAACGATAATTTACATGAAATCAAAAGCATTTCGACGTTCAATCTGAACATAGAAGACATGGAATTGCAACAATTTGACTGGTGGTATAGTTTAGCTGACCTCTGAAAAGTTACCAAATTTGGGAGAACTGCCAATCTACTCCACTGAATCCCCGTATGTCGTATGCTACTCAACTTAGTGATATTTTCATCTTAAACGTTGGTTTCACTACTACCAAACTTGACGAAATAACTCTAGGAGAGCCAGTCCTTAAAATACTCTTCTTTATCCTTTGTAGTGTAACACAAAATTAACATTCCTATTTATAAAATACGTTACGTGAAACTATTCAAGAAATCTTAATTTATTAATCTACTTTCAACGAAATTCGTTTTACGGTAATCTCTTTGTTGTTTCCATTGCGTCGGTACACCCGTAAGGTACGTGTAAGTTCTACCAACGAGGATTTTAATACCGAACGACAATCCAAGTCTTAACGAGTGTGGAGTTTTTGTTCTAAAATATTGGTGGTGGCTGCCCTGAAACACCACTCGAGTCCGACATTTTTGTTTTGTTTTTTAGTGCCCAAACTCTCGATAACTTGAACATATTTAAAGCGACGACGAAAGTGGTGATATTGAAATTAGTTGCATATCGAAAATAAAGTACATAATTTTCTTAACCTAAAGCGGGGGCAGAGAAAGATAATGAAATATCACCAGAGCCCTTCGCTCATGTTAGCACGTAGGAAAAAGAAATCTATAAACGAAAAGTGAATTTCTTGTTCTTCGTCCGTCTTCTCGCTTTCAATGTCACCGTCGCGCTCAATTCTTGTTTGAAGTACAAAATCACTCTTATTATTAGTAAAGTAAATATCTCTTTTGCAGGAGGGCATGGGTCCCCTCTGTACCCCCTTCCACTAACTCACATAAACTTTTTTCTTTTCCTGGTACTCGGACTCGAGTTCATATTATCATACGAACAGAAATTTCGTTCTCGATTCATAAATTATAATCTCATTTCAAAACAGAATGATTAATGATTGTTCAAGATGTGGATGATTCGACTTTGCTCCAATGGCAATGATGTATACAATTTAATTAATAGTATAAATATTTTTGAAGAACAGAACCAATTTATGTCCACCCACATCATGAAATAAAATAAAATGTACAATTTCCACGATGAGATTTCGGAACCCTTCTGACGTTATCTACTGCAGTGGCTTCTTTCTTTGGATGAAGTTTTATTTTTAAAAAAATCTATTTTTAAACCGACAGCGGCGGGTGGTGTAGTGGTAGCGTCTTCCCACTGAGCGGAAGAGCGTAGTTCAATCCCCGCTCCAATGAACTAGATGAGGTTTTCGCCTGGGCTTTCCCTCACTTGTTCCGTAGTAATGACTCCATACGGAACCCTACGTTCCCCAGCAATGCAACGCTCTCCTTCCCTAACTATCGCCTCTAACCCGAGCAGTTTGCCAAAAAGACATTGAATAATATAAACAAAAATATCCAACGACGCAACTCAGAATAAGATAAAATGTGTTCAATCTCTTATTCATTCATACTTTTTACGAATGCGAAAAATAATATCTCACCCGACTGAGCCGCTCACAATAAGTGTTTCCCGCGTCATTTCCTTGCTATAGTCGAAAAAGAAAACGTTTACGAGTCAATGATGAAGTTTTATACTCGGCCAAAAACTGTTAAATCTTTCGCAGAAATTTTTCTTTTCTTCAAATTTTAAATCATTTTTGTTCGTTCCTCTATGAATATTCCGTGTATGTAACTGGGAAAGTCGCTAAATATCAAGGGTTTAAATCTCAAACGATGAATGTGACAGTTTCCAGACTCTGAATATTCCTGATATTCGTATTATGCACGGAAGCTGCAAACGTTTGATATCCTTAAAGACAAAACAAACTGAATCCTCTAGACGTCATCTACTAGAGATTTTTTCACGTTGGATACAATCTTTACCTGAATTTTTCACGAGATCACTGATGGCAAGTTTCATTGAACTTTCCATCGAAGCAACAGACGAACACAGGAGAAGAAAGGAATGTCAGAGCTGTATTTGAATTATTTCCAATTGACCAATCGATGGGTACAATTAGTAATGAAGTAAACAATTATGATATATTCTAATACCCCATTGCTTAGCTTAGTGTTATTACTTTTGCCGTTTGCGCTATGAACATCAGAATAATTACCAATTATGAAAACCACTCGTAAAGCTATCTACACATCTCGTAAAATATTTTATGATTCATTTTCAATCTGCTAGATGAAAAGATGATTAGAAAACTGCTAGATGATTAGTTGTTCAGCTGTCATTAAACATCTTCAGTTACGTTAACACAATGCAATTCACTTGGCATGAAATTCACTTCTGATAGAATGTTCGAGACAGTTGAGACGTTTAACGACCAGATTTACAAGCAAGTTCGGAGCAGATATCGGTAAGTGAAGGTTCTTTTTATGTTCAACAAGATGCGCAAAAAATGAGCTAAAAAGAACTGAATCAGTATAACAAGAAAAGATTGGAAAGTATTTTTACGGACGTTTATAAACCAGAAGAGTTGATGAAGTGTAATGTTATTAGTTTTAGAACAACATGAATTCCATCCGAGCTTCCTGTTCAGACCTCTCTTTCTCCGTTAAGATGAGACGCGAAGCTAAGCGCAGGCATATACGAGAGTAATTGACGATTTTAAGGATGTGTATTCCATGTGGGAAGAAAGAAAAAGAATGAGAAGTTATAGAACATAAATTTCAAAATAAGTGCCGCCTTTGATCAGTTTTATCACCATCAAAATTGGGATGGATGTGAACTGGAACCCGAGACCTAGTGCTTTGGCCGCAAGGGTGCTACCGCTGCACCAACTGCGTGTTGTGGTCAATCTCTTTTCTCTTTCTTCGATGAACCCGCGTCACGTGATGCACTAGACAAGCGCGCCTGCGATCATAGCAGGAGGTCCCGGGTTCGTCGCAATTTCCATCTGGCCGTACACGCTGCAAACTTCCCTCCCCGATGAGGTTATCGGAAGATGCGAGTTTTAAAAAAAGGTTCAAAAACGTTTGCTTGAATCCTAACAAAAATAAGAGGACCACAATTCGTGACAATTATATACGTTCAAAAGAAAAATCCTAAATGACATAATCTTATGTTTAATGATGTACTGGATTTTACAAAAGAAACGAAATGAAAAGTTGAGAGAAATTTCTTCTGAAATCAAAACAAAAATCCCTTCTAAAAATAGTTCCAACTTGTGAAGCATTTCGCCACAGGAGACCCATCGAAGCATCATCGAGTGAGGGGATGCGGGTCGGGGATGAAAGCGGTAACGACGTCGAGGACCGGGGGGTAAAAAACACCCTCCGATTCATAAATTGTGTCCGTCGGCCCCTGGTTAGGGCGGTCGGCAATTACAGGTGAAGGATCGGCCCATTACGAGGGTGCGGCACGGGACTGGCAGCGTCGGGGGCAGTAGGGGCTGCGGGTTGGGGAAGGCCGGGAGAGGGGGGGAGGGGGCAGTGAATGTAAGATGTATGCAGAGGAGATGGCGGAGGAAGGAGAGAGATTCATACGAAGAATAATTCGAAAGCAATAGAACACAAATCGATTTTTTCCCGCTCTGTCGCAAAGAAAGAACTTATTCAAGTTTGGAGGGAACATTTTTTGACTTCTACCGATAGAATATTTGAAATATTGAGATCTACAATCACTTCTTCAAGCGTTACAGTTGCTACGAATATTCCCACTGATATTGGCGACGTGTTCTCTGCAATTGATGTTAAATAATTCAATTAGAGAAGTTCGCCTGTAATTTGACTATTTTCCATGACATTGTTTTCCCATAGACGTTGTACACGAACCATTAAAACTGTGAAAGCGCTTGAGAAGAAAATTTCTAACAGTGTGACTGGTAGACACACTGATTTATATGCATTCCTTTCTATTGCCTTCGATCAACAACTTGAAATTTATTTAAACTTTTTCAATTTGACACACTTAAAAGGTGTGGGTAATTTTGTTTTATATGAACGTAACAAAATCGACCGACGCGCAATTAGTGTAGTTAGGTAAGTCGAAATCATGAGTCCAAAGATCACTGAATATGGTTGAAAAGTTTGATCGTCCGTCATCTGTTGTTTACGCTTTGCCAACGCGACATTTTTGGAACAAATTAAGATTTATTTCGAAAGTGGCAAATCTGTTAGAAATATACATAATACATACTATGATTATTTGCAGCAATCTGCCATGTTTTTGTTAGGGAAATTTCGAGAAGGATGGCGACCTCGCGTGCATTTGTCAAACCACGCGAAATTGTGTGAAACGGCCCATATGAGAGAAATTTGAACACGCACATGACGTGGGGTACATTCCGATAATATTTACTAATAAAAATGAACTATTTGGCATCAAGTGTATTGCATGGAAATAGGAAACAATTATGAAATTATTTGAAATTTCACTTCTTTAGTGTAATTAGAACAAAAACGCAAAACATAGGTTGTATTGACGAGTTACAAGAGCAGAAAAACAATTAAAATTAGCTGCTAATCAGATGTGAATCTTGTTGACTATGAAGCTTCCTAATGTGTCCGCCAGAGATCAATTGTGAGGTTATGTGAGGAGGAAGGAGAATGCACTGAACGGATCATCTACGAAGTGACCGAATCGTAGAAGTGAAAACCAAAGAATTCAGCAGAGGTCTTAACTATTCGCTTTGTTTGTCAAGCACTCTGTGTAAGATGTATTTTCCTTTTTCGCTGGTTTTTAAAATAATTCGTTATTACGTACATATTAGCATACAATACTGAAAAATCTGAGTCTTTTTAGATGTTGGTGATTTTTAGTTTTTGAAATTCCCAGAAGTGAAAATTTAATATTACGAAAGTACTGAAATATGTGAAATAACATTTGAATTAAGAAAAGTATCGACGAAAACCGGAAAACACCGGGAAAAATGTTGTAAAAAAATCCAAATCTCTTGACAGGTGTTTTAATATCTACTTTATCGTAAAATGTATCCATTCTCAGTTCCTAATTTTCTTCGAATGTTGATATTTTTTGTATAATTGTTTAATAATGAAAAAAAAAATATGTAATTTTTGTGTTTTAAAATTTTGGATGTGCAGTAAGGAACGTTTTAAGATTCTATTCGAACTTCGGACAAAACGCCGGGTTTTTCCGCAAGTTGTTACATAAAATACAGCGAGGTTATAGGTATCTCAACTTCCTTGATGAAGTGCCATCTGTGAGATCAAGAACTGCGCCTTTCATACGATGTTATCTCTTGCTTTTGTGCAAACTGCATTCTCGAGATAACAAAAATCCTTCAGTGCAGATATAAGTGTCCTCGTAAAAATAGGACATTCGGTAACAGAAATTTGAAAAATTATCTGTGACAATTGGACAATAAATCATTTCCACTTCTCGTCTCTCTCGTTTAATTTCAAGGAAACGCGAGATCCAATCGATCATAACGCACATAAATGAAGAAAGTTTGTTAGATCTACTCTCATTTTAGTTCCTCGGCTATCTTTAATGTTTCTTTGGATTAAAGTCTGTCAACTATTACATCATAATAACAAGTAAACGCAATGAATATACCCTTCCCTCACAATATTTTTTCTAATTTAAATTTATAAATGTACAAAAACATATTGGATGCAGGAGATATTTTGATTCATTCTTTTATTTCAAACAAATATCTCACAGTTTTCAGTTGAAGTTAAATGTTGACTAAATATTTTGAGCAGATTCCTAAACTTTTGTTATCGATTTCTATCCCATAT
The DNA here is from genome assembly GCA_002313205.1 of Laupala kohalensis. Lineage (NCBI taxonomy): Eukaryota > Metazoa > Arthropoda > Insecta > Orthoptera > Trigonidiidae > Laupala > Laupala kohalensis. The sequence goes on from NNCF01126775.1 coordinate 336,522, forward strand.
TTTTTACCCGATTCTCGATCCTAAATTTGATAAATTTTTTTATTATTTCCTCTATTCTAAATTTTGGTAAAATTTCACCATCTATCTTCATCTCTACAATTTTCTTGCAATGAAAATTCTTTTAATTGTTCTCCACATGGCACATTTTTAGTCTATATTTCTATTCTATTCACGTAACCAACATCTCATTTGTCCTTCATTCATCGAGCTGAAATGTATGTTATGTCATTTAAAAATCAAACATTTTAAAGATAACTTAAATTGCGGAGCCAAGAATTGTATTTTGGAAATGGCTTAGATCTCGGGGAACTCTACGGTGGTACTGAACAGTAGGTAAGTTTCGTAAAAAAAAATATACAATTCTATCAATTTAATTTTTATTAATTTTAATTTTATGCGTTTTGGCGAGGTTCAGACCATGAGGCCTGCCCTTCCACCTAACCGTTGGACTTGCGGAAGGGAATTGGGAAGGAGAGATGTTGGGTAGACGAGGAACTTATGGTACTGAACCGACATTTGTCCGGAGTAGGTGAGGGAAACCCCATATGAAAACCTCACCTAATTCGGCGGAGCAGGGTTTGAACCCAAACTCTCCCACTCAACAGGATCACTGAGGCGGAGGCTACCATTAGATTACTGCTGTCAATCTGCTCTGTGTTTTACTGTAGTCTTATATTCGCAATATTCTTACTTTTGCACGAGATCGATATTTATTTATTTAATTATTTATTTATTTATACAATAGCTGCTACAGGAAATCTCAAAACAGCTATTTTGAAAATAACATGATTGTAAGAAAATTAAATTAGGCATAAGTACATGATACAAAACAACACATAACACACACATATACCAATAATAATAATAATAATAATAATAATAATAATAATAATTCTCAGGCGAAATAGTAATGAGAGTAATAAAATAACTTATTGTACGAGCTTCAACAGATTTTTTAAAAAAAATTGACATTATAGTGAAAACAGGGTGGTTACTATTCAACAGACAACTAAAACTAAAAAATCTTATTCTATACAAAACTAACACTGGAAAACCCCTATTTATTTGATTTAATACCAGATTAACATTAGAATTAAACAGGTTCAGACATATTAAGTAAGCGGAAAGTTTTAAACAAAGAAAAATTATAGAATTGAGCTGAGTGACAGCGAGGAACAAAAAAAAAACAACAACTGGGGAAGGCCGTAAATTATTCCTATTCGGAATAATACAATTTAATTTTACTTAATAGCAAGGAACTGTCGACTAAATTGTGTAAAACCTTTGTATTAGTAAGAATATTTTTTTTATATTGGACTTACTTCTTCTTGTTGGAAGGGAGTCAAAAGAAAAGAAAACAAACCTCTTAAAATATTTGTTGAAAAACCTTCAATGCAATCAACGTTGAAATATAGATATCTTTGTAATTTAATTTGTACTATTTCAATTGCAGAAATACTTTGAAGTGGAAACGGACGCCAAATTGCGGCTTCTTCCGTTTTCCGTGATTTCTGTAAACTTAACCACAAACTGAGATTTTGTGTCACTAGTTTCCTGACGAAGACCGAAGTCAGAAGGGACCGAAATGTCTGTACAAACAAACAGAGTAAGACAATGTTCTTGTTGTAATTTCAACTCGAGAGACCATTGACCTCATTGGCCACGTAAATGAAATAATGGCAAGTATAATTGATAATAATAATAATAATAATAAATTTATTGTCAAAGAACAGTACAAACTGCGTATGACCACGTGGAGGACAATAAACTAATTTACTCTCCGGAAGCAAGCGAGGGACCATCCCATCAATTCCGATCAAGGGCCCTAAGGCAGAGGCGGATTCAAAAATTTCAGCAAAAGTTCCTAGATAAGATAAAAAGTTAGCTGCGAGTTACAATACGTATATAATGTCAATATGTTTGTAATTTAACGCAACAAATTATATGTACAAGTTATTATCGAACTATAGATTATTCTGAGTATAGTGTTTAAAAATCATAAGAGTTGAAAAAACACTAAATTCACGATTTATTATTACAATAAACGCGCCCCTAGACAAAGCCTAAGAGAACCTGTATAAGAAATCCGCCTCTACCCGAAGGAAAAACGGAGAAAAACCCGGACCAGGATGGGGCTACAGAATTAATGTACACAACCGTGCCAAAGTTGAGTACACAACTTTTGCACGGTTGTGTACATAAACAAAGATAGTGAGATACATTTTGCTTCTTATTGAGACGAACTTTTAAACCACGAAAGTTGTGTAAAATCAGTTTTCCATCATTTTTATGTTTACATCATTTGAGAAAACTTTTTGATTCTCTTCCTTTGAGATGAGATGAGGCATAAATCTGGAAAACGATGCTCTCGACCGCTTCCATGTCTCTTCATTTTGCTTCATTTCAAACGAGTCAAGCGAGCTCTTGAATATTGTTTGTACTATAGAATAACCGGATACATACAAATTTAATCATGTTCTTTCTTCATATTGTTGTGTTTTCAAATAATTAAAACAATAATAAAGGAAGCAATTATACATCTGTGATTTGACTGACTCGGAGCGCTGACTGGTCCCACCTTGAATTGACAGTTCAATATAATTGTAGAATTACGAGAGATCATTGCGGAACCCCATAAGGCAATATCGGAAGACATGTCGGACACGAGATTTGAAGTGAGACGAGACTGAAGCTCGTCGCCGTGCCCAACGAGGTATACCCTCCCTCCCTCCCACCCTACCGCCCTCCCGCCCTACCACAACGAGAGGATGTCTGCATCTGGTTAGGATGGGAGGAGGCAATTACGAGACAGGTGGCGCTCCTTCATTAGACGATTGGTCGGCGAAGACACAAGAGGCGATCTCCGGAACGAGGAGGAGATAATGAAAGAGCGGCATTCCTTAAAGAGATACGCACGACAACAGCAGAGGAGAAGACACTAAAATTCAGGAGCGGATTCCTCGTATACACGCCTCACTCGGTTAAGGTATGAAGAAATTTTACGAACTTGACCTAAAGCCGGAAGGCGCTTGGTTCTTCAATCGCTCAGAGGACATTTCGACAGCGGCGGTCAAGTGGTAGCGAAAGGACATGGGTGAGGTTTTCAACTAGGGATTCCCTCATCTACTTCAGACAAATGTCGGTTCGGCAACCCCAAACCTCTCCTCCCCAATTCCTTCTGCCACGTCCAACGGAGAGGTACAAGAGAAGGCGTAATGGCCTGAACATCGTCTAAAAATAAACGTCTGACTAGGATTTATTTTGGGAACGGAAACATGAGTGAATTAGACGCAATTCGATTATGAGATGCTGCACCTCACATCAAAATGGAATACGTTACCCAATAGTGGAACTTCGATTAATTTCTTATTTATTTATTGGCACATGTACAGGCAAGAGACACAACTGAGAAATGCCTGAATCTAGGCGCAATGAAAGAAGTGTTACAAATATAGCAATAAGGATGTATCATAATAATATCATCAGTAATCATAATATAATCAAGAGTAAACAATCATGGCAATTAATAATAAAAAAGTTGTTGACGTCAGTGGGAGGAGGCTTGGTATCTGTCAGAAGTATTATATTGTCCAGGTCTCGTTTGAAGGTCAGGAGATTCCTAGCGGTGACGATGTGTTCCGAGAGTCTATTCCATTGGTCTACAACTCGGTTTCCAAGAAAACGTTGATATTGCTGAAGGTTGTGACGGCGTTTGATTAAATTCGTGTACTTGAGTAACGAATAATATGTCTGAGTTCAGCGTCATTCTGCAGCCCATGGAGTGACAAGAGACGGGAGATTTAGTCGTTCCAGACTTTGCTCGTAGCCGACGCCAGCCAGGTCCCAAGGTATTCTAGGAGCTTTCCTTTGTGCATTCTCTAACAAGTTAATATCTTTGGTTAGGTATGGGTTCCAAATTGCAGCACCAAATTTCACGATAGGAAGGATACGTTTTGGTTAGTGTCACAACGATCCGCTATGTAAAGTGTTGAAAGCTTTCTTTAGGATACAGATTGTTTTGTTAGGTTAGGTTACATAACTAACGTGCGATCCCCATTTCAGGTCATTTTCTCTAAACCAAAATAAAGGGATGATGTATCGGTCGTGATTTTGCTGAGCAAGAGAGACGGTTCCATTCCAAATCGTTGTATGTGAAAAGGATTTTCCCACGGCCATTCCGTATAAATGTTGGTTCTGTACCTAAGTTGTCGGGAAACCCAGCATCAACGTTTAATTGTATTGTTCGTACGTGTAATTTACAAGTAGGAGTTCGCCATTTTAAACAAAACTAATTGCAACAGCATAAATAACTGTCATAAAAAGTTGCTATTCACAACTCATAAAATATTAAGTTCGATTTGTGTTATTTAACATAGCATGAACGTAAAAATAATAATTTAAGACCTTAGGATGGACGAATACAATTTATTTTGTGCTTTACCAAAACACAACATTTCGACTCTTGGTTTGAGTCGTTCTTAGGTTTAACAAATAATAACAAAAGAAACATAACAACAGAACAATATAACATGATATTAAACGTAAATAAAAACTCAAAAATCTTTACAAAAAAAAACCAAAAAAACAAACTGAAACTACTCAACCATGTTATAATATTGTATAATACTTTATTGATTTTCTGTCAGTGCGTTCTAACTCTTGTTTAAACTCTTTTGTGTATTTTTTATACATGTAATTTCAGATATGTTGTGTTTCTCCAATATAAATGTGTTCTCCCAAATAGACAAGTGATTATTAATACAATGTGAGGTTATTGTATTACACTTTGTTCAACTGATGTTGAAGGGTACCCCGGGATATGACTCCCAAATGTACCCCCTCCCCCAGCCAAATGACATTGTCCCTTTGTGTACAGATATTTAGTGATAAAATATTGATCAACGTTTTTAACTTTCCTTAGTAGGTATTGTTTCCTGTACTGAAAAATTGTGATTTCGGTTTTTAATTTTTTCCCCCTCAATTTAAACCAAAACTAACTGATCGTACAAGTCACTTACATGATAAAACTCTCATATCTCTACCAAAATATTTTTATAGTACTTTTTTCTAGTTTACAGCCGCGATGAAAGTCCAAAAATATACCAAATGTCAAAAAAGGTTAAAAAATGAACATTTTTGTGGAAATAAATGAGGTGCAGGGTTGATTTTCTGGTCACCAACTCTTTACGTGCTGTTCTAAGTGCTGCAAAAGTCTCTACGCGTGGTGGGCCAACTTGAAAACTGCAAAAACCGACCGAAAAAGTACAGAAAATACCTAAAAATTGGTCTTTAGGTATTTAGGTCATTGATTGTATAATACTAGAAGAGTAACGTGATTGTGACGTAAGGGACGAACTGCTATTGCTGTGTCCGTCGCTACGATTCAAAACAAGTAGATCCTAGTGAAATAGAAGACGTGGAACTGGATTCCAGAGAGAGCGTGAAGAGATAGGTGTTCTTAAAGAGTAGCTGCGGTGATCCGTGTCTCGTTCATTAAATTATCCCTCGATCGGTCGGTGAAGACACAGTGTGGAAGGGGAGGGGAGGGGGGCAGAGCGGAAGGCATTGGCGGAACAACAAGGTGAAGATAATGAAAGGGCACCGCACTCCCTTTAAGACATGGAAGCGACAACATTGGAGGAAGCAAAGGAGACGCCAACAGACGAGGAGATTTTATGAGAGATGATTAGCGCAGGGCTACTACTGTGCATTAATCACTGATAATGAAGAGTGCTACTTCCAGTTGACTTATAGTTCGGAATATAAGGCTCAAGGCTGTTATAGCGACAATATACGTTTGAAATTCAGGGAATATTTTTCATCGTGATAATTAAATACAGACTGATCCCGAATTCATGGTGCAAACTTTACGGGTTGGTACAGAACACTGTAACAATTATTTATTGCAAAGGAATATTGTATGGGGTACAAGTGACACAAGAAATAAGAGATGAAAGGGAAAGACAAAGTGTTTATTGACGAGTGCAACATGGTGGAGTTGACAGCGTCGGTGGAGCGATTGGCGCACTTACACACATTCAAAGATGCCAAGGAGGTATTTCACGTGCAAACGTGCAGCAGCTACTAAGAGGATATTCATTCGAGCAACGAGATTCTTTTGTATTTCCTTGTGTTTCGCGCCTCACCGCGTCACTTGTGCCCCATACATTCTCCTATGCAATTACAGTGTCCTGTAGCAACCCTTACGAAGAATTCGGGATCATCTTCTATTCTGAAGCATTATTCTCTTGCTTAGTGACAGGGTACAGTTGCTGTTTCAATGAGACTCATTTTATTTCATGTCTCATGGCGAGGTTCATTTCGAGTCCTTACCTCACGATGTCTGTGGAACGAATCCACTCGGAAACAAAAGGCGTCTCTATGATTCTTGTGAAATATTCCGCACGTTAAAATGAACGACGTAACACGGATTGGCAACATTTGAGAGAAAAACTTTCTTATTTTACGTAGAACGGTTTACATTTCAGTAGAACTTATGAGAGCACGTAACATGACTAACCTTTGTTAGTGTGCCCCGAAAACGAATTTTCGCGTGAAAGTTCTCCCGACGCAGAAGAATTATATCAAATAGAATTACATAACGTGATATATGGCAACCTTGACGAAACATTCACGAAATATTTGAATAAAAATAATCCTGAAAACACACATTTTTCATTTTCTTGGTATTTACATAATGTGAAGCCGCAACGTAGGAACGTTTTGTACATGAGAACTCTCTCGTACACTTTCATCAATATTCATCTTCGTACGATCTTCATGTTGGATTGTCTCAATAACAAAAAAGACAATATTCTGATAGATTTTGAGTTTGAATATTCACTTCGAGAGAAATGAGGATCAAGTATTTATTTTTTTGTAAGAGAAGTCCTAGTTTGAAAGTGAAATTATCAAAGCGATCAGAGCAATTGATCGATAGCATATAGGAGATAAAATGAAGTTGAATCTTTTTTCAAGTCCATAATCGACAGATAAAATCGAAGGTCTTGGCAGGTTTCTGGAACAGACTCTACTTATAACGTTGTGACGGGAATGTAAGCTCTCTAAATTATGAAGGAGAGGAACAACTACGATACTTTTTTTTCTAGAAACACAAAATGAAAATACTTTTGTATGATTGGACAACTTTAACTTTAACTTTGCCAATATGTTACTCATATTAGTTTTTCCTTCATTCCAACAATTGCAAATGTAAAGAAAGTTTTCTCGCGTTATAACTAAAGTTTTCCTCTTACTACATTTTTTAATTATTTTGTTTATATCATTAAGGAATCAGAAGAGGAGCAATTGGTACTAATATAGCATCCGGGGACAACTTGCATTCGTCCTAGTCAACACCAAGCATTCTGGATAGCATTTTACTAAATATAAAGTTTGATAACGTCCGCTCGTAAGCTTGGTAATAAGGCAATATAACGATAGATATTCTCGCCTATCACCATTTTGGTGCAAACTCGGCTTATGCATGTTGTAAGATGAAAAAGCATTGACAACATTACTTCGGATTTTAATTTCGAAGAAAGTAGCAGTTATTGAGCTGATAACGTGTTTGTGAATGCATACTATTATTACCAAATAGGACAACTAAGGCACTATAAGAATGCTTTTTAAGCTTACGTCAATAACAGAAAATATTTATTATTAACTCAATATTTCGTATAAAAAACTGCTACTTTCTTCTGAAAACCAAATGCGAAGTAATGTTGTTGTCGATTCGTTTTCATGGCCGAGTTTGAACCAAAATGAATACTTATTCTTTGTTGGTAAGTGAAGTATAGTAGGTAGTACGTGCAAGCCTCTTGCACAGCCCTTAGCACCGAAGCGATACACGAAACAAAGGGCAGCGTGAAGGGGGTGGGGTGGGGGTAGTTTAGTCGGGAATTAGAGGCTGACGGCGTCCAATAGGGAAGCGGGACGCCTCGTGCCACCTGCAGCCTCCCTTGTTATCTGGCGTCAGAGAGGGCGCGCCCAAGAAGCGCTACTTCTCGCGTTAAGAGAAGAAATACACCTGCGCTTGCACCCCGAAAACACACCCCCACCCCCCACTCCCGACCTTCTTCCTCCACCCCCCCTCCTCCTCTTTTGCCCTCCGGCGCCGGCATTCGTTCTTACGTTTCTATATCTCTTTCTCTCCACCTTTTCTACGGCCATTCAAGATACATTATCTAGGGCATTTGGATAAAAAGCAGAGTCCTATCTATTAAAAGTATCTCAAGTTAAGAATAAGCCTCACCGTGGCTCAGATGGTAGCGTTCTAGCGCATCGCAAAGTCATCCCAGGTTCCATCCCCGACCATCAAAATTATGTAGCTTTTCACATTATTAACGTCGCAGTTCACACGAACTCTCTTTCCATAATCCACCTGCTGCTGCTGCTGCTGCTGCTGCTGTGCTGCTCCTCGTAGGAATAACTCTCACTATGACTAACCCCGCCACGTGGGCCAACTCACCGACTAACAACAGCGCGGGTTCAAACCCTGCTCTACTGAGCTAGGTGAGGTTTTCAGCTGAGGTTTCCCTCACCTACCCCAAACAAATGTCGGTTCGGTACCTTAAGTTCCCCGGCTACCCAACATCTCTCCTTCCCAATTCACTTTTACTCCAAGTCCAACGATTACGTGGAAGAGCATCAGAGCCTCTTGGCTTGAACCTCCGTTTGCCGAAAGGCATTAAATAAATAAATAGCCCCTACCACACATTACCTATGGCTCTATGTAGACAAGCTTCAATAGAAAAGCTACATTTCCCATTTACAAATACTACAAAAAAAGTAAAAAGGATGAGAGATATTGTTTCTGAATTATTCCGGGAAAATACTTGCCTTATCCGTAAAAGAACACGCACGACTGATGATCCAAATCTGTATAAATAGCCTAATTCTACTAGCTTTAAAACCCAAAGACCCCCGACAGCTAATATAGAAATTGGAAAATAAGCTCCATACATAATTCAATTTCTGAGTTCAATAAATTAACAAATGCACTAAACTCTCTGAACCGGACTCAAAGTTCAAAAAAGCACAAAAACGCTGAAGGATCACACAGAGGCCTCTGCCATAAACCACTTCCATTGAGGCGCATCTCATTGAACAGTTGCCCCAAAATTTAAATAAAGATTTGCTTTTGCTCTCAGACATCCCCCGACGTGTTATCTTCGTAAGGTATAAACATATTAAGTAATCTAATTGTTTGTTGTAATTTGATTAGGAATTTTTTAAATATAATTTTGGTTTTTCTATTCTTAATTTTGTGATATATCTACAGTATTGTTATAAGATTTAGAATTTTTTCTTAATAATTATAGTATTTCATTTTGACTTCATTCTTTTTTTTTTAATGTATCGACATTCATATTTGAAAGTACATTCACCTGTTTTAAAATATGACGACGTGCTCTGCTTTACTTTACTTCCTGCTTTACATTTACTGTTCTCTATGTATTTTACCAAAGTTGGTCTAAATGTGTTTCTTATGCGTTAAACCTATGGTTGTAAATAAAGAAATACGAAAAACTAATTAAAATATAAATTCGTAACAATGATATTTTCAAGTTTTATTTTTACCGTAACAGACATTCGTAGGCTTCAGTATCATCTTCATGTGTCAGAGGGTTTGACGATTCACTTTCACGAACGAAATTGTAATGCGTTTCTTAATATTACACGAGACCTTATTGATATTATCTAATAATTCAACTTCCTGTCAGAAGTTTAATCATACCCATTGTTTGCAATAGTTTTGGTAAAAAAGGAATATAGAGCATGATCTAATTTGTGGAAAAATCATATTAGAACTTTTTAAGAGCAACCAGCTCTTGAAGTAGAGGTTATTTATAGTATCTCTTAGTACTCACTGACAATGACGAGACTAAACATAAAAACATTGAGATTAACTCGAACAATAAATAATAAATAAACTTTATTGTCAAAATTCAGATGCAAACTGTGTTTGACCACTTCGGGGATAATAAACTAAGTTACTCTCCGGAAACAAGCAAGGAACCATCAATTGTGATCAAGGTCCCAGGCACTTTCCGATTTAATAGTTATAAAAAAATATTTTATAAATACGTACTCTCATCCATTTATTATTCCAAAACGAAACAAACAAAAGTATTAATGACAGGGAAAATCCGTAGAAAATCCCGTGCCAGGGAGGGACTACACAGGTAATGCATTTTACCATGTCAATGTTGCGCACTGTTAGAAATAAAGTATATTATATAAAAAGGATCAAAAACAACTTGGATGAAAAAGGGATTTGAAGTAAACATAAGTCTTCTTAGTCACACTGGATGGATAATTCTTGGAAGAAAAGCAGAAGAAAAAAATTCGTGTATCTGGTATTTGAGACTGGTAATTAGAACAGTGAATGGCGTATTGACAATCCTCAGTATCTGCATTACCCATCACCACCGCGCTGGAGGAGTGAAGGGCGCGCGCTCTCAGGGGAAGGGAAGGCCGCTCTCCCATTAGATCGGAAGGGCGTTCCGAGGGCGGAGGGCTCCTCACGATCAAAGGGCGCAGGTGGATACTTAGGGCAGGAATGCGGGGAAGACCGCCTCTTCACTGGTGCGCAGAGGGGGTTACAAGTAAAACATCGATTTTATGATTAAAATACTCTTTTTGATTTACATTTCTGCTCTTCATCTGATGACGAAAATATTCTAAATGCGCTAGTTTATGTGTGACTTAGGATAGGAAAGATTTAATTATATTATTTGGTTTGTGCCATAATATGTTCTTTACATAAAATAATACGATGGTAATACAAAATTTAATATTATGAACAAATTCTCTGCACGGTTCCACAGCGATGGTCCAGAAAGTGTGTGTCCATAGATCTTTTTCTGTAATGACTCATCACGAACGTTCTTTTCAATACGACGTTCTTTTTTAGTATTTTTTGTATTTAATTCATGGTTAAATGTTCTCTGGTTTCTATATTGTTTTATAGTATATTTTCTTCAACGCTGAGATTTTAAATAAACGGGGTAACTGCCAGAAGTAGTTAGTCCCAATAAGCGTTTCGTCACAATTACATTGCAATGTATTACGCGAGTTGAAACAAACTTTCCAAACTTCCTTATCTTCTATAATATATTTCAGTTTTGTTCAGAAACATATGCAGTGAATTATATTCGTAAACGATATTATTGTACCAGGTGTTATTAAATTAGTTGTCGAAAAATTGATGTTCTTACGTATGAGCTGAGTACCCAATGACTAAGTGCGTATAAACGAGTGTTTTGTGTGCGCTGTGTGTCTATGACACTCATTCATTTTCCTGGAAAAAAACGATTTCGGCATTTGCTAGTAGCATTACGTATTGTGAGACTTCGCTCCGTACTTCATCCATTGCAACAAACTCTTGATCATTATTGACTTAAATTTAGTTTAGTTGAAATTAATTAACGATTATGCGATGGGACGTGCATTATTACGAATACGTCCACAAAATTCCCAGAAAGTCGGTGACGAATTTCTTAAAAAATATCGTCACCCTTCCCGAGGTACGTGTGCTCTCGCTCGAAAAATGAACTTTCATGGAGATATGAAACAGAAAACAGGAAACGAAAAGTTTTTTCTATCTATTTAATTAGTTTATCTTGAAAGAAGAAATGCATTCAAATCATCTACTGCCAAGGCGTAAGCTCTGGTTTAACTCTGACAGCACGTCTTAGGACCTATAGGGTGAATTTTCTTCTTCACTTCTTTCCGCGATGTATGATAACCTCATATATTTCAGATTTCTATTTAGCTGTCCAAAATTATTTCCAAACGTTTTTATATTTTTTTCTTCTCAACATTATCACTGACACTTCGTCACAAATGAGTACTTCACTTGAAGTAGAAAAAAAAAACCTTTAGGGAAAATGTATTTCTGAGCATTCGAGAAGGAATGCCACCACTTTGAATCACTTGGAAATATCTCGTACATAAGTTTTCGATGACGGTTTCATTAAAGAAACTACGGTATGTAATACCAGCCATTTGTTTAAATTATCAGAGGAAAAGTGAGAAACGAAACGCTTTGAATAAAACACTAATTCATCATTCATTTGTCAGACACAATTTAAAACACAACGTTTGGACTGTGAGCGCAGTCCTCTTCAGGTAAGGAAAAACAAAATTGCATTCCCAATAAAACAAGCATTTAGAACCGCAAACATGTCTCTTCAATAAACGTAAAAAAGATCAAACAGATACGTCATCATCATAAGAGGAGAAGCCGTAATTGAAATTTGAATTTTTTTTTTTTTTGAAAGGAGAAGATATCATCAGATCAGAAAATTCAACTCTAACAACAAACTATGTAAAGTGAGACCTTTTCCCAGGAAAAACGGAAAAGTTGGACAAAATGAATCGAGTGACGTTTAGAATGAGATAAAATACTTCAACGATAAAGTCCAGCTGTTACGATACACGAAAAAAAAAAGTTTCAGGGTTATCTCTAGTGACTTGTGCCCTTACTACAAGTACGCAGCTGATCACAGCGTGATGGAAAGTAATATGTCGATGTCATTTACTCCTCTGCGTCATTCCGGATAGAAATGCAAAGAAAGTATTCGGAATACGGAGCGCGCCGTCGTGAACTCTCCACCTCGTGACACGACGACGATAACACTTTCAATTACGATACTGCAAGGGCAGAGACCGTGTTGATAACATTAATTCACGCGCAGGGGATCTTGCTCTGAAGACATCGAGACGTGTGCGGTAACCATGTTTCCCATTTCAACGAGCAACAAATTAAGACTCCGATTTCAACATCAACCGAATCCTTTCATTCAAAATATCATAGAACCTACATCCGAACTGTATTCGAAATATTACACGTAAAACTTAAATTGAGAGTTTGAAAAAACATTGTTTGTGCTCATGTAACTAAGCACCTCTGAACTCTTAACAGATAAAATTAAATTTGATAAATGGCGTACTTTGTAAAAATGTTACCAGATTAATAATTGTTATTGTTATTAGTCATATAATCGTTATTGTTATTAATAATACTAGTCATAAAATAATACAAAATAAATAAAATTAATAATTCCAGATTAATGAAATTAGTAATACCAGATTAACAATTTTAATAAATAATTGTTATTGTTATTAATAATACCATATTGTTAGTTATTTATTTGATGCATTTTATTTAAAGGTAATTATTTATGAAACTTGCGTCGTAAAACCATAATTTTTAAACAAAAATGCTCCCCGGTTAGCCTCCTACGACCGATTCCCCCACTGAAGGATTATATTCGTCCTGCTGCCACCTTTCGGTTAATCCTTTTTTGTAGCCAAAAATTCTCATCAAAATCGATTTTAAAAAGAAGATTTAAATGTGTCTTATATGTACGTACGTGTGATTCAGTGAATTATCATAGCACATTCTCTAGACTGGTCCTTATGAAATGCAAATAGTTTCTTTCTTTTTTTTCACATATTATTGGATTATTGAAGAGCGTGACTCATATTTTTCTTCCGCATCCATTTTTCAAGAAGTGTATCAAATTTTGAAAGTACGTTCTGTGAACCGCTGATCAGAAACCAAATGAGAATTTTCTGCAATCTCTGGATGTGCGAGAACACTGATTAACAGAGCTTCCAATCTTCTCCATCTTCCGACACATTTTCTTGTGGCAAGGTCCTTACGTCATTCGCGATGTTCATGAAGTAACGTCAGCTAAATGCTGCGTCATATTTTGAAGGCATCTGACCTCCATTTCGTCCTCGTGTCACTAAAGCAAGGACGGAGATTTGACAACGTTGCCACAGAAATATTGGAATTATTTTCTGTTCCAAGTTATCCACGAAACAGACAAAAACGTTATTAACGCTTATTTGAAATTGCAAGCATCATGGCCTCAATTATCCTTTGCGTTTTCGCACGCTCATTAGTTGAACTCCTAAAACAATTCTTTGATTCTTTCTGGGGAGTACATCTACGCTATGCAATAATAACACATGTTCTCTGAGAAAGTTGAACTAAGACTCACGAATTCTACTACTATTAACGTCCATTATGTAATCTCATTAAATAACATGTTCGTGTATTTTCTGCTTTTTTGTAAACATATTTTGTGTTTATATTTCTGTTTATATCATGTTCATTTGTCCTGTTGTTATGTTTATTGTTATAATTTATTATTACTTTATCACTTGACGACGGCGTAAATCCACGTCGAAACGCAGTGCGCTATTCATAAAAAATAAAAATATTATTCGTCAATAATATTCGTAAGTTTTTAATTATTTATTTAATTAACTCACACCAAATTAGTATTCATACATTTATGAATTAGCAACATCACGAACCTTTCCCCCCAATTAACATGCAATTTATGAACGGTTCCAAAGAATATACTACCAACAATTACGAGAAATTTCGTTTCATGCCCCGAAAGCAACTAAATATCTCTTGGCCATCAAATCAGAGGTCTACTGGAATATATCACCACTTCCATGCGCGCGCGACGTCACATGCATCGCGCGCAGTTTTGTTTGACCAAGAATCCCCACTTCACTTGTTCAGAGCAAGGAATAAACTTCAACAATGGAAAGCGATTCATTGCAGAGAATCTTGTTCTTCCATTTCAGAACGAGTTGAAGTGAAGTCAAGATTTATTTCTTTTATTCCGAATTATTTGTTCAGAAAAACGTCTGGTGGACATAAAAGAGGCAAGATATTTAGTTGTTAATAAATTATCTAATACCAGTAGAAATAAATTTAATTAATCACAAAAATAATATAATTTGTTTGATTTCAAATGGTTTCAATGCATCTTTTCAATATTTGGTGCATATATCAAAGGATGTTAATGACACTATGTTATTTCAGACATTTCATTCGTCAAATGTATTCATACAATATTTTCGTGAAGTGAACAAATCAAATATACTTTACGACCTTCAAGGAATGAATACCAATAATATAACCGAGTCACAAACTAGACCTAAAACAGTTCCTTTGAGGGAAATTATCTCTGATGACAAACAAAACAGACGAAACCCCCGAATGGCAATGAATAGGATCTGATGGCTTTGAGAGACAAGCAAAAGCATTTTCTCGGACATAATGACGCGTTTTCACAAAGCCAATAAGTAAGCAAAGTTAGCCTCCAATAACTGCAAGACAATAGTTGGTGTGCGGACATCACTGGCTTGATTTGAGAACCCAATGACCTTCACAATTGCCGTGAATGAATTGACAACTATCGTATTGGAAGCCAATTATTGGCGTATTTAAGATACGTATTTATGGTGAAACAGCCAAGTACAGCTCTCGCCGCCATCAACAGTTCAGTCGAAGTCAAAATCAATAAACCTGATAAATTTGAAAACTCATACAATAATGCTTCATTAGACAAAGAAGCGATAAACAAGTGGAAAAAGAAAAAAAAATGATGAAGAGAAAGAAGGAAATCAAATGTAGAAATGCTCGTAGTTCTATCAAACCATTTTGAATTTTCCCTCAACAACAATTGTGTTTCACAGAATTTGCGGGATATAACATGATTAAAATTACATTTTCGAGATGTAGAGTAGAAAACGGAACCAATATCGTAAAAATGCTTTTCTTTCAATTTTTTGGTTCACGCACCTGATACGTATTCGGGTCTTTGATATAAAGAAACAAAAAGCAAAGTAGTGGAAGAGGAAAAGCAATAGATTGAGGAAGAAAGATACGGAGAGACAAACACAAGGGAACAAGAATGACATATACTAGGTGAGAAGGAAAGGAAACGAGGGAGAAATGGATAAAGTTAGAGACAAAGAGATGGACGAGCACAAGAGAAAGAAAAGATTAAGAAAGAGAGAAAGACCACGGTGGCTCAGGTGTTAGCGTGCTTGCTCATCTCAAGTCATCCCGGGTTCAATTGCCGGTGGGGCGAGAGAAAAAAAAATATTGTAGGATTTATTATGAATGTCCCAGTTCATGTAGAGCTGTAACTACTGATAAGTGAACCCTCCTATCGCTCCAGATGGGTAAACTACAATAGCATATAGTTACATTTGCCATTTACAAATACTACAATAAATAAATAAAAGAAATCGTTTAGAATAATTAGCGCAGAACATGCTAATTCTGAGTGGTTCGTACCTGCCGAGGAGCATCATTCTCAGATTTGTTCAGCAGGATATCGTCGCAAATATAAACGCACACACTCCACTAAAAGCATAAATTCTGCATCGTCCGCAAAACGTGGGATTCCAAAACACAATTACTCACAATGACAAGGATCGAAGGAATGACTGGTCGCATAACGGCTGAACGCGCTGCGTGTCAGAACGTGACAGACAGAAGACTGCGCAAGGACTAACTTCTGCTAGTGAAATCAAAGCACGTTCGTTCATGGCTGCATGAGCGAATATAGTCATGCACCTGCTGCTTCACTATATCGATTCATTTTAACGGATGAAGAAATACAGCGAACGGAGCGACAAATCGAAAACCAGAGACATTGCATTGCCTCAATTCACATTTGAAGAAAACGAACACAAGAAATCTCATGAACATGTGTAGCAGAGAACTCGCCTCAACCTGTCTGGTCGGGTCCGAGACCCCAGACGTTCGATTTGACTTGGAAGCAAAAGAGAGGAATCACTCTGGAATCGAACCCCTTACCTCCCTCCCTACCTCTGCACAGTTCTGCTCGCCACAACACAAACACATTGCACATCTAACGTCGCGTCAATCAACTACTGTTTGAGACACAACCTGTCTGCTATTATTCGTTGAAAGAGAGAAGAAGAGGAAAAGAAGAAACAGAAAAAAACTGTTCCGTAGGAGGTTCTAGTGTAACCTTTTAATTTCCGAAACACTGTCAAAGGTTTTCCTAAGTATCCGTAACGGTGGAAATAAAACACATCATTCTGATGGGGTACATAACAACAATTACTTATTTAAGTTATCGTGAGCATATGGTTGGAAAACGCAGTGAACGGGGAGCGAATGTGTTGGTTCATTTATCAGGAGATGAAAAGCATTCTACGTTGACAGGTAACAATTTTACTTCTGCAAAAATGACTTTGAGATAATTGGACAGAATGCTAACAGAATGTTTCAGAATAATAAAACAGTAGAAAATGTTATCAAAAAGGAAAAAATGTAAATCAGTATCGAATGAACTTAATGAATTACAGTAATAAAAATTATAGTTATATATGGGATATGCGCAATATCCATAAATAGAAAAACCGCATATATGGGATATCCTAGATAAACGCGTATATTAAATAAAAGCAAATACAGGATATAAAAAATACGGAAATATGTAGAATAGGGAAATCGCATATATGAAAAAAACGCATATATGGAGAAACGCATATATGGAGAAAACGCATATATTGAAAAAACAGCATATCTAAAAAACACATATATGGAAAACACGCATATATGAAAAAACGCATTAATGAAAAAAACGCATAATTGGGAAGAACGCGTATTTGCGAAAAACGCATATATGGAAAAAACGCATATATTGAAAAAAACGCATATATTGAAAAAACGCGCATATAGGAAAAACGCGCATACAGGGAAAGACGCACATATATGGGAAAACCACGCATATATAGGGATAAACACGCATATATGGGAAAAGAGCACATATGCGAAAAGCGCACATATACGAAAAAAGCACATATACGAAAAACACACTTATGTGAAAAACGCACATATGCGAAAAAACGCAAATATAAGAAATGCAAAAAACCCATATATGGGAAAAACGCAAATATGGGACATGCAAAATATCCATAAATAAGAAAACCGCATATATGGGATATCTTGGATAAACGCATGTATGAAATAAACGCAAATATAGGATATAAAAAATACGTATATATGTAGAATAGGGAAATCGCATATATGCGAGATACGAATATATGTGAAATACGCGTATTTAGGATATGCGAAAAACGCATATATGTGAAAAACGCAAATATGGGATATGCGAAAAACGCATTTATGGAAAAAACGCAGATATATAAGATATGCGAAAAACGCATATATGAAAGAAACGCACATATGGGATATGTGAAAAACGCTAATATGGGAAAAACGCAAAATTGGGAAAAACGCAAATATGGGATATGCGAAAAACGCATTTATGGAAAAAACGCAGATATATAAGATATGCGAAAAACGCATATATGAAAGAAACGCACATATGGGATATGTGAAAAACGCAAATATGTGAAAAACGCAAATATGGGAAAAACGCAAAATTGGGAAAAACGCAAATATGGGATATGCGAAAAACGCATTTATGGAAAAAACGCAGATATATAAGATATGCGAAAAACGCATATATGAAAGAAACGCACATATGGGATATGTGAAAAACGCAAATATGGGAAAAACGCAAATATGGGAAAAACTCACGTATGAAAAAAAACCACGTGTGGGAAAAACTCACGAGTGAGAAAAACGCATGAGTGAGAAAAACGCATGTGAGGGAAAAACGCACATATGGGAAAAAACGCATGAGAGAAAAACGCATGTGGGAAAAACGCTTATGTGGGAAAAACGGATGTGGGAAAAACGCATATGTAGGAAACACATATGTGGAAAAACGCATATGTGAAAAATAGGAATATGTCGGGAAAATGCATATGAAAAAAACGCATATATGGTAAAAAGGCATATATGGGAAAAACACATGAAAAAAAAGTAAATATGAAAAAACGCATACATTAAAAAAACGCATATATGCAAAAATCGCATATATGAAAACACGAATAAATGAAAACACGAATAAATGAAAAAAACGCATATATGAAAAAAAACGCATATGTAAAAAAAGCATATATAAAAAACGCATAAATGAAAAAAAACAATATATGAAAAAAACGCATACATGGGAAAATTGCATATATGGAAAAAACGCATATATGAAAAAAAACGCAATTATGAAAAAAACGCATATATGCGAAAAACGCATATATAGGAAAAACGCTTATATGGGATATGCGAATAACAGATATATGTGAAAAACTCACATATGGGATATGCGAAAAACGCATTAATGGGAAAAACGCATATATGAATAAAACGCACGTATCTGATATGCGAAAAACGCATATTTGCGAAAAACGCATATATGGGAAAAACGCATAATTGGGAAGAACGCGTATTTGCGAAAAACGCATATATGATTAAAACGCATATATGGAAAGAACGCATATATGAAAAAACGCGTATATTGAAAAAAATGCATATATTGAAAAACGCTCATATAGCGAAAAACGCGCATACATGAAAAGACGCACATATATGGGAAAAACACGCATGTATAGGAAAAACGCATATATCGGAAAAACGCATATATAAAAAAACGCAATTATGAAAAAAACGCACATATCAGATATGCGAAATACGCATATGTGGGAAAAACGCATATATGGGATATGGGAAAAACCCATATATGGGAAAAACGCATATATATGAAACACGCATATATGGGAAAAACGCATATATATGAAACACGCATATATGGTAAAACGCAATAATAAAAAAACGCATAAATGGGAAAAACGAATATATATGGGAAAAACGAATATATATAAGAAAAACAAATATATATGGGAAAAACGAATAGATATGAGAAAAACGAATAGATATGAGAAAAACGAATAGATATGGGAAAAACGAATAGATATGGGAAAAACGCATATATGGGAAAAACGCATATTTGGAAAAAACGCATATATGATTAAAACATGAAAAAACGCATTTATGAAAAAAATGAATATATGAAAAAAACGCATATCTGAAAAAAACACATAAGAAAAAAACGCATATATGAAAATAACCAAGTAATGGACAAAACGCATATATGAAAAAAACGCATATATGAAGAAAACGCATATATTGAAAAACGCGCATATAGGGAAAAACGCGCATACAGGGAAAGACGCACATATATGGAAAAAACACGCTAGTATAGGAAAAAACGCATATATGCGAAAAACGCATATATAAAAAAACGCATATATGAAAAAAACGCATATTTAGGAAAAACGCATATATGGGAAAAACGCATATGTGCGAAAAAAGCATATTTCGAAAAACGCACGTATGGGAAGAAGGTACGGTAAAACGCACATATGCGAAAAGCGAACATATGCGTAAAGCGCACAAATGCGTAAAGCGCACATATGCGTAAAACAACAATTGCGTAAAACGCTGTAATGCGTATAACTCATATATGAGAAAATCGCACATATGCGAAGTACGCATATATGGGAAAACTTCACATATGGAATATTCGAAAAACGCATATATAAAAAAATTCACATATGGAATATGCGAAAAACGCATATATGGGAAAAATTCACATATGGGATATGCGAAAAACGCATATATGGGAAAAACGCATATATGAGAAAACGCATATATGCGAAAAACGTATATATGCGAAAAATTCAGATGTGCGAAATACGCAAATGTGTGAAAAACGCAAATGTGCGAAAAACGCATATATGGGGAAAACGTATTTATCGAAAAAACTCATATATGGGAAAATCGCTTATATGGGGAAAACGCATAAATGGGAAAAACGCATATATGAGAAAAACGCACTTATGGGAATAACGCACATATGCGTTAAGCGCACATATGCGTTAAGCGCACATATGCGTTAAGCGCACATATGCGTTAAGCGCACATATGCGTTAAGCGCACATATGCGAAAAGCGAACATTGCGTAAAACACACATATGCGTATAACATATATGAGAAAATCGCACATATGAGAAAAACGCATTAATGGGAAAACCACATATATAAAAAAACGCACATATCAGATATGCAAAATATGCAAATGTGGGAAAAACTCACATATGGGATTTTTTTTTTTTTTTTTTTTTTTTCTTTAATACTAAACTAGAGGTAATACAAACAATATTGACAAGACAATACACATTGCGACTCTCTGTTCCCATGCTTTACACATATGACGGAGAGTCAGGGACAAAATTTACATACATTGACACATGAAAATTAGGCAAAATTACTAAACGTACCTCCACCTAACATTTGAATTTAATAAACTGAAAATAAACTAAACTACAAATATTCTACATGATCCTACTACTAATTATTCACCATTTAGCCCCCCCCCTCGCTGACATTGTCATACGACAATGTCAGAGACGGAGGGGTTACCGTCCCCGCCACGAGGAGGCAGGTGACTACTATCTACTAACCACCACCAATTTCCACATCCTTAAAATATGACATACATTTATTAACTATTTACTACACAAGACTCAACAAGCACACAACCAATACCGGACAACCAATCCAATACAAATTATTAAGACTAATTATTAACACCAAACAATTTTAATAATTGGGATATGCGAAAAACGCATATATGGAAAAAACTCACATATGGGATATGCGAAAAACGCATTAATGGGAAAAACGCATATATAAAAAAACGCACATATCAGATTCTCAAAATACGCATATATGGGAAAACCGCATATATGAAATATGCGAAAAACGCATATATGGGAAAAACGCATATTTATGAAAAACGGATATATTGAAAAAACGCAATAATGGACAAAACAAATATATGAAAAAAACGCGTATATTGAAAAAAACGCATATATTGAAAAACGCGCATACAGGAAAAGACGCACATATATAGGAAAAACACGCATGTATAGAAAAAACGCATATATATGAAAAACGCATATATGAAAAGAACGCATATTAGGGAAAAACGCATATTAGGGAAAAACGCATATATGAGAAAAACGCATATATGTGAAAAACTCACATATGAGATCTGCGAAAAACGCATATATGGGAAAAACGCATATTTATGAAAAACGCATATATTGAAAAAACGCAATAATGGGGAAAACGTATAAATGGTCAAAATGAATATATATGGGAAAAACGAATATATATAGAAAAACAAATATATATGGGGAAAACGAATATATGTGGGAAAAACGAACAGATGTAAGAAAAACGCATATATGAAAAAAACGCATATATGGAAAAAACGCAATAATGGACAAAACGTATATATGAAAAAAACGCGTATATTGAAAAAAACGCATATATGGAAATAACGCAGTAATGGACAAACCGTATATATGAAAAAAACGCGTATATTGAAAAAAACGCATATATTGAAAAACGCGCATACAGGAAAAGACGCACATATATAGGAAAAACACGCATGTATAGAAAAAACGCATATATATGAAAAACGCATATATGAAAAGAACGCATATTAGGGAAAAACGCATATTAGGGAAAAACGCATATATGCGAAAAACGCATATATGGGAAAAACTCACATATGAGATCTGCGAAAAACGCATATATGGGAAAAACGCATATATGCGAAAAACGCATATATAGGAAAACGCATATATGCGAAAAACGTATATATGCGAAAAACTCTGTTTTGCGAAAAACGCAAATGTGCGAAAAACGCATATATGGGGAAAACGCATATATGGGAAAAACGCATATATGGGGAAAACGCATATATGGGAAAAACGCATATATGGGAAAAAGTCATATGTGCGAAAAATGCATATTTGAAAAAACCCAGGTATGGGAAAAACGCACATATACGTAAAACGCATATATGCGAAAGGCGCACATTGCGTAAAACGCACATATGCGTATAACACGTATATGAGAAAATCGCACATATGCGAAAAACGCATTAATGAAAAAACGCATATATGAAAAAACGAACATATCAGATATGCGAAATACGCATATATGGGAAAAACTCACGTATGTAATATGCGAAAAACGCATATATAAGAAAAACTCACATATGGGATATGCGAAAAAACGCATATATGCGAAAAACGTATATATGCGAAAAACTCACATACGAGATCTGCGAAAAACGCATATATGGGAAAAACGCATATTTATGAAAAACGCATATATTGAAAAAACGCAATAATGGGGAAAACGTATAAATGGTCAAAATGAATATATATGGGAAAAACGAATATATATAGAAAAACAAATATATATGGGGAAAACGAATATATATGGGAAAAACGAACAGATGTAATAAAAACGCATATATGAAAAAAACGCATATATGGAAAAAACGCAGTAATGGACAAAACGTATATATGAAAAAAACGCGTATATTGAAAAAAAACGCATATATTGAAAAAACGCAGTAATGGACAAAACAAATATATGAAAAAAACGCGTATATTGAAAAAAACGCGTATATTGAAAAAAAACGCATATATATTGAAAAACGCGCATACAGGAAAAGACGCACATATATAGGAAAAACACGCATGTATAGAAAAAACGCATATATATGAAAAACGCATATATGAAAAGAACGCATATTAGGGAAAAACGCACATATGCGAAAAACGCATATATGCGAAAAACGCATATATGAAAAGAACGCATATTAGGGAAAAACGCATATATGCGAAAAACGCATATATGGGAAAAACTCACATATGAGATCTGCGAAAAACGCATATATGGGAAAAACGCATATATGCGAAAAACGCATATATGGGAAAACGCATATATGCGAAAAACCTATATATGCGAAAAACCTATATATGCGAAAAACTCTGTTGTGCGAAAAGCGCACATTGCGTAAAACGCACATATGCGTATAACACATATATGAGAAAATCGCACATATGCGAAAAACGCATTAATGAAAAAACGCATATATGAAAAAACGAACATATCAGATATGCGAAATACGCATATATGGGAAAAACTCACGTATGTAATATGCGAAAAACGCATATATAAGAAAAACTCACATATGGGATATGCGAAAAAACGCATATATGCGAAAAACGTATATATGCGAAAAACTCACATACGAGATCTGCGAAAAACGCATATATGGGAAAAACGCATATTTATGAAAAACGCATATATTGAAAAAACGCAATAATGGGGAAAACGTATAAATGGTCAAAATGAATATATATGGGAAAAACGAATATATATAGAAAAACAAATATATATGGGGAAAACGAATATATATGGGAAAAACGAACAGATGTAATAAAAACGCATATATGAAAAAAACGCATATATGGAAAAAACGCAGTAATGGACAAAACGTATATATGAAAAAAACGCGTATATTGAAAAAAA
>NNCF01126775.1:368338-405774 GCA_002313205.1 Laupala kohalensis
TATATATATATATATATATATATATATATATATATATATATATATATATATATATAATCAATTTACATCGAAGTATAATACATCAATTTACAACGAGAAGCGAGTATTATTATAATACTACGCACACCTCCCTTTGAACCAAACAAGAAGGAGATTTGAGTGCAGAGACGTGAAGCTATGATACGAAGACTGGGGTGTGTCACCGTCGGATGCGTGTACGCCTTGGTGACATCAGCGAAGCAACAGGTCTCTCACCGACGCTTTTAGATCTACACTCCTCCCGTCTGTATCTGGTTGTTGAGATGCACTTGAGAGACAGTTATCACTTGCACTCGTCGAATAATATAAAAGAAAATGTCGCTCGTACTAATCGGTGATAGTACTACGACGAAGGTGATAGTACATTATGCAAAAATTTTGGTGATTTGATAGGGTTGGTGTGTAAATTAAGCACATTAAAATCACTTATTCCCCATAACTACCCTGATTCAGCACAGAAGATAACATTGCATGACCACATTCTCTGTGGTACGAAATGGCCTCTAATACGAGTTTCATATTAATACAAGAGCAAAATTCTGAAGATACATACACACACATTAGACATCACCAAAATTTGAAAATAGACTGTCCTGGAGTAAAATTCCCAAAGATCCCAAGAGATGTCAACAACCTTTTTTCCCCTTACACAGTCTGTAAGTTGTTGGAAAGTATAATGTCGTGTGTCAGAAAGTCGATGATGGAGGGAGGCGTGGCCACATGCCTTCTTTGCTTCTGCACAGAATCACTGCAGCCTCATCGACGCCTTGTCTCTTATCGGACGTCTCTTATGGGCTTTCATCGTCCTACGACGAACGAGAAGAACCGGAGAGAGACGTAACAACGAGAATCCACGAAGGAAAAGGGAGAGCGGATAATCGAGAATATTATTGAATCAATGATTATAAATGCCGTGAGAAATAATGTATAGGTAAATTAATTAATATTTTATATATTATCAATAAGAACGTGAATATCGAACACAATTCCTGGAATATTTAAATTAATTTTAAGTTCTGAAAAGGTTTTGATAGGATTAGAAAGTGGTTTCGGTAGGATATAGATAAGAGTTCATTGAATCTCTGAGGAGTGGCGTAGTGGCGAAACCATCTCACACGTTTCAACACTAGAACTAATGTTTATAAATGAAAGTGATCCGAATAGTTCAGCTGATTTGATAAAAAAAAGTCGATCACGAAAATCGACAATGGATCAATTTTTTTACTTTCTCATACACGTAGAAGATTTAAAAAAGTTTTGAAATCGTGAAAAAATTTCAAAGCGAGATTTGGACGGAAATATCCGTTTTGGTTACCCCTGATTCAGGAAAAAGTTGTTTTTAGAATATCGTCCGTCCGTCTGTCCGTCTGTGCGCAACGATTCTGAGAAAATGGATGAACATATTTAATTCATTTTTAGTATTTGCGGTAGAATTTTACTTGTTGTCGATGCACATGCTCTGATTCTTTTTTTTTTTACTTTTAAACAAAGGGTCAAAGTCCACACGAAGGTGAAAGTACTCTTTCGAATATAAGAATATGCGAGATACGCATGATAAATGTTGTATCTTAAATTAGTGTTACACTTTTTTGGCGGTCCCTCCTACTGGTGTCGTGGTAGGAAATTAACTGTCCGTGAAACTGGATCATATTTCACAGAATTTAATTAATTTAAATTGGATCGTATCGTTACGGCAAAGAAATATCTTCAAGATATAAGCATTTACAACGGCTCAGGAAAGTGACCCAATTTCAATTAATTGCTTTTAGCTTAGACCGCATCCCAAGAAGGAAATCAGTGGCATCAAAAATATTGCCACCCTTTACGATTCCATTCGTGACGAAAAGCACCCTGCGTAGGGTGAGTTTTTTTTAAATTTTATTTTCTGAAGGAGACATGCTTTGTTTAGTTTACGACCTGAAAAATCCTTTGTAGTTAGCGGTGGCGATACATTAAACGGAACAAATTAGTGGTTTATATTTCATAGCGTGAAGAAACCCCTCGAGAAATAGCCCCCCAGCGGGGGTTCCCCTTCAACCGAGTGAGGGTAAGGGAGCGCTGAACAGGGTTGCCAATATCTCCGAAATAAAATATTCATGTCGGAAGAAGAAGAACAAGAAAGCGAGAACAGGGGTTTCTTCGTGCTTTTTTGGTGAGAGGAGTATTTTTTTTGTTACTTCCACGTATAATAGTAGACATAGAAAATATTATTCGCGTAAAACTTTTGGATTTTGTAAAACTTTTTATTTCGGACGTAACATAACGTTAACGTGGTTTTCACTGTTTTGTGAGTTCGCGCGACTATTTTAAGAGAAGGATTTTTTTCAATTTTTAATTTTGCTTATTTTCTTTGCGATGCACGTTCTCTAAAACATTTATCACTCTTACGTACGTGCACTTCATTTGAATTTTGGCAAATTTGTTACAAACTTATTCATAATTTTTAAAAACTAATTTCGTTCGCGAAGTTTAATTAGTACGTAGTTAGATCCCCAAAAGTGGTTTAAAGTTTGCTAGAAAGTTTGGTAAATGTGCAGTAAATTAATGTCTCTCTGTTGCACTTCAACAGTTTCCTGTCGCCAGAACATTACGAACCATTGATTAATGAAAAACCAAACCAGAAAAGCTACATTTTTTGTTGAGAAACCGAAACTAAAGAGAACAGTAAGAAAGCGAGACACGAACGAAGGAGAAGTAAAAGGGAACGTCTCGGAAAAAAAGCGGAGAAGGTTCCCGAGCAACTTCATCTCCACACACTTCAATATTGACAAGCAGTAATATTGAATCCGTGTAAATTTAGACCCATCACAATTGCGTTGGAAGCAGCACAACGTAATGAATCGTTCTTTAAAACCAGTCCATTGGGAATGTCGTTCATTGGTTGAAGCCTCAGGTGTCTCGGAAATCACAAGAAGAACTCGTCGAATGAATCACCTCCAAAGCCATCACTGAAGTCGGGCAGCTACGTCAGCGATTTGTCCTTTTTATTGAATCTACGAGAAGCCAATGAACGTTAAGAATTCGGTTCTACGTACTTCATATTCATAAGAAAAGTCGTAACAGTCTTCACGTGAGCGCATAAAACACACGTGCATTCGTCCGGAACGGTCGAGAAAGAAAATTGACCTTGAGGATTACGATAAGTCAGAATTATGAAGACAGTTCCTTAGGTCTTGAATAATTTATTAATCAAAGGACGAGTATGTTTTGAATGCGATGAATGCCACTGCTTTGTTGTTTCATGAACGTTAAATGGAAACCCTATCGTTGCTGAGGAAACAACTCTGCCCAAGTGACATTTTTTTCGGAATGTGTTGGAAACATAGCAACTTCTCACGACGCAGTTCATCGGAAATCCAACAGAATGAGCTGATGAGGTCCTTTTAGACCGCCATGTTCTTACTTACATGCACTTGTGCATTTCAAATCAGTCAATTGAGTTCCTGAATGTTTTTTTGTACATTAAATAATGTGTTTTCATCATCAGTATTCATATCGTTGTGTTTTATAAGAATGAAGAAAACGATTATCCGTCTCAGTGATTTGACTTCCAGCTCTGGCTCCACATTAAGCGACGATAGACATCTGATACAATTTTTAAGCTCTCTGTCCTTTATGATGTGCGATATAATGTGGTAGATAGCAAAGATAGAATTAGATCTAACGCAATAGGGTCCGGATTTTCGCATTCTAACGACCATCGTCCGCTGCCATTGGTGATTCTCCCTTCAAATGATTCAGACTTCAACTGAAAAATATATTTGTGCTCATCCAATTTCTAGCAGAGGAATATAAGGGGAAAAGACACCGCGATGATATTGGGGAATTATGTCGTTCAGAATGTTGTATTAAAAATGAGTAGTTTACTTTGGGTTACAACTTTCTTCTCATAACGCAAGGTTTGTAAATTTAGCTTAATTGCCAGTAGGTAATTCCAATTTTTTAATAGGAAGTCAGTGATTGTCACACTAAAGTATGTATTATGTTTTAAAATTCACTAAAAGTGAATTAAGAAGAAACTGTGAATAAAAGAAAAGTTACAAAATATTCGTATATAGTGTGTACTGAAGTATTCTTTAGTTGTGTTTGACTTTGTCACCTTTTCCTCAATTATTTAAGCTTTGTTTCCTCGTACGCATTCTCTTGACTGCTTCACCTCTAAATTCACGGTTGCATTCTTCTCAAATTCATGTCCTTTTAACTTAATGTTATCATATGTTAATGTGCACTCCGATGTCCGTATCTTGAATTACTCATTCGCAGACGACGTATTTATTATCACAATAATAATTATTTATGTGCACTCTGCCATCAACTTGTGAGAATGTTGGGTTAAGGTGTTTCATTCAAAACGAAGTTCAGTCGATCCTCCGCACTCACGGTAGGACTAGCCCTTAATCCAAACTAGTCAAATCAAGAAGATGTATAATTGTTTTTCATTATTATTATTACTGTTGTGGACTTGTTTTTTCTCTGTTCCAACAGGTAGTAGGGGCGGCCTCATACGCCAAGTCGGAAGTAAAATTCAGTCTTAGTGGAGACTAAGAAATTTCCTTGGTAAGTGACATGTTTATAATAGAATGGATTTCTGCAATTCTGGTAAATAGCAACTTTCCAAGACGCCCTTTCAGTGTTTTGCAAATGACTCCAGTTGCTGAAATTGTGAGGTGAACAATTAATACTTCATTTTGTTTTAAAATCTTTTGAATTTCTGTTTGAAGTTCCAGATATTTCTGAATTTTAGTTTGTTCTGTCTTTTTTAAATTGTTAGTGGAATAGCTACACCAATAGTAAAAGTTTTTCTTTGAGATTTGTCTATTAACATTACATCTGGCTTCTTATGATCTACTGTTCTGTCTCTAATGGTTTGCTTTTCCCAGTACAAAGTGGCATTTCTATTTTCCAAGACAGGCGGTGGATCGAATTTATAATAGGAATTAGGTATTATTATTATAATTATTATCATGTTTTGAAACATCGACATGAGTAATAATGAAGATAAAACATCATATAATTTGTATACTATAAATTAATACTATAAAGTTAATATATAAGTTAATATTATAGTATAAATAATGTTGTTCAGGAACTCGCTTGACTCGTTTGAAATGCACAAGAGTATTAAGTACAAACATGGAAGCGACCGAACACATGGGTTTCCTCATTTGTGCCTCATTTCGCTTCAGATAAAGTTTCAATGCTTTTCTCAAATGTCGAAAAACTACCAAAGGTTCACTACAAATCAAATAAATCTTCCATCACTTTCTTGATTTAAAAATTGGTCTTGTTTTGTAAATAAGTGTTTTCTCCATAAGATGCGACGTATTCAATAACAATTATAATTGCTATTATTGAATTAAAATGGCCGGTGAAGTATGTTTTTCTAACGTTGACCCACAATAAGTACATTATGTTGCTCTGTTTATTTATGCGGATTTCATATATTTTAGTGATTTACTTCTACCTACGCTGCTAGTGCTACCTTAAAGTACGGGCTTCCCCGAACACGCTGTCGTCACCACCACGTGATTCACCACCACAACAACAACAAAAACCAACAACCAACCATCGTCTTTGTTCAAGGGATTTCGAATGAGAGACCAACCCTCGTTGCAACCACCACGACTCTTTCTTTAGTCCTTAAGCTGAAGGGTTAAATGGAGAATTTGCATTTCAAAACGCGACGGAGTTGAGGGCGCAACCACAACACTTTCAAACAACCCTCTCCAACCCTCTTCCTCGTCTGCAGGTGTACCAACCTCACATCACCGTAGCCGTCGAGCCTTCTAGCACCGGCGTTATCAACAGTTTAAATCATCCGAGTTTAATTTTGCTTTATTTCACAAACCATCATTTGAGCTTCCGTAAAAAAGAATTATACTTTCTCTCAATAGCTCCCACTGCTGCCATTCCACCCATCAATTGCCCCAACACCTTAAACTTCCCTCCTTTGCACGACAGAAGAGAGGGTTAAATGCTCCCCTATCTCACGATCGAAAAGATTCTTTCAAATGCAAAACATCCTTCACTGGGCACTTAGATCCCGAAATCACCTCAATTACAAAACTATTTATTTTGAGCGGCGATCGAAGGGTGGTGTTGATCCCGACACCTGTCCAATGAAGGGCTTCCGAGTTTCAGCTCACAAAGAGCGAAGGGAGTCGTTTGAGGGAATTTATTATCAACAGCTAATAAATCAGGGAGAATGTGATGGAATAATTATGGCTTTCGGATGTGTGGTTTCTCGTACGAGAGAGATATTTTCTGTTGATGTGGTTATATAGACCCCCGGTGGGATTTTATTGCCGTAGACATTTGAATTTTGATCTCAGTGATCAGTTGGTTGCGTCGAGAATTATTATCCCGAACGCTAAGCACACTGAATACAGCGTGTATTTTGAAACGCACCTCTCCTAAATCAATTGATTACTGATGCATATGACGTCACTTTGAGTCAAAGAAAGAGAACGAATCGTTGTGTGAATATTAGTACGTCAACAACTAATTTGGGACCTTTTTTTATCTGCACATTAGTTTCATATGAAAGGGAAAGATTCTTTATTGACATATTAAAAGTCTATGTGAAGGTGTCATTTTTACTTTCAAATTATACGGTATGTATCAGGAGAGTTTAGCAACAGGTCGAAAAAAATTCGGGATATCTTCAGGTCCTTACGAATCGGCTCCAGGAGGGTCTATTTTCAAAATTTTGTGAAGATTTTCAATGGCATGTGTGTGTAAAGAATTTTGTTTATCCGATAACTAACGAACAAATTAATGAAATCAAACCAAAGTAGAGAATTGGTTTGGGAATAGATACATTTCCGGACAGCTCATTCCGACTTCCCTTCTGGTTTCTGAATGGCGTGCAAATGGGTGAACAGAATTTCGCTATGTCGTCGTTTTCGTGCCACGGCGAAGTGTTCGCGCCTTATAAGGCATCTTGAAGGCGCCTTATTTAGATCAGCCTCTGAAGCAAATGCAAAGAGTTTAGTGTTGAAGGTAATAATTCATGCAATCGTTAGTTGAAAGAACTGATGTGAAATTAGGCGTCAATCTTTTTATAGTACTTTTATGGATAAATTATTTTACACCTGTTATATTTTATAATTATTTAAGTTTTACTTTTAATGTCTAAAATATTTTCCGAATTAAATTTATTGTTGTTACGATATTTTTTTGAAGTATTATAATTGGTAAGTTGAGTGAGGTACACACCATTTTTTTTTGCAACGAAAGTGCAGACTTCAGCGGCTGGAATCAGAGGTGTTCACTTTGATTATTCGCGACCACACGTGACCTAATAATAAGTATCTTATAAAAGAGAGGGTAAACGTCCGTTTTCCTTCACATTTAAATACCGCGCAGCGCGGTGCGCACAACGTCAGCGCCAAATGTAATCGACTCCTCTTTGCATAATCAACGCTGCCCCTCTCCTACAGAGCGCAACAGCGCCAACGCAACAGCGTGCGATCTCCAGCGCGGTAGCCCCCCACTGCATTGGAACGAACGACTGAATAACGCAGCGCGCGGCGGATTAGCGGAGGGAAAAAGAAGAAAAAGTAGTTATATTTTTGCTTTACGCTCTGCCTAAACGGTTAGAGATAGGTGACAACTACGACCAACAAAATTGTTTGCCTTCAAGAGTTCTACAAAAAAAGTCCGCGACGGCATATGTTTATTTACAAAAATTACCCTAAATTATCGAAAAAACGTTATTAAAAATAGAAGTGTTAAGATACTTTAATTTAAGAGAGCTATTTATGAAGGAAAAAATCAATCATGATCAAACTTAATGGATTATCTTTTTTGTGCACTTAACAAAGATAAAAAATGTTGTTAAACCGTACAATTTCGACGAATAGTTTAGATTTAACAATAATTTTAATGAAATGGTGCAGCCGCGTCACGATGCCTCGGAAGCGAAAATTCGACCGGAGCAATTCCCACGAGAGACGGTATAGAAGCAAGTTTTGTATTGAATTTTTATTATTGTGATGTTGACAAATTAGGACACTGAACATGTTTTTCAAAAGCAGTAGGTAAAAGTATTTGGATCTTACGATACATACTGATTTTATTTTGTCCCGAGTAAAGGAAAATTAGTCTAAGAAAAATCAGGGTAACGGTGTGTAACTTTTGTCAAAAATAAATTTGTTCCAAATTTCGTTCTTGTAAGACCCAGTTTGTTACCTCAATGTTCTTACAATTTTATCTCAAGTTTCTCAGCGAGTGTGGTTGGAGACGTGTTGGAGCAAAGATGGATGAACTCTAAGGTCTTCTTGGGTGAGTTATAAAACGGAGGTCCTCCTCTTCATCCTTAATATCTTTGATCAAGTAATATTATTATCGTAGCCAATGCTTGCCTCTTCTTTTGCTGACAACGATCCATGACCCTAGAGACGTCAACAGGATCCAGGCAGCCACGTGACTGAGACAACGCTCGGTACAATCAATGCACGACGGAGCACGACGCGGCCGAAGAACGCTTCTACTGAACACAGAGCGCGGTGTAAAGAGAACGCAGCGCGACAGACGAGCGCACAACGCGCCTCGCAGCGCGATAATCTGGGTGGAGTAAAACGGCCCTTAATAAAGAGACGTGGGGAAATATTTTTCATATAGTAGGGTAAGACAAATCTTTACATAAAAATGTCACAATTTTGGGATTCGTGTAAGAATTATAGAAGCAATAAAGTACGTGAGAAACATTCTACTGACAATCCTCATGACATCCTTATACAGATCAAGAAATTCTGAGAGAAATCTATATTTTTTAAATTGTAAGTTTCCTGATTCGTTCTCGAAAGATTTGAGAAGAAAAATAGAGAGGTTCCGTTTCTTCCCACGGGGAGCGTGGGTGTAGTCGTGCCTCCTGTAGATTCCAACAGGTTTCCCCCACCCCCCATCCCACGTGTTCACCTCAATCCTCGTGAGGAAAGAGAATGCCAGACAGCAGCAGGGAGTCCTCCACCCACCCCCATCCTTTCGGGGGCCAACCGCCTCCAACAACGTGGGAAGGAACACAAGACAGACAGGCGCCGATACTGTTTCAGCTCGTTCAAAATGTGATAATTTCACACCTTTCTGAGATTTCTTTACACTGAACTTACTCAATAATAATAATAATAATAATAATAATAAATGTATTGTCAAAAACTTCGTATGACCATGTGGAGGACGTACTCATTTACTCTCCGGAAGCAAGCAAGGTACAACCCCATCAATTCTGATCAAGGACCCTAAGGCAGAGGCACATTGAAAATTTCAGGATACTCCTTAGATAAGAATAATAAAAAAGGTAGCTGCGAGGAATAATATCAACATAATAGCAGCAAATTTGTAATAAATAAAACACACCGAAGTAAGTTCACAAATCCAAGTATTATAGATTATTGGGAGTACATTTTTTATAAACCATAACTATTAAAATAACTCTAAATTGGTGATTTATCATTTCGATAGACAAAAGGGTCCTAAGACCAGAGCCTAGAGAGTTTGTATAAAATATCCCCCTCTACCCGAAGTAAAACCGGAAAATAAAAACTAAACTTATATTAATAATAAGAAATAATTAATAGTACGTGTCAAGATGAGTTTTGAATTGATCGCATCTCCACCTATTCACACCATTCAAAAAAGTTCAGCAATGGTAGAATCGATCAGCAATCGAGTGCGGGATTTACAGATTCAACCATAAACACACGCACTTATTAAGAAGTAACTGCTAATTACAAAAAGGAATATTTCCTAAACTCGTGGTAAGTTTTCCAATGCCAAATGTAATAAAATTATTTGTTATCTTAACAAAGGAAGCAGCATGGCTCAATGGGTAGAGAGAGCGCTGAGTGGATGTCCCAAGTTCGATCCCCGGTGAGGTGGGGATTTTTCGTCACACCTCAAAATCTAGACTGACTCCCAGCCCTACTTAACCTGCTGTAAAATGAGTACCCGAGTTAATCCTGTAGTGAAATCAGCGGAGCGTAAATCACATATCGTCCTCCGAATGCCGAAGTCGAGGAATTGAAAAAATCATTGGGTTCCTTCGACAGTTTGACTTCGTTATCTTAACAAAAAACAGACCCGCATCCCTCGACGACACCTTCATGAACTGCCAGCAGTCGAGTAACACAGAGTTGGTGAGTGGAATAGAAAATAGCATCTCGTCTAGACCATGTTAGACACGTCCACTATTGCACTCCGGACAAACATTCAAACTCACGCGAGGCGAGATTTTCAGCGAAAATTGATCTTAAGTTCGTCGGTATTCGAAGAAATAATACAAAATACTAGGAATTAATTCTAACAACATTAACACATTCTGCACCACACGTCTCATACTACTCCTCTATAATTGTTGAAAGTATATTCAACGTTTTCAACTCAATATCTCGCAAGCTCCGCATATTTTCCCCACGTTGAGTTTTCATAATCCGCTTAACTTTCGAGTATGTGAAAAGCGAGAGCACATTAGCCCCTATGAGAATCGGGCGATCGCTGGGTGGACCTGCAAGTTGGTGGATTAAAAGAACTTACAAATGAATCATATGGAAAGTGCACAAAACTCTTTTACATTTTGGTTATAATTTGAGTAGTTTACTTCTCTTCGTGATTAACGTACTTAACAACATTCATGAACAAATTCTTAAATAAGTGAAGAGACAAAATATTCGACAGGATTTCCCGCTGTGATGTATCTGTTCTTCTTCGGAAGAAGCGGTGCGTTAGTGTAGATGTGAAGATAGTTGTAGTGAAGTGAGGTTCTCTAAAGGGGTAAATCGATTGTACGGGTCATCAGCGTGATAATGTGTGCAATAAGTAATAATTAAAAATCGATTAGGTGTTCCATGGTTTTAATAATTAATATTATTTTAATCGAGTAGTTCAATCACTTATTTAACAATATTTTAAATTTCAGTTCTGTCTAATGTATCATTTTTTGTATGCTTTACTGCATTTCCTTGTGTTCTGCCCATTCACAGTTCGATGAATGTAATTATACTCTTCTGTGTAGAAGACGAACGTCATGGAACCTTAATCGTCTCGCGATATTCCTCCCGTGTGTGACAGCGAGTGTCAGCAGCAGCAGCAGCAGCAGCAGCAGCAGCAAGTCTCTCCCCTTGTCTCCTGCCCGTACGCCGCTCGCGCAGCAGATCCCGCACCTGGCCAGATCCCGCACCGCCCAGCATTCCTCAAGTGCCTGATTAGCATCTCAATCCGACTGTGTGTCTGTCCAGTCGACCGCCGCCTTGGGCCCCTATTCCTCCCTCCTCCAACAGTATCTCGTCACCACCTCGGATTTCATAGCTCCCAACCAGTTAACAGCATCTGCGAGATCGAAAACGGACTCCTTATATTCAATCTCAACAGCTGGCAAGAAATGAACACCTATTTTTGTTTTTGCTCTACAACATTTTGACCAAAATATTTGTATTGGTCGGAAGCAAAAAGCATATCTCATGGATTGAGTTCCGCCAATAAATGTATTTATTGTACAATATTTATTAATAACTTGTACATGTAAATTTACAAACATATTTGCGTTAAATTACATTCTATTAGTTTTATAACTCGCAGCTAACTTTTTATCTTATCTAGGAACCTACGCTGAATTTTTATGAATCCGCCTCTGCCTTAGGGCCCTTGATGGGAATTGATGGAATACGTCCCTTGCTTGCTTCCGGAGAGTAAATTAGTTTATTGTCCTCCACGTGGTCATACGCAGTTTGTACTGTTTTTTGACAATAAATTTATTATTATTATTTAATTTTTATTCTATAAAAAAATTCTTTTCGTCCTTCAAATAAGTTCGAACTATAAAGGATGAATCGACAAACAATGGAATGGAGTAGAATATTTCCATTGTGGTTGGACTCATCGAATAAAATACCTTTAATTAGTTTTGTAGAAATTCGTCAAGTCCACGTGTTTGTATCGACTGCTGTAGCGTAGGTCTATTTGTTTCCTCGTTCCTCCTCACGTCGTGCAGAGAGAGAGCGGAACAAAATCTTAATCCGGTGTTTGAAGAGATGAGTCGACTAAGTAATATTCAAACATTAATACAAAACATTAATATTGTGTATATCGTTAATTTTTTTTATTTCTAAACGATTGACAGTGTCGGCTATATTCACGTGTAAAAAGTGGCGAAGAATAAAAATTTTGTCTGCAATTAATCATCGTTTTAACTTCGAACGATTTTAGTATTTTTTAGACGTAATGTCAAATACGTCATTCAAATAAAACTATATAGTTTAAGGACAATAATAAAAATTAGTAACTTTTTCTTCTTCCTAAATTCGGCGGATTTTGAAGTTCATATTAATTATTTTGAACTGAAAACTGTTTAGAATTCTTTTAAATCTCATTCAACATAACGTAATTAATCTGTTACCTAACGGTGAGGTTCTCTGCAATTTAAGTGATTTCTGTGTGTTTGTGATTGATTCCACAATTGGATAATACTGACCCAAAACGAAGTATTTCCTAAGGGAGTCTCCTCATATGAGGAGTGTAGTTTCTATGAGACCACCTCAGAGGTCTGTGGGTCTCGCAAGTTGAATGTTAATGGTAGACGGACGGGGAGACGAACGGGGGGGGGGGGGGCACTGTTGGTTAGCGCATGAGCGCGTTTAGCTCAGGGTCCCGAGTTCGATTCTCGGTCCCGTCTCTCCCATTTTCATTCCACATAACATAATTAATCTGAAAACTGTTTCTAAATTTCGTATAAGATAATAACAGTGATCACAAATAACGTGGTCTAGCTTTCACTTAACATACAATCCAAAAGAAAATATTTTTACTTCCCAATGCTTTTACTGCTCATGAGAATGATTGGATGAATATTCTGCAACTTGTTTATATTTTCAATATTGGAGAAAAAAATGTATTTCAAACGTTCGAACACTTCCAGAGGAAAACGTAGTGACGTGAGTACTCTAAGAGAAAGATTTTAAAATGCTTTTACGCGCATCAGAAGATCTTGTTCGTTTAGTTCTCGTTGTGTCGCGCACGAAAAAATATTTACTTAAGTTGAAAATCCTTTTTGGGTCCGCGAAAGGATTTGTCTGCGTGAGTCCAATGCTATCCACAGATATCATCTCCTTACATCTGGATACGTCGCTCTCAACACAGACGTTGCTCAGAGGAATGCGATTTTCTCGAGACGTTGCTTTCGAGAGCAGGTTTGTGTCCCGTCGTGTCCAGGCACCTGCTTCACGCAAATCCAAATTGGGCGGTTTTCCAGTCGGTCAGTGGACACCCTCAGCGATTCTACTCCCGCTTCATACCTCATTAGCCACTTCATACCTCATTAGCGATTACGTCACAGTTCATCCTTGATGGTTGTCTCTATCACCTTGTTACTCTTGAGCATAAATAATAATAATAAAAATTATAAGTCAAAAAAGTAGTTACAAACTGCTTATGACCACGTGGAGGACAATAAACTAATTTACTCTCCGGAAGCAAACAAGGGACCATCCCATCAATTCCGATCAAGGGCCCTAAGGCAGAATTGTGGTATCAAAAATATACCAAAAGAAATTGTGAGCCCCCATTCAAATTTATCATAATGTTTTTTGCTGTTTTACCAAATTATTGTTATGATGCGGAAATACATTAATAGGGAAATTAATTCCTCCTTCAATTCGTGGTTCCTTTTCCGCGTAACGGAATGGAGCAGATGACACAAAAACGAAATATGCATTAAAAACGTTTCTGCATTTTAAAAAAGTGGTGATGACTCGCTACTATTTGAATTTCCACCTTTTCCTTTGCGAGAAGGAAAGAGCGTTTGAAAATAACATTTTAAGGAAAGACGCTACTTCACTCATTAATTTCACTCGACTCGTGACACAAGAAATAAACAATGGTCGTAGGGAATTGCTATTTATTCATAAATTGTTCAAATTGTTCATTCAAAATATGAAACAGAGGGAAGATGTCGAACAACCAGAAAGTGATATCAGTCTCATTATTCTGGTAAATAAAATAGTTTTGGCACATAAAAATAAACTTTAATGTTTTCAAAGAGAATTTTTTAGGTTACATTCTATTTTCCGAATGGGTTGGCCTAGCAATAATTTGTTCAATATGATCTCAATTAACGCTCCAGATGAACAAAAGTTTAAGAAGAAGAATAAAATGAAGAAAGAATTACATATTACTTTAAATCGATGCACAGTTCAGAGTTCGAGATCTCGATTAACGACGCGTAATTTTTGTACATTAATTTTTGCCTCCTCATTTTGTTGCAATATCTTGACCACTCCATAACGAATGTGGTGTTTTAGGGAATTCTTATTCTGTTATCACTTATCCATTTATGAATTGCATTTGCGTACGTTTGCATTTCGCAAAATTAAGTCGTCACTGGAGAACAATGCGTTCGCTGTTCGAGTGGAAAACGTTGAACAAATTAAGTTGAACACAAACTGCCACGTAACGTATTCTTCAGTCAATCCGTTAAAATAAATCTCTTTGTTGGTTAAATTTGCTAACATATTTCTCTCAGAGAACCAATAAAACCTCATCTTCCTTCCTCATCAACAAATGATTTATTCTCATTCCCAACAAATAAAGAAAATTCAAGGAAAGCCATCCATGTAAATGGAGTGTAAAAGAAGGAACTTTCGAACGCCTCCATCAATTACAGTCAGTAGATATTTAAATAAGAAAATCTGAATAACATCCATTCCAAAACGAGTTACGAAACAGAATTTTTCATTGACGTCTTTTAAAGAGAAGACAAACACAGAGTCACGTATTCTTCCTTTCGAATGCAAAGAAAGGTTTCGGAATTTTCGATTTTCGTGAGGAAGTTTCCTATCTGTTGGTTGCTTCATACCGACGGGAGGCCATCTGCCATCTGCCCGATGGTGAGCAGTATTTCACATGGAAAGTAGCCTTAAAACATGAGGTAAACATTCCTATCCGCGCGTCAAAAACTTCCCATTACTTAGCCGCAACCACAGAACGGAAGGAGGAAATAAATTTTCAAATGCAAAGATAGAATGTCACGGAGCCTCAAGGACTTTGGAGTTATTCTAAAAGCATTCGTCCTTCGGTTTCACCAAATGAATATTTCCTTGACTCTGGACGAATGAAACACACGAACAAATATTTATGTGTAGATAAAATAAAACCAGCTATTAGAAATAACTGAAAGGAAATTACTCAGAAAAATCTCGGGTCCCATAAAAGACGGAGAAGAGAACAGAAATCGTCAAAACATAGAAAGAACTACGGACACAACAAAGGAATGGATGACAAAAAATTGTTTAATTATTTTGGAAAGTTGAGAATGGATAATACGTGGTTTAAGGAGACTGAGAAAGACATGGAAGAACTTCATATTAGTACAGGGGATACACAATCAAGAATAACCTTTCGAAAGAAAAAGAAATGCAAAGGAGAAAGAAAATGTTTCCAAGACAAAGACGGGTGCAAGAGGGAGGGAGGAGAGAAAAGATGAGCATTGAGAAATAATGAAGGATATTCGGCAAACCATAATACAATATTCGGCAAACTTCTCCACTTCTGGTATACTTGAAGAACTCTTTTAATACACTCAAATTATAACTCTTCCATTGGGCATCCCTTGATTCAATGGGTGGAGAATCAGACTTTTCTTATGCGCCGCACACGACACCTCGATAAGAAGGACACGACACCTCGAATTTGACTCATAAGAGAGAAATGCAGAGATTCCGCCACATAGTTCTCAATGTGCGCTAAATCCCCATTGCTTGGAAACTGTCTGTGGAAGAAATTACCCTCAAGCGAGCGAACTGAGATGATTTCATTCAATAAAAATACAAATGAGTAAAGAATAAAAATAAAAAGTAATTAAAAATATCACTTGAAACAGCAGCATAACATAATGCAGCAAAAATAAATAATGTCTCTGTGTCCACACTAAACTGTCCAGGCAAATGACAGTTATACGCATCTAATACATACTAATTATTCTTTCTGCATACAAAGTTTAAAAATAAATTGGTGTCGTATTCGAGAAAATTAAATTCCTTACGTGACAAATAACACGAAAACTAGTGGAAATAGCTCTTGATAAATTTAAGTTGGTATGTCTTCCACTTTTCCAAAGATATGGATAATATATTGGAACGTGGATCATACAGCGTTACGTAATAGGAAACAAAACCTTAACAGCAGTGTCTAAAAACGAGGTCTGTGTTCTTACTTCGTAATTTTGAATCAACTGGTGAGGTTCGTTTTTGGAAGTTATTATTTATTATTACATGACGCCACAACCAACACCTTGAACAGTTCAAGGGCTTCAGTACGGAGAAGTTTAATCATTTTTTGAAGGCGACTTTAAAGTGTTTTGAACATTCAAACAAATAGTATTTGTCGGTTGTCTTGGATAAATATGAACCATTTACAACACTTTTCTAGAATTTGATTATTTCGTTCGGCTTACCCTGGAGGATGGGTATAGGCTATTATGTGCTTTCTTTAGTCTCCTTAGGAGAGTGTTAGTGAACTATGCCTCACACAGAGATCGCTGATGTGTAGAGAGCCAAGCTCACATACAAACTTACATTTATTTAATTCGTGAACCTAATATTTTCTCTAAAAAAAATCATATTTTTTGTCCAAAAATTATAATATTGTGATAAGATTTCGCCCTGGAGGTTAGGGGTTCGGGGTGGTTTCCGCCCCCCCCCCCGGTCCAAGGAAACTAACATAAAATAAATGTCGATGAAATATGGTTTAAAAAATTGAGATTTGTTAAATTATTCGTAACATGTATTTTACAAATGAAAATAACAATTTTTTTTGTAGCCCTTCGTGAGTAGAAGTATAACACACTTTTAACAAAGAACGAGATTTTCATAAAAGTGCATTTCGTAAACTGCGGTAGCGAGAATATTTTTACAATTTAATAAATATAATTGAACTATTAAATCCTTCCCGGCTAATTAATGTTGCTAATTAAAGCAAAATTCATACGTCTCTTCTCATGTCCCGAGGCATTCGCTTCGTGGTTCATGGTGGACGTGTGGTCGATCTCTTCGAGTGGGTCACTGTGGTTCAAGGTGGAGGTCAGCATGTGGTCGACACACGTTCTGCGGATCATTCGGGATCTGAGACGTACAGGGGCTATATATTACTCGAGTGATTCACAGCAGGGATGCCAACAGAGAGACACGTCTTCTTGTAAAGACATTTCTTTTTATTTCCCTTCATTTAGAGCTTACACTATTAAAAGTTTTAATGTCCCTTACCATAAATATATACCTAATGTCTGTTTTGATATGTTCATAGTTAAATTAAATTCTGTTTTTAGAGGAATGGCATGTGAGAAATTTTCTGTTCTCATCTAATATAAGATACTACTTGAATGATTCTCATGTTACCAATTTTGATAAGATTCCATTGACATATTGACTGAATTCAATGAAATTATTCGTCTGTCGATTTCATGCAGTGAACTTTCACGTGTTATCACTTTATTGAAACTCAACCGTTTACACTTCCCCCACCCCTAAAAGTGTTGACGATGTTGTGAAGTAATGAACTGGTATTCGTCAACGAATGTATCGAAGCCGAACGTGTTGCACTGAAGAGTTTCTCCGAAACAAAAGCAAACAAACACGAATCAATATGATTTCAATAATTTTAAATTTAAATTAGTTGGCAGTGCCCTTATTTACGACAACATGTATTAATAAAGTACAAACACTTTAATAGTTCATACTTTTACATATCGTTTCGGGGATGTATGTTCCCCCTCTTCAGATGTATTTTATATTTCTCTAAAAAACATATAAAACATCACTAATCTCCAGTACATTGTTACAAATCTTTAACTTACATATGTGAGCAAGGGCACTGCCAACTAATATAATAAGTGAAAGACAACATTACTCTTATCTAATTTAAATTTAAATGTTATCGTTCGTAGCCCCCATTTATATCACAGCTTCATGTCACAGTAAAATAAATGAAATGTTTTACCAGTTTGTTTGAAATTTTCGGAAATCCGCCAGAAACTCTTCAGACGAAAATATTGACATATCCACGGGGTTTATTTCTTGAGTGGGGGATCCAGCATTTTAGTTGGGGGGAAGGGGGGGCTCACGTCACAGAGGTTTGAGGTACGAAAATTTTTGGTACGTTTTGTAGAAAATAGTACAATTTTAAAGCAATTTACAACCATTAAAGAATTAATTTTTATTACCGTATGCGAACAATACAATGCGAGAAGTTAAGTTGGTCATGACGTCAACACAGGGTTGCTAACTTAATCTCTCACATTGGGCAAATAAATTGATATTTTTTGCTTCGACGCGCCACTCTGTTATACTGTATTACAGTCCTCGCTGGGAAAGAATAG
The DNA here is from genome assembly GCA_002313205.1 of Laupala kohalensis. NCBI lineage: Eukaryota > Metazoa > Arthropoda > Insecta > Orthoptera > Trigonidiidae > Laupala > Laupala kohalensis. The sequence goes on from NNCF01126775.1 coordinate 386,742, forward strand.
TAAAGAATAGTAAACTAATGAAGGTGCTGTGTGTTGTCATAGGGATGTGTCCTAGCGTAACTCCACGGCATTCCAAGGCAACCACACGAAGGTTACTGTAACCCGTGGAAAAAACGAACTTCATGCACAGTTCTTGCAGCCAAAGGTTAGAGATAAAGCCCTCTGTCCTTCACACTCGGCATATCAATTACTGCCGATGTAGACATCGGCTACTCACTAATATTCTGCTGCCACGAGTGAGGCGCCCGCAGCACAAGCAAAGCAATTCACGTGATATTCTTTATGCTCCTCCCTCACTCCCTTTCTTTCGTTGCTACGACTATTATTGTATTCACACGACTTAACGCTTCCAAGGTTTTGAATTTTGAGTGGAAATAATCGATCTTGAATCTAAATCGATATGTATTGAAATATTTAGTCATATTCACGGGTCATATTATCTCTCATGATAAATAAAACAAAGAATTCGGAACATAAAGAAGCAACCAACAACAAATGAAAGAAATCGCAGAGCAAAACACTTGAATGAAAGCAAAATGAAGAAACAGTTGGTAACATGTTCACCCATTTTGTACAAAATATCTTTTTTAAGTATAAGGCATCTTCTACTCAATTCCTTTTCAGTACCTTTAAAAAAACAATCAAGTAAACATTATTGTCAAAAAAGCAATTGCAAACTGCATATGACCACGTGGGGGGCAATAAATTAAATTACTCTTCGGAAACAAGCAAGGTACCATAACATCAATTCCCATGGCCAGTGGTGGATTTAATATTTACAAAATAAATTATTTAATAAATTCGTACTGTTATCCATTGATTATTCCAAAGTAAATTGCAGATACTTTAATAAAACAAAGGTATTAATGACGTTCCCACCCAAGGAAAATCCGCTACTACCCTAAGGATACCCGGAGGAAATCCCGGGCCAGGAAATATAATGTATAAAATATTTCGGTACCAAAGTCCAATATAGACCTTCTTCAGAATTTTCTCCAACAAAATTTACTGTTCATTCTCAACTAGAGGAGTTTATACTTTTCCTCGTGTCTGAAATTTCAAATTTCTCTTTTAAATAGTGGTCAATGCAATGACTGATCATTTGATTCACCAACAATTCCCCATTGAACCTCCGTCAAACCCCTTGCTTCCAAGGTAAGAGCGGAGAACTCGCGCGCCTCCCATCCTCGCTCCCCCCTGCCCCCCCCCCCACCCACGCCTCGACCCCCTGGGGAGCAGCGATCGTGGGGAGCAAAAGAAAGAAGCTACAGACACCCCCCGCAGAGTGAGAGACCTGCGCATTCCTCTATACACACGTGCGCTTCGCTACTCTGTTCCTGTTTCCAAACACACAAATTGGCACGAAACCAAAAAATTGTCTAGAGTGTACCCCACTCAAATTTCCAATTACAATTCATAACAAAAACTCAAAGGAACTAAACACGCAAAAAACACTAAACATTGAAGAAAAAATTAAAAAACACGTCGACATCGAGGTCATTAGAGTCCTAACATTTCTGTACCGGTAAGGAGAACGCAGTTACGCACTAAGGAGACGCCAACATGACTCTCCCCGCGTGCGGGACTCGCCGAATCACTAGACCGTACCCACTACAAAACCATCCTAAAAATTCAATATATCCAAACATGAAAAGGCAACAGTTGCCTAAAACATTATAAAATCCGAGAACAAAGAAAGATGTCAATTTAGAGAAAAATAAATAAATTTTAAGGAAAAGGAAAAATAAAGAACGATTCAATTGCAAACCCTCCCGAGACCTCGCGGGAGGATCCCCGATTCATTTATGGATTTCAGCAGTGACAAACGAATAAAGATCAAAGGCCACATTTCTCGAGAAATCTAGAAAGGGCGTATCAAAATCTGTTCGTTTTGCCCAAAAGCATAACATCCAAACTGTTGGGTATATTGTATCTCCGTCGAATGGTACTGTGCGTCTCCTGAAGACAAACTATTTTAGGAGCATGAAAAGACAGTAAGGGCTTGAGGTCATATGAACGAACATGTATGCCATTCAGAATCCAGAAGAGAATAGCCATAGTATCGTGTTTATCAGCTCTTCCTTCGGTATCGAGATATATTTCTTCCTTTTGATGACTCTAAAGCCAGACCCTGCTGTGGTCCCGTCCCCGCGACAGTTGCCGTGATCACTGGTGGAAGGATTACAAACAAGTCCAGTATTTCTGCTCCTCGAGCGTCGGCGACTACGCGAAGGTGAGCCGACAACATTGGAGTCTGACTGTAAAGAGTCAGGTTTACGGGAGATTTTGGTGTGATATAATTCTCTGTCGAGAACGACCCCGAGATTGACGTCATGGGGGGGGGGGATCGTTAAGGGGTTGACGTCGAGGTCGATGTTGACTTTTTTTAACCACTTTAAATTTTGTTTGCATTATTGTTTTGCATCCCGCAATCGCCTCTTTGAAAGCGACAGGGTCATCCAGGGATGCCTGTACTCCATTGACACACGTCTGTGGTCTCATGACATGCTCCAAATCCATCTGAGAGCCAAGAGAAGCTGTAGATGGATTTGAAGTGTTTGCCTCTGATAAGCATACTGGCACAGTGTTTTATCAAGTAGCGGCGCCTAGCCTCAGGGAATGAGACCCTATCCGTAACTCGGATCCTTTGCATATCTTTCTCTATTCGATACTTCGCGCATGCGTTTGAATCGGAAGGGTGACTCTCCTCGCGATTCACACAGCACGGGGACGACGGAGGGAAGGTGACGAATCGTGTGCTGACTGACCGCATGTCACCCAAACATCGCAGGACGACTTGCATCGATCGAAAGAATGACCGAACCCGAAGCACTTGAAGCACCGCAGAGGGTTCGGCACACATTGGCGGATACGCAGTGAATAAAAACCACATTGTATGGTTTCAGGGGGAGACGGGCGATCAAAGGTCAGAACCAGCGTGGAGGTGGAGACGAACTATCCCTGCACCTTCCTCTTTATTCAGTGGATATTTACTTTTAGATTCGAAAAATGCCTTCAGTTCTTCTTCACTTTCTCGTGCAAAAGGGTTGACGCCTCCTTTGCACAAGTTTAAGCTGGGGTGGGCGCTCACCTTAAATCTTGTCGGGGGTGGGTTAACCCCCGATCGCCCGTCTTGAAGAGACCGAGGGTAAAGCGAGCGTATTGGCACGCATCCTTCTAGGTATGCACGGTTAATCAACTCACCAGGACACCCATTCCCTCCCACACGGGTCGCCATGCACGGCAAACACACGGGTGAGCGTTCAGCACACAGAGAAGGCCAGTACAGAAGATAAAAGTGAAAAACTAGGTAAATAGGAGAAAAGAAATGGAATACTTGAGAGCCTTCTCTGTATCCCACCGTCAGGACGTGGAACGACTCACTTCGACGGCTATATGGTATCCAAAAACCCATTGGATCGTATTCAAATATAGATTGTATGAATTACCTTCCACATTAAACTCTTAGCAATTACAATAAAGAAAACGCCTACTCATATTCTGAGAAATAACTTTTCGCAGTATATCGAAAACAGTGCGACTTACAGGAATGCGATTTTGCAATCTGTGCCTAGAATTAACTGACAAATCAAAATAATTCTCTGCATATTTTCAGATTTTTGTATATTAAGAAACCGGATGTGTAGGGTGGAGTGTAAATGAAGTCGGAATGAGCTTCTGTCCAGAAATAGACTTCTTCTATTCCCAACGTATTCAAAGTAAAATCTCATGTTTGGTTCCGAAACATCAATTTATTTGTAAGTTATCGGGGGAACAAAATTCTTAACATACATACACACACACACACATGCGACATAGGGCATCATCTCCAAAATTTGAAAATATTCTCTCCTGGAGTCAATTCGCGAAGATCTGAAGATATCTAAAAAAAAGAAAAACATTTTCGGCCGATTACAATACACTCTGTGTAATTGGAAAAAGTAAAAAGAAAAGTTACACAAGATTTCCTTCGTCACATCTGATTGTCTCGCTGAGACGAGGAGGAAATGTCACATAGTTTTACTTTAACTTCTTCACCTGTTAGTTGAAGTATCTTCGGAGAAAATCATGCAACTGAATTTTAAATTGAACCTGATCCCTCCAACCAATGGAGCTAAAATTTGGCATACATGTATAAAGCGGATGGCAATGCCATATTATGCTGTATAACTCCAATAAAGTTTTTTAATTACGATTTTATTTAGAGAATTTGATAAAAGTAGATACCAATTAATTTCAAGGGACACTGATTGGTTGGTAAGTAAGTACTTGCAGAAGTGTGTATTTTCTTTACAATTCACACGACAAGTTTTTTGAAGACAAATAATTCAACATGAAATGTTTAATCATTGCCAACGATAAAGATTGCGAGTACTTTTATATTTATTCGTATCTACTAATGTGAAATATGTTTAGAGGTATTGACATTTGGCATTGCATTACCTTTTTTACTAAAAATCGAAACTTTATTTATTCGTTTTATTACAAGGTTGAAATAAACGATTGTTTTTCAAAAAGGTCTTTTATTTTGTATTATATTCGAGTAGAGGTCTTGTGTCTGATCACATAACGACGCCTGCTTTCAACTCGTATCAGCCACGCGATCTGTTCAAAGAAGAACAGGGTCATATGATTTCTTTCGAGTTTACGTAGGACCTCCGGTTACGACTTGTCATCGTAGTACACAAAACTTCCGCGTCCCAATACGGCGCATTCCCAGGTCCTCATAAGTTGCAACTTCTCGGATCCATACAGCAGATTTATTTCGCGTAGTGCAAGTCACTGCCTATAAAACACGCGGTGGTGCGTCATACTGATCGAAAAACTTTTTGTTTTATGATGCTCTGATCATCTTTTTAACTTCGCGTAAAAAAAACATTAAATTAATCCTACTGAAAATACAGGTTTACAAATCATAAATGAAAATTGATGTACCATTTTATCAACAGTAGCACGTAGTTCATCACTTTAACATTTATATTAAAATCCAAAATGAATTCCATATTATATAATCATAGTCTCACATCAGCATTTTTTTAAAAATTTGTTTCAATACATATTCCAAGTCGGATCGATTTCTTTAATTTCCTTAAAACATGAACTTTAAATTATTGTTTTGAAGACTTCTCTTCGCGTGTTTGCAGCTAAATAAATCATTGGATAAAATATTCATACGTTAACAACAAACCGAATTACTTTTTAACATTTTTAAAAAGATCTCGGGGAATCTAAACTAGAACAACTATTTGACGGGACAATCATCGGCCTTGATTTGTTTGCCGAAGACAGATTCTTCTTCGTTCGATCACTAATTTCGTTCCAATTATTTATCTATTTTACAAACAATCTCCGTTTAAAAGGGCTTATTCGCGGGCAGGTGCCGCGCATAAAATTGACAATTACGTCATTACATTCTCGTTATATTAAGGATCCGAGAAATAAAAGCTCATAGTCAATGCAACACACCACATTAAGTGTTTCCTATTAATAAGAATTTCCGACGTCGTTAGCTCCCGTAGAACACTTAAATTCTGTTTACTCAAAATTCACTCTAAAGATTGGCTCGACGCACCTGCTCGTTTTGCTTGAACTTCCGATCCCCGAGACGATTCCTGATTCTCAACAGGGTGTTACGGAAGTTTCCTTCTGTGAGACCTATCAAGAAACTGTCAAAGGGAATTCGTAAAGAAAATATTTATTCCTCGCAAAGATACCTGAAAGATTGACTCAAAATCCAAACTTTATGGAAAAATAATTATTAATAATAAAAATAGACAGAATTTATGCACATCGCAAAGATGAAGGGGCTTAAAGCAAATCTATGCATCATATCATAGCATCCATCCAAAATATGACTAAGTATATAATAATAATAAATTTATTGTCAAAAAACAGTACAAACTGCGTATGATCACGTGGAGGACAATAAACTAATTTACTCTCCGGAAGCGAGCAAGGGACCATCCCATCAATTCCGATCAAAGGCCCTAAGGCAGAGGCGGATTCAAAAATTTCAGCAAAAGTTCCTAGATAAGATAAAAAGTTAGCTGCGAGTTATAATACATATATAATGTCAATATGTTTGTAATTTAACGCAAATATGTTTGTAAATTTACATGTACAAGTTATTATCGAACTATAGATTATTCTGAGTATAGTGTTTTTTTAAATCATAAGAGTTGAAAAAACACTAAATTCACGATTTATTGTTACAATAAACACGCCCCTAGACAAAGCCCAGAGAACCTGTATAAGAAATCCGCCTCTACCCGAAGGAAAAACGGAGAAAAACCCGGGCCAGTAGAAAATAAAGATGATTCACTAATTAGACAAGTGCTACAAATCCAAAGAGAGGCTGTAGGAGTAATAAAAAATGTCATAACAAATATACATGAATTACAACATTGTCAACTAGAGAAAATCTCCCTGAATACACAAGAACAAATGGTTAAAGCTGATATGAAGAAACATTTTTGAGAAGACCTGAAAACGAATTGGAGTGAAAAGAATATCTAAAGAGAATAAATGAACCCAATGTAGATACGAAAGGAACTCATTGATGGCTGAGACGAACTTGAACTTGAAACCAGAAACCGAAGCACTGATCATTGCAGCTCAAGACGAAGCTCTTAGAATCAGGCACTAGGAGAAACGTGTATTGAAAAACACAGCTGAAGACAAATGTAGAATATGCCAGACTCACTCAGAAACCATTGACTACTTAGTTTGTGGATGCCTTCAGCTAGCAAAGCATGAATACGTGAAGAGACATGACAAATTTCATAATTACAAACAATAAATCCACACCGACAGATGCATCCGGATGCCAATAAACCGGATATTGTAATTAAGGACCTGAAAAACAGAACCTGCTTTCGGATTGACGTAGCAGTGCCAACTGATAAAAATTTAGCGCAGAACGAAGCAGAAGAGCTGATGAAATACAAAGATTTAGCGATGGAAATTAGAATGATGTGGGGAGTTAAGACAAAGATTATCCCTGTCTTTGTAGGTTCCCTCGGTGCGCTATTTTTATAAATTTAAAGAAGCATTTAGTTTCCATATCAGTCAAACCAAGAGAATGGGAAAAGACATGAGATCGCTCTCTTTGGTACAGCCCACATTTTAAGAAATTGCATCTAATTCTTTAGAGAGCGGGTAGCAATCGTTTTGAACGTTGTATTTAAGAACTAATTTCGTGAATGATGGTAGAACTCAAGAACATTTAATTTTGTGCGCGACACGCACCAAGAAGAGATAAAGATCGTCGATTGAATCGCCCACGCTAGTTAGTAATTGATTAACATTCATTTAAATACGATACTTGTAAGTTAGTAAATTCGTGATACCACATAAACGTACGTTTCAATTAGTCCTTCAATTTCGTAAACAAGGAATTCTACTTATCCGACAAACATATCTTAAGGCCAAGCAATTTAACTCGACCCGTTTTCCCGTTGCTCTCTTCCTGACGAGGTCGCAATATACGACTTCCGCATCAACGGAATACTCCTATTAATCAGGACTGTTTTTTCTTTCTTTCTATAATTACTTTCTCGTTTAAGATCAAAAGTGATTTATTTAATAATTCCGGTGCAACTTTTACTATCGACAATCTTTGTTTCTCCTCTGGTTTCGCAGTTCTAATATCTCTGGTTTTAATTTTCTAAATATGTATCATCAGTGTTATTTGCATCCAAATTATTCATATCATTACATTTATATGAATATAAATAATTATAATACATAGAATTTCTTAGGTGTAATTTCTTTCTCGTTTCTTGTGTGCTAATTTTCTAAGCATTTTATTCCATTTGTGTTTTGTATTTTATAGGTATTTTTTTTACATTTTTTATTATCGTATTATGTTATACTCGTGTTATTATGTCTTCTTTTCCAATTGCTCACTTGCGGATTAAATAAATTACTATATTATATTATTTTAATGTATTAATTGTATGTTTTTATTATTTAGTACATTATTCACCTCCTGCACCCAACAAAGTAATTTCATGAATTTATCATCAATTTTACTTTTTTACTTTTTCCTTCATATTTTTCTTTGATTCAACAAAACAAAGGACAAAAACCAATATTTAATTTTAAAAAATGGCGTTAATTCTTTACAAAACGATGATGCCATAATTCGTATAAATCAAAGATAGGTTTTGTCCCGTGAACAGCACTTTCGGAGCCTCCTGTGTTCTGGGGCAGCGGCTGCGTCGCTCTGCGCTACGAGGCTTCCTTCGACTTGAGAAGTGGCAGCTTGAGCTACCTGTTGGGTCGTTATGGGCTGCTACCTGTACACTCGTTACAGTGGAAAGTGTAAGGATTCATTTGACGAGTCGGGTGCCGTTAGGGCAAACGGGATGGAGCAGCAAATTTACCCTCTGACTCAAAGTGGAAGGGAGGACCGAACGGAAACTTAGCCTGAAAGTTGTTGCGGTCGAGGGGTAATGCACAGACCACAGAAGGTTGCGTTATGAGCGAGCGAACCTTTCTCACATTTAGTAATATTTAACTGTATTTCAACTTACAACTTCCGAGAACCTACTCGTGGGAAATGTTTGCAACATCGACAGCCTTTTTAGGTGAAAGTTGCGACGGACAGGGTCTCGAACCCGGGACATCCCGGTCCCTTGAAAGGGGATGTGACCCAGGTTCACCGGATCAGGCCGGGTGGAAGTAGCGTAGAGGCTTGGGAGTCGAGGCGGGTGGTGCAATGGATGGTACACCTGCGGCCAGAGGAAGAGGTCCCTGGTTCGAGTCATGGTCCGTCGCAATTTTCGCCTGCCTTTAAATGAATTGTCAAAAAGGCTGTTGTTAACTGTGTATGACCACGCGGGGGACAATAAATTAGTTACTCTCGAGAAGCAAGTGAGGAACCACCCCATCAATTCCGAACAAGGGTCGAAAGGCAGAGGCGGATTTATTTTATGCATAAAAAATCCTTCGCTTAGAGTACCTTTACCCATGACACGTACACCACGAATTACGTCATCAATTCGCGAACTCTCTGGACTTGAGAAATTCTAAAACTAATAACATTTTATTCGGAGATGATTTAGTTTTTCCTGATTAATTTTGTTTTCGCGCCCACTTTTCTACACATTCTTTGCAAAATATAATGAGATGTGTATTACCATTGTAGTAACGCACACAAGAAGTGGCACAATTAACTATATAAATAAAAGCAATCGATTGGTCACGGACAAACTTGCGCTGTATAACCAAATTTTAAAAGTAAACATAATTATATTTTGATGATATAAGTGATTTAGATCCACTGTTGATCCGAAAACCGGATATTGAAGTGACGTTACCTTGCAGGGAGTGCAAAGTATTTGCGCCAGGACAAAATACGGGGTGATCCTGAATTCATGGGACAAACTTTAAGGGTTGGTATAGGACACAGTATCAATCGATTATATGGGAATGTAGTAGGGGCGCGAGTGACGCGGTGAGACGCCAAACACAGGAAATAAGAGAAGAAAGAAAAGACAAAGTGCTACGTTTAAAACTGTTCAAAAGTCCACCAACAGGGATACACATGTGCTTGACAGCGATTGGCGCATTTACACATTCATAGATGCCAAAAAGGTATTTCAAGCACACACGTGCAGCAGCTGCGGATATTCGAGCAACGAGATCATGTACTTCCTGTGTTTGCTCCTCACCGCGTCACTTGCACCCCATACATTCCTAATTGTTAGAGTGCTCTGTACTAACCGTTAAAGTTTGTGCCACAAATTTGGGATCACTCTATATATGTCAATATCTTTTCGACCTTGTTATTTTCGTTTCGAAGGGAATCTGAAGCAAAGCGTAGCAGCAGCAGCAGCAGCAGCAGCAACAGGTGCGCAGTGCGTGGTGAGTGGCGGCGGCCGCTGCGGGGAACAAACCGTCATTGGCTCAACGGCGCGTGCTTTTCGCTGTCTTCCATTCACGCGCTGTTGGTGTCATCATCGCCACCAACTGTCACCACACCGAGCGCTTACACCTGCTCGCAACACGTCAATGCTTCTCAGCCACGTGTACAGTGAATCCTCCTAAGTTTCGTAACCATAAATGTTTTATTTATTATTTCACTCTATTTTATTTATTATTTCACTCTATTTTATTTATTATTTCACTCTATTTTATTTATTATTATCTCGCAGAAGTTAAGAACGTGGTAGTAGAAGAAACGAAAAGAAAACACATTTTCATTTCTTCTTTTTTGCTTCCATATATCTTCTTCCACCATCTTACCTCAAACGTTGTCATTGTAAGATTTCGCAACATCCCTCAATACAAGTATTTCCCTTTTGACTCTGTACCTTTCGGTAGCATCTCTTGGCAGTGGCCCATCTATGGGGAACTGAACTTTTTACAGATAAGATTGAAGTTGATAAATACCATACTTTGTAAAAGTAATACCCGATTAATAATTGATTTTAGTCATAATTGTTATAGTTATTAATAATGATTAATAAAATTAATAATACGAGATTAATGAAATTAATAATACCGTAATACTACCGTTAATAAGTAATTGTTATTGTTATTAATAATACCACATTGTTAATTGTTAATTATTTATTTGATGCATTTTATTTAAAGGTAATATTTATAAAATTCATGTAGTAAAACCAAACTTTTGAAACAAAAATGCTCGCCGTATAGCAGCCCCCCCCCCTCCTTCATTTCGGTCTAGATCCGTCTCTGTCTGTAGGTCCCTTCTCTCTTTCAAGATATTGTCACCTCCCCGAAGACCACGAGGGGATGCTTCATCAACCGTCTCCTTATCCCTCGTCATACGTAGCACGTTCAGTTCAGTTAGTCCTCTTGTTATGTCATGTGTGTGTTAAGAATATTGTGTCCCCGATGAATCATAAAGAAATTGATGCATCGAACCGAAACTTAAGATTTGACTTGGAATAAAAGCAAATTTGTGGACAGCTCATTGCGACTTCATTTATACACAGGTGCCCCACAGGTGATGATTAGAATCCATTTTGTTCTACCATGTTCTGCTAATAAGCCGTATAAAAATGTGGACGCAAAAGAGAATTCAGGTAGGAAGTTGTTAATTTTTTTAAAAATCCTATTTCAAATGTACAAATGTAACATAATTCTTTGTAGAGTTTTGAGGATAGATGTTTTATGTTTAATCATGTTTGATAATTATAATATGTTTTTGTTTCTTATTTACAAATTATTTATTACAATTTCAGTATAGGCTGTTTCCTGCTTTTTTTTGTCGAAACTCGAGCAGGGCACAGTACAGAGTCTCTTTCGTTGTGCGTAATAAACCAGATGGTAACAGATTTGAACTTCTACTTCATCCCTCACCTGTCGCGTGTTCAAAAGCGAAAGCGCAGTTTGAATCTCAGAGCTGTTGCGTCACGCTCTAGTGACGTCACAGGACACGTCGTATCACGCGTCAAGGCAGGGACATGCGAGGACAGAGAAATAAGACGCCAAATCAGAATTCCGTTGGAAACAGTCACTCTTTGATATTCATGCAAATATTTACAAACTGAATTTTACAACATAAGATGTCTCCTAAACTCTTCATGAAACCACAACAAAAATGAAACAGTTCATTAAAAAATATCAAATTAATTATAACTTCAATTTATCAGGACATAAGTAGTTACTGGATTTTTCAGAAGAATTCTCTTCATAGTTGAGGAAAAAAACATTTTGCTCTCGAGATCTAGAGTAGCATACTTCCAATTTTATATAGACTGCATTTAATGTTTCTGAACTCCATAATACATAAAGTATTGTAGTCATATAAACATACAAAATCTTAATATTGATCACCCTGCACTATAAGTCACTCGATGAAGTAAAAATATTTTGCAATTATATCATTCAATGTGATCATTTTTTATAATGTTATCATGACGGAATTCGTAAGATAATATAATATTCGGTATTCAAAATACTCCCCACAAATCATGAAAAAAACGAAAAAGAATCATAGTACATTATATTACATGACAATGACAAATAAAATTTTGTGAATGAAAATAAATCTGACGTCGAATGAGTGCGTGAAACTATTTTCTTTCAGGATTATCATAATTTAGTTTACGAATCCATGATGTTTCCTCTCGCGTTATTTCTCAGCATCAGTGTAGATTTCATTCAAAATTATAGGGGGTTAAAAGACGCCAGGCATCCTAATCTAACACTTGCTTCGCATACGAATCGCCAAACTTTCATTTGAAATTTCGTTCACGTTCACTGTATTCAAGCAAAACGTCTTGAAGTCACTGAATTCCTTGGTATTCATAACCCGTTTGAAAATCACATGTTTACCGAGTTCTGTAATGGAGATATAGCGTGTTTGTGTTCAGTATTTTTATAAGATTCAAAAGAACACAGACGTACAGCAGTATTTTGTGAGTGAAGAGACAAAAAAGAACATCGCCGTATTGGGATATGTTAAGGAAACAATTCCCTTCTCATTAGAGACTTATTTTTGTTAGACCAGCTGAGGCGTCCCGCAGAGTTCATGATTAAAAGGTCGGGCGGTCGGAATACGGATGAAGCTAAGGCCTAGTGGATACTTAAACCCTGAAACTCTTACGTAAACGAGAGAAGCCTGTTTATAATTTACTTGGATGAACGTCACAATGTATATATTCTGTGGGAACGAATGCAAAACCTCTTTCAACTGCATTCTCACTCGAAAGCGCTTTCAACAATTAAAACAAAAAATGGGCAAGCTGCGTCTCCGAACACATGAAGCTCCTTACTCTGGCAGATAATAATCTTCGTGTACGTTTGATGATAAACTTGAGATATTCAAGAGAAGAGTCAAGTTGAGTCGCGTAAATAATACTCTTGAGATGTCCCCCCAAAAAGTTATGTTTGCGCCTCACCGCGTCACTTGTGTCCATCCATACGTTCCTATACAATGAAAGAATGTTACAGTGTCCTGATCCAACAGTTAAAGTTCGCAATATGAATTCGGGATCACTCTTACTGGTATTTACCAGAGACAACCTACTCCACCAGCAATGACATATGCGTGTATATTGAAGCATGCTTGTTCATATGAGTGTGTGTCTGTATCTGTCTGTAGGCGAAAATGTGTTTTGTGTGTGTGTGTGTGGGCCTCTGGTAGACACACATGCGCGCGCAGGGAATAATATACGGGATGTGCACCTGGTCACCTTCATTTCGCACTAACAATGAGACAGTAATTTTTCAACCGAAGTACATATTAATGCAGCAATTGTGTTGTATATATCACTAAATTCGGTTACGTAGGTCCCCCAGGGGACTTACATCTAGTAAGTACGTGTTTGGCGAACACGGGGCCCCGAGCTGAGCCTGGCATTACTCCCACTTACTTGTGCCATGCTCCTTCCTTTCTCTTTTCTGACCTCCCTCGGTCACCTCTTGTTCTTTTCGATCCCTACGCTATTAGGGCTATCAGGGTATCTTTCATTTTCCTCTTTCCTCTTCTTTTTTAAATACATGTTTTAAGTAAAGTCTTGAGATATGTTGGGATTTGAGTATTGAGTTGTAATTCAGGAGGGTTTTTAGTGGGTATAGCTGAGTCATTCGGCGAGTCCCACACGCGGGGAGAGTCATGTTGGCTCTCCCTAGTGCGTAACTGCATTTTCCCTACCTGAACAAGTTTTAAGGGCTCTAATGACCTCGCTGTTGACGAGCCCTAAAGCCCCACAAAAAAAATCGGTTACGTAGGTTCTTTGAGATCTTAAGTTGCCGATATCATTATTTCTTTATCGAAAAATGATGCATAATTGTGGTTTTGGAAACTCCCTGTTGATTGGAGAGCTTATTGCACGAGAACGACCACACCTATCTCAAAACTGGTTCGATCCTTTTTCGTAGAAAATCTAAAGAGGTTTATTTTTTCACATAGATATTTTTCTCAAAACCCTAACCGTTTTGCGACAAAATGGCATGAATCGCGAACGGGCACCTTAGGGGTGGTTTTTTTAAGGGTTAGTACGAATTTTATCAATGTCAGACGGTCAGTTTTGTACTACTCCCAGTCGTCGCTGCTCATGCTGAAAATTTTAGGTGTATGTTTCATGGGTGAGTTTTTTTTGCATCGTGCTCCCATACTACAAACCTATCGAGGCCTTTGTCAGATTCACTCGCGACGGGTTGTCCATCCACTGAACAACAACAACAACGAAGACGCAGACGACAGTCTCTGAGACACGCCCNCCGCCCATATCTTCCTCCAGACAGAGACAGGTGCAAAGACGGCACGCGCCTCTCCCAAGTAGAGACCTTAATCGAAGAGAGAAACGTCAGCGCCGACCACAACTTAAGAGGACGTCATTTCTCCCCTTTCGGCGCCAGCTGTCACTCAATGCTCACCTCTTATTGGTGGAGAAGGGAGACGCGACACAATCACGTGATTGACGTATGTTGAGGGACTGCGACCGATAGTCTGAGGAGAGTGGATGGTACGCGAGAGAGTATAAGGAAATGGAAAAAAGTATGAATTTTTCGAAGAATATGTGAACAAGATATGTTGTCTCCACGACGGGCGACGCAGCTCTTGCGTAGCGTTAGAGGTAAAACGCGGAGGAGAGATAACTATGAGAAATTCCGCATTATATTAACCCCTCTGACAGTTCACTCTTGAATTTAGAACTCTACTCCACAATTACTGTTGCTTTTTTTGGGGGGGGGGAGAGAGCGGTTTGCGGCGGGAAACGGTGCAGAAGGACAATTCGAAAGCTAACATTTACCAATTAAGAATAAGCTGATGTACATTTCGAAATGAGGACGAAGACGAGAGGATTGATGGATGATTCGAAACGACAAATGGAACTCACAAAAGGGCAAAGGGATTACAAGATCATAGTTACCTTGTTTCCTTTACCTTCCACCATTTTGAATGACATTTCATGACCATTTCAATAAAGAAAACCCCAACAGTCTCTCAACACACAGAGGCGGATGTATAAGGGGCGGGGGTGGCTAAGGGGCAATTTGACCTGAACTCTTTAAAAGATGAAGGCATACTTTGCCACTCTAAAGAATAAATACATTTGGTTCCTATTTAATATTGTTAATTGTTGATTATCTATTTGATGAGTTGATGTATTTTATTTAAAAGATAATATTAATGAAATTAGTGTTGCAAAACCATGATTTTCAAGCAAAATTGCTCCCGAGATCCCTCCCCGGTTAGTACTCGCGAGTACGGGGTCAAGTCACCCCCCCCCACCACCACCACCTACGTTTATGTCCTTTCTTTCTTTTTCTTTTTCTTTTTTTTTTTTTTTGTCACCAACACAGATATCCGAAAGAAAGCTAACTATCTACCGATCATTTCATTTCTGAATTATTTAATCCGAAAACAAAGTATTCTCTGCACACTCATATTTCTACCATTCACCGAAATTGTTCAATTAAGAATTTTAATTTTGTCGCGAATAACAACAGTTGGACTATATTACCATCAGATGTTGGTGGCGGATCTATGGGGGCAAGGGGGCCATTGGACCTGAACTCTTTAAAAGATAAAATTGAAATCGATAAATGGCATGCCTTTAAAAGTGTTACCAGGTTAATAATTGTTATTAGCTATAATTGTTATTAATATAATTTTTATTGTTATTAATAATTCAGGAATTATAAAATGAATGATGCCATATTAACAACTTTAACAAATAATTGTTATCGTTATTAATAATACCAGATTGTTAATTATTTATTTGATGCATTTTATTTCAAGGTAATATTTATAAAATATGTGTTGTAAAACGTTAATTTGTAAACAATACGCCACTCAATCGCCTAAACATGTGATCTGAAAGAAAAAAAATCTCGTGCCGCAAAAATTATTGCAAAGATAATAGTAGATTTTTTAAATCTTCTTTTTACATAGGTAGCATTTCACGTAATATTATTCCCAAATGGAAGACGGGACAATTACCAAAGTTTAGTTGGATCATTATACTCCCCGATGCATTCCATTCAATCACATAGCATCGCTTTATGAAACAGCGATATCGGAGCGCAGGAAGTGTTAAACGAGACACGAGCATCGGTGGGCAGAAATATGCAGAGGTAGTGGGTCGACCGCTCGCTAGCATCTCTCGTTTCTCAGACACATTTCCTGAACGCACTCCCATACGTATAAATCCTTGAAGATATCATCGTCAGAAGTTGGTGGCATTGACGCGATGTGGGTTACGTTTCGGGGTAAAGAACCAAACGGAAATGTTGAAAGCTACAGAAAAAGTTAATCTAGTATGTATTCATATCCTCTCTTCTTATTCCTCTTTATAAAGATATGAACAATGCAGAAGAAGGAACTGTGTGACATTAATGAGTTCGCTATACTTGCACAGTTAATGATTTACATTATCAGGAATAAATTTATTTATTTCATTGGAGACTCATTTCATGTACAAACTAATGGTGGAAATCCAATGACCGTCTCGTGTACCTACGAAATCTGTTTTCGCGTTGCCCACATTTAATTAATTAAATAATAACCTTTTATGAACGAACAAAATATATTTTGTGATCACTATCTCGTAACGTTTCGAATTTATTTTAAGTCATCGTCTGGTGATTCAAATAATAACAAATTATAACATGAACCATAACAACACAGCCACTGAACATTACATCAAACATAAATATAAACGAAACGTTTGTTTCTTGTTATAATTTGATGTTACTTCAACCATGTGACGACGACTTGAAACAAAGTCGAAACGTCGTGAGGTTTTATCACAAAATAAAAAAATTTCGTCCATAAGAGTTCGTAAGGCTGGCATTATTTATTTAATAAGATTATAAAACGGACGTTAATTGTAGTAGAATTGCTAATTATATTGCGCCTCTGTGTTGTGTTGCGCATGCCCCTCTACGGGCAGGAAGGGAGGGCGCCAGTGGGCAGCGGGGCGTTGGTGTGACAGTGGGCAGCGGCCCATTCCACTCCGTCCTCCAGATGTCCGGCGCACCTGTCCAGTCCAGAGCCCAGTGGGTTCCCAAGTGACTCACTCGCACGGTCGGTCGGTGGGCGCGGCGGCGGCGGCGGCGGCGGCGGCGGCGGCGGCGGCGGCGGCGGCGGCGGCGGCGGCGGCGGCGGCGGCGGCGGCGGCGGCGGCGGCGGCGGCGGCGGCGGCGGCGGCGGCGGCGGCGGCGGCGGCGGCGGCGGCGGCGGCGGCGGCGGCGGCGGCGGCGGCGGCGGCGGCGGCGGCGGCGGCGGCGGCGGCGGCGGCGGCGGCGGCGGCGGCGGCGGCGGCGGCGGCGGCGGCGGCGGCGGCGGCGGCGGCGGCGGCGGCGGCGGCGGCGGCGGCGGCGGCGGCGGCGGCGGCGGCGGCGGCGGCGGCGGCGGCGGCGGCGGCGGCGGCGGCGGCGGCGGCGGCGGCGGCGGCGGCGGCGGCGGCGGCGGCGGCGGCGGCGGCGGCGGCGGCGGCGGCGGCGGCGGCGGCGGCGGCGGCGGCGGCGGCGGCGGCGGCGGCGGCGGCGGCGGCGGCGGCGGCGGCGGCGGCGGCGGCGGCGGCGGCGGCGGCGGCGGCGGCGGCGGCGGCGGCGGCGGCGGCGGCGGCGGCGGCGGCGGCGGCGGCGGCGGCGGCGGACAGCCAGCCGTCGTTCATTCGTTCGCGAAAGCTACTTCATGCCAAGCAGGGACTTTGCCCTCCAAAGGTTATCTGTGGGATGCAGAGTAGGTAGGGTTTGTGCAACTGACCGTCGTTATGCCGGTGGGGTAACTAGTTACGTTTTCACCAACAGCATTGCAACAGAGTGTTAAGTAAGGACCCTACAATTAATATTGTTATTCATGTACGTGTTTTGTTTGTACGTATGTAAATATTGATATAGTCATTATTGATGTGTGGCCAGGCGGAAGAGCGAGCTTGATGGCTTCAGTGTCGCCACATAAAAGCATTTATTATTATTATTATATGTTTATATACAAAGATTCGATATATACGTTACGTAGTGGAATGAATATAGCACAAGAACAGCTGAGCGAACAATTCTCGGATACATCGAACGCAAGATCAATGGGTTCTTAAACTCTTTCTTTGACGTTTGAATACTTTAAAGTTATCAGTCCTTTAAAACCTGTTCAATGGTTTATGGCGAACTAACAATACTTTACACGGATAAAATATTTTCACGTATTCCAACCAGAACTTTCATAACAATTTATGAAAACATTCGGGGAGACAGGTGGATTGATTACTCGTCTAGAGCAGCACTATTCGAAACTAAAAACACTCCAATATATCTTTCCCTCGAAAATCCATTCTCTCTAGAACTGTAATAATTAATCTATTACCGTATTTATTGCAACACTTATATTGTAATGATTATCTCGAATTTAGATTTGTTTTAATAGTTTAAAATTTATTTAAAAAATTCCAAATAATCTATCATTTGATAATAATACGTCATTGTGGGTTTTTTTTCGTGTTATATTAATACAAATTTGTTGATACGTTATTATTATTTATTAGGAGTGCTGTGAAGCTGAAATGTTTCAGTCCTTAGCCTCTGCCTTGACATCCTTGATCGGAATCGATGGAAAACGTCCCTTGCTTCCTTCCGGACAGTGAATTAATTTATTCTCCTCCACGTGGTCATACGTAGTTTGCAACTGATTTTTGACAATAAATTAGTCTTTGTGTAATAATAATAATCAAAACAAAAAGGGTACCAAAAGGCGATCGTATGACTTTTTGCAACAAAAGGATCCCAATTATTAGTATCCACCGTGGAATAGAATACATGACAAGCGTGTGGGAATTGAGCTAAGCCAAGTTTCTTTCTCCTTTGTTGTACAGATGGAACGCGCTTTCAAATAAGCGGATATAATATACTTCCGGAATGAGAGGAGTCCAAATTCATTTGGTTTCAGAAATGAAACGCTTCTGCCGATTACTTGTCGCGAAATCACTTTCTCTTTACATAAATGGAATTCTCTCTCTCTCTCTTTAAACGAACTCCAGGAGGGTTTTCGGATTGCAACAGAAGAATACGGTCTCTCGAGATTTCTTTGTAAAACAGCCTTCCCCCC
>NNCF01126775.1:408603-481818 GCA_002313205.1 Laupala kohalensis
AAAGGGATGTTCAATGAAGCAAAAGTATATAAATAAAGCATAAATCTTTCATTATAAAAAAAAATTCTCTAACGTGATTGTAATCGTTTGGTTGATGACGTCAGACCCTCGTCTTAACGAACTTTGAAGGATATCTCAAGTACATGATTCATTCGAGTGAAGGAGGAGGAAAATCCTCTACTCGTAATTGCGCAAATGTGAGGAAATACGAACTTCCACAAGCGTAGACGACGCACGACGAAAGAGTGGAAGGGGATGTCGCTGGTCGCAGACAGAAGCGGTGGGTGGGTGGGTGTTTGCGAGACGTCAACAAATGTCGAGTGACAGGTGGAAGATCCGTGTCGTAAATGAAAGCCAGTCATTCAGAGGAGTCATTCAGAGGGGAACGGAGTGAAAAGGCTGTTTGCTGACAGGAAGATTTGCGACGCCACCTCTCCGCAGACAAGAGAGGAAAGTTAAGGATTTGTAGTCGTGATTTGTATTTGAGAAGAGAAAAGGAGATACGCTGACGTCCGTTCAGCCGGCACAATGCATTTGGCAACATATGGCAGAATACATTATAAACATATACAATAATTAGCGCTGATTTGATGCTAATTAAGTGCTCTATTCCGCTCTTTGTTTTCGAGTTATACTGTATTACACTAGTTTAAACATTAACTCAATTCGGGGATATTCACTTAATTAGCATCAAATTAGCAATAATTATTGTATATGTTTAAAATATCTTCTACCATATGTTGTCTGCCAGCTTAATGCCCGTGATTCGGTGACGCAGGGGAAACAATCTCAACACACTGCTGTGTGTTCGTATTCTACATATTAATATGTACTAACGTTTTTTATTTCTGTTCACAATTTCTTTTCTCCCTAGCACGTTTTTTTTTTTTTTTTTCGAGTTGTTTGGAAGAGGAACAGGACTGTGATTCGTGCTTCTTACTTTTGCGTCATCAGGAGTCACGGATCGGACGAGATTCTTCTTCGCTTTGGTACCGAACGCTGCTTGTTCAGCGATGAGGACATTTACGATGAGCGACGTTATTTGTAGTAAGATATAAAAATTGAGACAAAAAATTAACTCTTTAAAAAAAAATAATAATTAGTCTTCATTATTGTACTTTTTGTTGTGTCGGAATACTTTTGTAGTGTAGGAACCGAGTTCTCTGTTAGAAGCGACAAAAGAAACGCGAAACATGAGACAAGAGAGATGTGTACAAAGAAGATCGCAGTATAAACGGCGTATGTTAAAAAACACATATAAACCTCTTAAATTGCGGTGAACATCACCGCCAGGTCACAGATTAATTATGATAACATAATGAAAATGTTACCTGGCGATGAGGTTGAATGAAAGTGGGAGACGGGACCGAGATTCGAACTCGAGACCTTGAGTTTAACGCGCTCAGACGCTAACAAAGTGTGTTAAGCATCCCGTCTCCTACTTTCATAACATAATTACTCTGTGTGTTTCTTAAATAGTGTTTTTTATGTTTTTGAAGTAAAACGTTTTCGGATTTGAGGGGATCCACTGTGAAGGAGCTTTTGAGGGAACACATGCAGAGGCCGATGAAATGCCTATGCATAATGTGGTTAGCATCCACGCGTCTACCCCTCCATTCCCCTCTATACCCCCACCACCAAGACTCCAGAGAGCGCGCGCCCCGATGCTGTTTATGGTGCGAAGCCGCGGGCGCCGCCCATCAGACTAACGCACTAACGCCCTCGACCAAAAAACGCCACCATTCCATCGTTCGTCCATCCTTTTCTGACGAACACTAAATCCCCGGCCAAGTCTTTGACTTGCTTCTCATATTCATTCCGAATTGTATGAATGAGATTCATCCAATTGTTAGTACCTAATTCCTTTTTTTTTTTTTTTTTTCGATCTTTCATCAGTTTCCTCCTCCTAGTCTTCTTCCATTCACACTCCTCGCCGTTCATTAATTTATTCGTTTATCCTCCCTTCCCGATTCTAAATCATTCTGCCACGCTGTCTCCCATTATTAGCTTCTTCCGGCAAAAATTGGAGTACATTAACTCAAAGAAAAAAGATTTAACCGGAAAATTATTTAAAAGAAAAATTATTTCAATAAAATCCATATTTTAACGACTTTTTTTTTTCTTTTATAACGGTTATTTGAAAATACCACGTTTAAAATTCCCCATCCTGGCCCAAGATTTGCTCCGGTTTTCCTTCGGGTAGAGACGGATTTCTTATACAGGTTCTCTAGGCTTTGTCTAGGGGCGTGTTTATTGTAACAATAAATTAGTGTTATTTTAATGCTTATGATTTTTAAACACTATACTCAGAATAATTTATAGTTCGATAATAACTTGTACATGTAATTTTTTCCGTAAAATTACAAACATATTGACATTCTATTAGTATAATAACTCGCAGCTAACTTTTTATCTTATCTAGGAACTTTTGTTGAAATTTTTGAATCCTTAGCCTCTGCCTTAGGGCCCTTGATCGGAATTGATGGAATACGTCCCTTGCTTGCTTCCGGAGAGTAAATTAGTTTATTGTCCTCCACGTGGTCATACGCAGTTTGTAGTACTTTTTTGACAATAAATTTATTATTAAAGTTGAAAAATCGATGCTGTTGAAATTTTTGACCCCGTCCATAACATAGGTGAGTCCGTACAGATTATTTGCAACCGCAGGGAATATCTATCTGCAAGATTCAAAGTGTTGGAAATACAGACGAAAATGCAGATGATTCTAAGCTTATCAGTGGCGAGGGAAAAGTGCCGTCACATTCTACACATTTTATTTCTTATGTTTATAAAAACATCTTGCAGCCTCACTATGCGTCCTCCAGTTTATCATTAAGTTTGAAGAAGGGTGTGATTGATTAATCACTGGTGGCTAGCATCACCCTTCAATTTCATACACGCAGAGTTGACCAGTCATTCAATCTGGATGCTTCAGACAGGAAAAATATTTATTGTTGACATAAGACTCATTGTCACGAAGGGTGTGACGTTTGGACTAACTCCTCGCGAACCCACTACGTCTTCCTCGTGGTCATTTATTAACTTAACTTTTACAAAAGAGAAAACAAATCATGAAAATTCTCCACAATTGGCAAATTGTGCAGATCTCTGATACTATTTCGATGATCCAAATGCAACATTCTAATAATAAATTTATTGTCAAAAACAGTACAAAGTGCGTATGAAAACGTGGAGGACAATAAACTAATTTACTCTCCGGAAGCAAGCAAGGGACCATCCCATCAATTCCGATCAAGGGCCCTAAGGCAGAGGCTAAGGATTCAAAAATTTCAACAAAAGTTCCTAGATAAGATAAAAAGTTAGCTGCGAGTTATAATACTAATAGAATGTCAATATGTTTGTAATTTTACGCAAAAAATTACATGTACAAGTTATTATCGAACTATAGATTATTCTGAGTATAGTGTTTAAAAATCATAAGAGTTGAAAAAAAACCACCTAAATTCACGATTTATTGTTACAATAAACACGCCCCTAGACAAAGCCTAGAGAACCTGTATAAGAAATCCGCCTCTACCCGAAGGAAAAACGGAGAAAAACCCGGGCCAGGATGGGGCTACAGAATTTATGTACACAACCGAGCCAAAGTTGAGTACACATGAACCTAAATTAATATGAGCCATACGGCAACACAATCATGCAAGAAAATAGTTTTTGAAATTGTTATAAGTTATTTAAAAAGTGCTACAGCAATGGCGTGATAAAGTACAAGACGGATTTAACTTTTATTAAAATCAATAAATTCTTTTACAGTGTAGAAGCACTGGTGCAGGAGGTAGAGATTCAATTTCATAATGTCTTTCATATTCTCTATTCAACATGTAAATATAAAGTTGTCAATAATCACACAGATACACAGTATGAATGAACGAATATTATTTCACTCACTGTATTTTCACGTTCCATTGGCGGTGGTTCCCCAATGAGTGACATCCAGTCGCTCGAAAGTCTGTAATCAAAGTTCATGTTTCTTAATAAATGCCTGAAACACCTCATGTAG
The DNA here is from genome assembly GCA_002313205.1 of Laupala kohalensis. Classification (NCBI taxonomy): domain Eukaryota; kingdom Metazoa; phylum Arthropoda; class Insecta; order Orthoptera; family Trigonidiidae; genus Laupala; species Laupala kohalensis. Next base: position 412,625 of record NNCF01126775.1, read on the forward strand.
TACACATTAACTAAAACTCTCCGCAGCAGCAGCCTCATACACCGAAAATGAGCGCCCCCAACAAACTCACTTTTTTTTGTAATAACATTTTGGTGTATTTCGAGAACGTGAGACGGATGTTCAATGCTTGTATGCAGAATTAACTGACCAATAAAAATGCTTGGACGCTTATTTTCATAATTTTGAATTTTAAGATATCAATGCATTCAAAGTCAAATCTCAAGGTTGGTTTCGATGCACCAATTTGTTTAAGAGTCATCGGGGGAATAAAATTCTTAACATACACACACACATTCGGCATTGGACATTACATTTGAAAATACTCTCCTGGAGCTAATTTGTAAAGATCCGAAGAGTATCAAAAAAAATCGATTTATTACAATACTTTCCTTACACATTGTGTGAAATTGGAAAGTAAAAATCTCAACGGAATTATCTCTTTTTATGAAGAAATATTTCACTTAACAAGGAAAATAATTTTACCTAATGATGAAAATAATCGATCGTTATAATGAATGCTAATTTTCTCTAAACCTTGTGTTAGTCTTCAATAAATTTCTTCTACTGAGAAATATTGTTTTCATGTCTGTATTACTAACAGATTTTTCCGCATTCTGTTTTTGGTTGTTCGCTCGTCTACGTCTCTTCCGTAGCAGCAGAGTAGTTCTCCCAGCAACCGCCGCAAGGGGACATTCCTGAAAATGGTCTTCAAACATGTTTTCAACTTCAGACATCAAGTTCTACATCACGGGTCCCAAACGAAATACTTCTCGGTGCTAAATAATAAATACGAGCTGGTCTTCGGAGAATAAAAAAGTGTTCCACAAATAATTTAAAACATAGAGAAAACTTGAAAAATAACAAAGTTACTTGTTGAGGAGCATTAGGTTTTCATCATTTAAAAATTGCATTCCGTTATAATGAATTGTGTCAAAGTGTGTTTGTCTCGTTACTCAGACACTTTTCTTCCCCGAGTAGCAAATTGGACGTTAAGAGTTAATATTGAATACGTCAGACAAGTTAGAGTTAAGGAATGTGCTCCTAAGGAAATACGTTTAAAATTTCACCTCATCACATTGCAGACTTTTCATTATTCTACACTATTCTCGAATTCTTCTCTTCCTTGTTTGATTTTAAACAAATGCATAGTTACATTGTTACAACGCTAAAATTTCGGCAACATATTTTGCCATCGGGAGGGCTGCATGATGTGGCTCGGGGTCCCTTAGTGGCAGCAATTTCGGTTTTTTAAAATTATGGTTAAATTTAGAAACTTATTTTATGATTTTTAAATAAAAAATACATCTTTGTAATTGTTTAGTAATTTAATTAAATAATAAGAATAAGAATCAGTTTATTTTCTTGAATTTTTACATTTACATTTTACACAAACTTAAAATATACATTCACAATACAATAGGTATGTGTTAATTAAAAATAAAATAAATAATATTTATATAACATATTTTTTAATGCGGTAATTATACAAAAAATCCAACGATACATTTATAATTTTATAAAAACGACATATTTTCGTTTTTCTGCAAATGTTTTAAAGACATGATATAATCTGCTTCTTAAATCATTTGTAACGTCTTAAATCATTCGATGGCTATAACACTTAAATGAATTTTTGTCTTTTGATCCAAGAATTTGATTTCTCGAGTAACGTTCTGCAGTCGCAACTGCCAACCTGACAGAGTTAAAAGCGCACGACAACTGTAGACCGACCGATCAATTTTAGTAAAAACGTATTGAGCTTTTATGAGAAAATAGTTTTGATTAATAATGACTAGATTACGTAAAATAATACCCTTGTAATAATCAAAATTCTTTCGTTTAAAATGATAAATTTTTCTTCTCAAACGGTTAAAAACCACGAAGAGAACCCTCTTCTTTCTAGAGATTGGGGACCCCATGAGACTGGGGGCCCCCGAGCAATGTCCGGGTGTAGACGGAGCTAGTTACGCCACTGTTATTGACCAATCCTCAATAGAGACAGTCGTCAAGATCATAATCCGAATTCAGACGTTCAAACTTGGGCGCTCGAAAAATAATCGTACGATGCATGCAGTTGGAAGAAACTGTAAAGAAGGTTTGTAATGGTTTTTCTCCACAGATTAGCTTATTTTTTAAAATATTATGAATATTGCTTTTAATTGGTCAGTGGTTTATTGTTAGCATCACCTTCATCTGTTCCTTCGTGGTTTCAACCTCAATTGTTTTATCCGAATTGTTCAATAACGGACTGCATACTTCATTTGTTTATTTATTTTAATAAAGCGCAGAATAAAGAATCTAAGGAAATGAACCAAATGAACCAAACACTTGTGTCGACAGAAAAGAAAACGCGTCTTCTGTTATCTGACAGACACCTTTCTAATATTACTATATAGACTACAGAATATTGCAATTTTGTTTTGTCAATCTACCTCAATGGGGATTAAAGAATAATTATTTGCGCGCAAAAAGCGAAGTGAACTCAGTTGTTTTTCCTCGTTCAACGAAAGGAAACGATCGCTTCCTGTCACGTGACCAAACCCCGGTCGCATGCGGCCCGCGATCACACGTTGGCCACCCTTCCTTCGCAGATGCTCTCTTTTGTCGAAGCTTCTCCTCAGACATTTCTCGTGTAATGAGGTGCGTCTTCCAGATTTATCGATGCAATTTTAAATCATTTAGAGTATTCAGAGTTGTAGAAGACGAACCGCGCTTCCATTTGTCTTCGCTGCAGGGGATTGAGGGTGGTAGCTCTGATGGTACAGGTAGTGCACGGAATCGTGAAAGGCAGGTTGATGGAGCAGAACTAATAACATGGGGATGGGGAAAGGGCAAGGGCAGGACGGCGGATGAATTAACGGGTGAAAGAAGAAGAACAACAAAAAGCAGAGTTTCAGATCAGAAACGAAGTAGACACGGACGTAGCTCCGCTCAACGGCAAATTAAACAACTCCGTGTATAGAAAAATGAAGAACTTTACAAATTTAAAATATTTTAAGAACAAACTAGTTACAATCAATATATTTTATTGTCGAGAAGGCTGACTCCCTCCTCAGCAAAAAAAAAAAAAAAAAATTTCGCTGCGGCCCTGGATCACACGAAATGACGAAATGAAGTGATGCTCCTAGTTTTCGATATAGGAGTTTTGTGAAAGTTTTAGTTCGATATCAGACAACGCGAATATATGTAATTTTAACACGTGGCTACACACAACCAAAACTGCTATGAAATGGCTTTTGGAAAATATGGTGATTTAGTGACATGTAATGATCCTACGGAAAAAAACTTTAAGAAACAATATTTGTGCGGGGTTTTCTTCCATCAGAAAAGAAATCTTGATGTTTCTCTCTATTCAATTTCTAAATTCATATTTTAGACAAAAAGAAAAAAAATAATCAAACAATGTATAATAGGAAGGCAAAATATTTTGAAAAATGTTACGATCACTTCTGTGAAAGAAGAGTTTGTGATAGTAAATTCTGTAAGGGACTTTCTTAGTGTATAATACATTGTAGACGGCAAAAAAAATTTAATTACGCACCAACCAATTTAACGATTCTTTGAAAAACGGTAAAGCTTCAAAAATTGGACACAACAAGTAGCATAGTTTCAATGAGCTTTCAGTGAATTTTCGCTTCAATGAAATAATAACTCTTACTTCAAGTCACATGAAGTACAACAGAACTATTATTATTATTATTATTATTATTATTATTATTATTATTATTATTATACGAAAGTTTATGATTTGATCGTTAATACAAACGTAGCAAATACATTATTAAATAATTCCACTAATTAATCGAATATGACTTAAATCTCACAGCTTTACTGATTAGTGTTGGCAAAGAAGGCACTTGATGGCAAAGAAGAAGAAAAAAATTGTTTAGTGGCTCTCTTGAAGTAATATTCCTATTTCTGAGACTTTCTCTTCACACCGACGAGTCACGATATTTCTCCTCTCCAAACTCTCCAAAATGAGTGAGCGAGTCAAGGGTCTCTCGCACGGGCAAAAGCAAACGGCTTTGCTCTTTCATCTGAGGGTGACGGCAACGCCTGCAGCGGCGGCGGGGTGAAGCTTCGTGGTGGACGGAGCAGAACCATCCATCCGCATCGCCTCCAGAAACACAACAACGTCTATTTCTCCGTCACCGCCCCCTCGATCTCTCACGAGGCAAACGCAGAGCTCCGCCCACGTGATCTCCGACACGCTACTCATTCACGTAAAGTGCATATCTATTCTATCTATTCTTCTATCTATTCTATCTATTCTATGAAGAAGATGATACGTGATAACTTTCGGTGAGATGAAAATGGCGACGAGGCGGGAATCGAACCCGGGACTCCTACTTTGATCGCAGGGATGTCAACCACTCCGCCACCCGTTCGCCTTCGACAATTGTATTCACCATTTCCACCCAGTGACCTTTTAGGCGGAGGAAATAAACGTTAAAAAATATATTTACGTTTAGTTCGTAAACTTCGTTAGCAGAAAAAGTAGTATTCAGTGTGGATGTATCAGGGGGGAGGGGGAGGGGAGAGACTAAGGGGGCTATAGTAGCCCCCCCCCCACCCCCAATTGGACCTGATCTCGTAACTGATTGAAGTTGAAAAATGGCATATTTGAAAAAGTGTTATCAGATTAATAATAGTTATTAATTTAACTGTAGTTGTTATTAATAATACCATATTAATAAAATTATTAATCCCAGATGAATAAAATTAATAATATTATATTTATAACTTTATTAAATAATTGTTATTGTTATTAATAATACCAGATTGTTAATTGTCAATTATCTATTTGATGTATTTTATTTAAAGGTAATACAAATAAAACTTGTGTTGTAAAACTTATTACGGTCTGGATCCACCACTGAGTCCTGATGTTGAAGTTGACTACAATCGATCGGTCGGTCGGTCGCTCTCTCTGTCGAGTTTTTTCATTTTCAATGCGACACCTGGTGGACAAAGACGATAACCTCAGCATTTGCGCACATTTCAAAGATGATGCTTCGAGAGGAAATCATTGAAGGTTGTATGAGCGACCCGACGACTGATATGAAATGCTATAAATTATTTTAAGACAAAATGAATTATGAATTTGTCGAATAAAATTTGGATTTGGTTCGTGGTTAATATTTGAATAAAACTTTTTCAAACTTGTAGGGGCTCTTACACGTAGAACCTTCGAAGGGCCTAATATTTTTCATAAATAATATTGTAATTCTCAATGATATTTTACAAAACAGTCGCGAAATTAGAACTTTAGTGAAAGTAGAGGCCATAATTCAAAAAGAGAGTATAATATGGATTCGCAATATTTGAATACACCACAATTCATAATGATGATTTAGACATAAACAGAATAGATAACGCTGTTAAACGTTTCACGCATGGTTATTTACGCTTGACCAACACCAAGCGTGTTACCTTAAGCTACCTTAAGAACGTGTTTGGTTTTACCATTTTGAATTCAAAAGTCATAACCAAATGTTTTAAAAATAATACCTTCTTAAACTCGATTCTGTTCCGGATGAAACTATGTCGAAGACATGAAATCGAATGAATAGAAATTTATTCTTCAACTACGACTTGTTTTCTGCAGCTTCCCAAACTGACTCCACCGTTGAGTGAAGACGTTGAGTGACAATCTACACCGTTTCGAATCCTTTCGTCTTAGAGCACGTTGCATGTGAGGCTCAATGTCTGTTGAATCAGCTCGAGTGATTGAAACGCACACATCTTCAGATTCCAATTCCGTTCAAATTCAAATAGAATACATAGGCTGTGGCTCCTTCTTATAGTTTCTCTTTCAGAAAATTTACCTTGGACTTTTAAAACTATTTCATAATTCTGTTAAGAAAAATATTTACATAAAACGTACGTATACCTCTTAACTTTTTATATTTCATTATTCTTATCCTTCTCACATTTTTCCTTCTTATTTCTGGATGGAATTTTCAAATCCTAATATCACCTTTCCAACACACATTAACATCTTCACGGATCGCCGACAGCATCCACTGCGCTTCTCAGGTCTTTCACAAGCAGGTGCCGGCGCGCCCCGTCTGCCCCCCCCCCCCCCTCTCCATGACGTCATTTACATGGCACGTGGAGAGTTAGGGGATGAAACATTGCTTTCGAATGAAACTCGAAACCCAATTTCGAAGAGAAGTTGCTTTCATTGGACATTCAAGAAGTTGGGGGCGATTTCTGAGTTCGTTTAGAGCACTATTTAGGGTTCCTCTCTTCTCCACAGGTGCCAACCCCCAAAGAGTCAAAGTGGTTGATTTGTGACACGTCAGAAAAAGTTTTCGAAGGTCGTCGAATTTTGTAGCATCGAATTACTTGTAAAAGAATTGGTGTATTCTTCGAAATTCTGGAATAACAAATATTAGGGTCTACTGACAAACTTAAAAAAAAAAAAAACAGTTACAATTATGTTCATAAATCATATATTAATTCACACGATATAATACATTCCAAGGAAAGTTTCTAATATAAGATAAATAAATTTGTACATTTATTCCGTGTATCCCACACGTGGAGATGATATGAGATAACTTCCGGTCACGGGAAAATGGTGACGGGTCTGGAATCGAACCCGGGACTCCTTATTTCATCGCAGGGGTGTTAACCACTACACCACCCGTTCACCTTCGACAACTATACACCATTTCCATCCAGACCCAAACCCCGGAAGACCTGAGACACATCTCCATACAGGAGATAAGTGAACCAGGTGGCACACTATGCTGTGAGGGCTTTAGTAGTAGTAGTAGTAGTGGGAGCGTCTCCGCTTCTACGATCTACCATTGGCTGAGCGGTAGAGCGTGGGTAGGGGAGGAGTTTTCAGTAGGGATCCAGACAAATGTCGGTTCCGTACCGTAAGTTACCCGGAAACCCAGTATATCTCCTTCCCAATTCCCTCACTCAAGTCCTACGCTTAGGTGCAAGAGCCTCAATGCTTCATGGCCTGAACCTCCTTGTGCCGAAAGACATAAAATAAATAATAATAATAATAATAACGAATAAATTCATATTTTTTCTAATATTGTAAAGGAAAAAATATTTGTTATGCTTATCAAAATAGCAAGGCCCCGATAATGAATTATGGTTAATGAAGATTGTCTATTATCAGAAGATTGTCTATTATCAGAAGTTACTTCTAATATCGAGAAAAGGAACTCATTTCTTCCCTACCAAACAAACAAACGAAATGATAGCGGATAGACAGTTAACATATTTTGTTCTATCATTAACTAAAGAATCGTCCTGGCTTATCATCGGAGATTCCTTTTCACCATGCGATATAATTCAGTGCAGTAAATAAAGCTTATTTATGTACAAAACGCCAGTTGATATCTCCATTTTGTCTCAGAGAGAAAGTGAAAATTTGACAAATCACATTTAACTTCAATTCATCCCTTCTGAGCAAACATTCATTCCAATTTTCTTTCATAGAGGTATTTCTTGATGCTATTTATCTCATAAAAGACATAGTTTTCAAGCTTTTGGAAATACAAGACGTTATACGAAAGTATAATTTCAATCTATATAGTTACGTTATTTTCGTACGAAGTACCACGAACGTAATTCCAGTTTCTCACCTTTCTCATTGAATGCATTTGATTAAAAAGTTTGTATGTTCAGCATAAGTCTTTTGAGTTTTATAAAAATAATATATATTCAGAATTAAGGACAATTTGTGGTACATAAGGAAAAAAGTGAATGAAATTTTACGTAGGTCACGCGGTGCCTGTATAGACAGTCAAAAACACAAATCTACATTTAATCAATACGTCTTTTCTTTATTTCTTCTTCCATTCTATTCATTGTGAAATACCAACTAGAAAGACCTGAGGAGGAAGCCATAATTTTAGAACCCGAAATTTAGTCATTGTCAACCTTCACATTGAACATAATGGAAGAAGAAATAAAGAAAAGACATGTTGATTCAATGTAGATCTGGATTTTTGAATGTCTATACAGGCACCGTGTGACCTACGTAAAATATTGATCAGACAGTCAGATAAAGTGTGGTTGTGTACATATTAAAGTGAATTAAATAGAGAAAAGTTTAGGAAATATTTCAGCTCGAAACCCAAGTCCTGTATCCTACTTTACGTCATATATTATGTGAAACGAGATATACAAAGTGCACGACTATACCTCCTTCATCCCACTTCCATAAGAAAGAATAAGAGCCAGCAACTTCTAGCCACGAAAGACATCTTTTCTCGCCAGAGACATGTCGGACACCACACCGTACTTTGTGCTTCCTAAAGACTTCGCATTATGACAACTTGAATACACGGCTCGAATATTTCTCGGGTTTCTCCCGAGATCCTTTGTAATAAAAATATTAAAATCCGACAGACTTCACGAACGAAAAGCGCTGGATGACAAGGAAACACTTGTTAGGACACGCGACTAGAACGTAGGGAATGCAATGGAATGGAATGATGGGGGCGAGGGGGGGGGAGGAGGGCGGTTGACAGCCCACACAGTTGACATGTTGTCCAACACACCGACGGAAATGACACTGTAGTTACGAGATCAGGGATAAAAATATTCCAGACATGTTAGAAGAAGAAAAAAATAGACTGGATAGAGGCTTAGCTGCAGCTTCGTTGGAGTGCGAATCCAGGGGAGGTCACGAAATTTTTATTACCAACCTTTATTTAACTTCATCCGTTAGTGTTAGTATGTTTGGGTCAAGATCTGGCAACTGAATTTTAAACCTATGCAGCAGAAATTTGGCACACATATATAAACTCCATGACAATGCAATATTGTAATGTGTACCACAATTAACGGCTATTATATAATATAATTAAAAAAATAATTAAAAACTTACGACAATTAGTTAGCAAGTGACAGAACCCAATGCATTTGCTCGGGATGTTGAACAATAGTGAATAATTTTAAAATAAGTTTTAATTGTTTTATGTATAAAGTTTCTTCTGGACTGTGAAAACAAAACAAAACGGACCCAAGAAAGGGAGGTGGCGGTGGGACGATGGCCCCCTCCCAGAAATTTCACTTGTCTTTGTAAAATACATAATTGTAAAACATAAATAAAATATAAAAGTCGTTAAATATATATTTTTTCATTTGATTTATCTACAATATCCATTGCGTTTCGTCGCGTATGGTGAAGGACTTTTAAAAGCAGCGCAATGTTATTGAAAGCGGAAACGCAATTACAAAAAAGTACAAGATTACAATAGAAATACCTCCGCTGTCATAATTGTATTTCATTTGCACCATTAATAAAACGGAAGACGAAACTATCAGAGGAAGTAATGTTGATGAAGTTTCGCCCTCTTCCTCCCCACCCACCCCCAGATCNAAAAAAAAAAGATAAGTTTATTCGTAGACGTGAGATGTCAAATGTTACGACGTGCAGACATACCGTGATGAATTTTTAATCTAAAATAAAATGGAACAAATGTGAATTTTTTTTTTCTGTGAAGAAAATTAGAAACATGCCGAAAAAAGTATTGGAACCCAGCTGGCAACACAACCGTTAAAAGGCGACTATGAAGATAACAGCATCCATACTGCTACGCTCGTGAACGAGACAGACAGCCGGAGGTGGAGTTACAGAGTTCACTTGACAGACGGGCGGACGGACGGACACAGGCGTCTAGCGAGGAGGAGGAGGAGGAGGATTAGAGTGCTGCTAAGAGGATTGTAACGACGACGACGACACAGCGAGTCCTCCTGCTGTTGCTCCCTCCCTCCCTCCGTCTGCAACAGCGTCCGTCGCCTCGCCTCGCCCGGCCCCCGTCGCCCTCCTGACCTTCCCTCCGGCACATGTTAGCATCTCATGTCGACATTGTTACCAAGTACTTGTCACTTGGTGTGAACATTTCGACTCCACGTGCCATTTCCTTCTTCCCTCTTAACACCATTCAATGCAAACACAAAATAATTACGAGAATTCACACTGGATTGGCAATTACCAATTCAGGCGTTTCAAAAATGCAATACATTTCAATTACCAAATTTTTTTTTCGATACTTCTCCAAAAGAAAATAAAAATATATATCGGTAAATAAATTATTTCAAAAATATCTTCCTTACACTCGAACAATCCCAATAACATAAAGAACTTAGAAGTTAAATATAACCATTGATTTGCAAAGTGTCTCTCACAAGTAAGTTTTAACTATCCTTCTCATTCTTTGTGTTTTTTATGAACGTCAGTGAAAGTTAACTCTGAAATAAGACAACGTGCGAGAAAATGCAGTAAAAAAAATGGACATAGGTTGGAGAGATTATTTAATGCCTTTAGCCTTTAGTCGAGAAGGTAAAGAAGCAATAAAGATTGTTACATACCTCCAGTTTCTCAACTAGCACGATACACTTTAATCAGAAAAGGCTTAAACTATCTCTATATCCTTAACAATAGCTTTAAAATGATTTCCAGCTCACGCATCTACAGTCTCGTTGCACGTCGTAGGTGTCAATTAAGATAATGAACCTTCAAAAGTGGTTTGGATACATCTCAGGTTCAGTGTAAGTTCGCTTTTTTAAACTTAGAATTACTTCTTTCATTTTTCACTTTTCGAAACCAAGAGAAATAAGTAAATATAATCACGTCGTGCAATTTCATCATTGATCCATGACTCGGTTGCTAGTTCGCACTAGAAAATAACTAATTTTTTTTTAATCAAATGAGAGCCCCGCAACAAGAAACACTTAAACGTTAAAGAAATAAATTAATGTATTTTGTCCATATCCTAATATTTGAATGCCAAAAGTGAAAACGCGTCTGTCTGCTTCTTCATAACGACTTAACCACTGTGGCGATCGCATTCAATTTTATCATGGAGATAGTTTAGGTGTCCAGGATGAACGTAGGGTAACTTTTATTTTTAAGATTCGCGATAAGAAGGTTTTTGACGATAAAAGTCGATTGAATCTGGCATATATATATATATATATATATATATATATATATATATATATATATATATATATATATATATATATATATATATATATATATATATATATATATANTCCCAGGCGACGTCGGGTGATCACGAAATACTTCGTGCATATTTTTGGTAAGAATAGAATATAGCAAAGTTAGATTATTTTGTATAAAAGTAATATTTTATCTTATATCTCCATTTGTTACATAAAGCATGCATACATCTGATGACGTAAGTCGTATTCGACAACTATTCTTTTCTACGCTACAAAAAAATAATAATTCAAGAATCCTATGCTATTAAGTGAGCAACAATTGTATGTACCTATATGCCTGTGTATTTGTGAAAAATTTCCTCGAGAACGGAAAACGTGATATATGTGATGGTCTCTTTTCTTTGTAGAACAATTTCAACACGTCTGTGTAATACTAATACGTCTGTTAATAAAACATTAATTTTTAAGTCTGGAGGTCTAGGGGTAACGTGCGTGCTTCATGAGCGATCCCCTCCTAATACTTAGCACTGTACAATCAAAAACGCGTCCATTTTCTAGTACCATGGGGCCATACGCGCACCAAGGGGACCAAAAACATGTCAAGAATCATGGCTGACACGTGTCACACAGCAACAAGCGTGCATTGGTGATTGACGAAGCCAATCCGAGGGACTGGAAAGTATTGTAGTGTTTGTAAATGGGAAATGTAGCTTAGTGCCATTGATGCTTTTCTACATGGAGTGATAGGAGGTAGGAGGGTAGAATGGTATTAGTATAGGCGGACCGCTTAGCTGCGTTCACCAACAACTCAGCCCACGTGGAGGGGTTAGTAGAAGTTATTGATACTAGGAGGAGCTGGATAGAGGAAGGAAGGTTGGCTTTTAAGTAGTCACAGCTCTATGAACTGGGACATTAATGTAAAACAGCTACAAAATTTTCTAGCCCCGCCGGGAATTGAATCCGGGATAAGCGACAACACTACCACCTGAGCCACCGGAGGGTTTTTTGATCAAATGAGACAACTTCTCGTTTATTCAAACTACATCGAACTAAATAAATAAAAACAAAAAATTACGATTTGAACTGCCTCCTAAATACCCTACACTTATGGCTGAATTACTTACAAAAATAACATTGGAATTACATATTTTCAATATCGACCAACATTACGTTACCATGTGGAGAAACCGTACCATGTTTTACCTACCGTCCCTTACGTGCAGTATAACTCAATAACAGTTTCCCAAATAATGCGGGATTATAGTTCATTATTTAGTGACATGGTGAATTATTGTGATTTCTTTGACCAATTTCTCAAGAAGCTAAGATTCATATCCCCCCCCACCTAAAAAAAATATAAAGAAACCTTTCCCAGCGACTACAATGCAAAACCAACCGGAAGTAAATCATGACGTAATTGGCACCATCTCTTTAACGCGAAACCAAAATGATTGATTTAGGAAACGCATACGTTTATTAAATTACATGTATCTGAGAATATGCTCTCATGGATTCAATTCGAAATTTTATATAGTCAATATGTTTAGCTCTGACCTATTTCATCCTTACTTCATTTTCCTCTGTTCACTCGAATACTATGGTGTGTGATAGTCACATTCGAATGAAGCTTAACTTAGAATACGAAAAAAAAAACATTAAATATTAACGTTAACTATCAAGTCACGTGACCCTAAAATGTTCGAAATTTGTTCAATTACTTATACCTTATAGAGGTTATGTACTTTCATTACACTGTTTATTTTTTTTGGGTGGGGGGGGTGAGTTAATCCCCATCCACCACGGGAATGATTTTACCCAAAACAATTGTTGATAGCATGTTCTCATCCTCAGTAGTTTGTTGAATTTTCTATTTTCAAGTCAACTAATATAGCATCCTGGCCGGGGTTCTTGTCCGGTTTGCCTTCGGGTAGAGGCAGATTTTATTGACAGATTCTCCAGACTGTTGCATAGGGGTGGCTGGCTATTGACATAATTAATCTCGAATATAGAGTTTTTTTTAATAGTTAAGATTTTTTAACAATATATTCCGAATGATAATATTTCTGTTTTATTGAATACATATTTGTTGGTATTATATCACGTAGCCAACTGATTTTATTCTTCTAAAATGGGAGTATTCCAACTCTACCGTAGAGTCCTAGATCGGAATTGATGGAATACGTCCCTTGCTTCCTTCCGGAGAGTAAAAAGTTAATTTATTGTCCTGCACCACATGGTCATACGTGCGAATCTCTCTCAGATAAATATTTTCGTTCGTAGAACGGATCTCTCTGAATCACACAATGACCCCAGTTGAGTATTGCGTAAAGAGATACCAGTGAGTATTTTTCACGGCATCTAAACTGTGTTAACCCATTACCCGTGTAACTGGAAGGTAATAAAGGAAGATCGGAGAATGTCTCAAAGTTGATCTGTGATAGCAATGACGTGGTTCGTTTCTCTACGACATGACAGACGCAACGGATTTAAGACTCTGAGATAACGATTCATTATTATCATGTGGTTCTGTCAAAAGGAAGACTAATCTGAAGTTTGTTCTCCCTTTACTCGCCGGATTACAAGGTGATCAGTTTCTCACGACAAGCAGTTCGCATGAAGCTGCCAGCCATCACGCGTTCAGAGTCACAAATCTGATACAAACGTTTTATCATAAACCTTGTGACGAAGGTATCGACGTGTGTATTGTTATAGTTGTGAAATGTTTTCAAACTATTAAAATGTGAAACGATAAGTGGAAATACATTTATGCATTTTCCTTTTATCTTTTTTGTTAGTATATTATGGTCAGAGATGAAGAGAATACAGCTTCATTGTATTTATTGTACTCTAGATATTGATTAAATGCCTTTTGTCATGCATGTTGGTTTTGCTCCCTTTGTTTATTAATAGTTTATTTCTACCAGTACGCAACGTTGGCACTTTGGTTGTGTACATTATCTCTGTAGTCCCATCCTGGCCCGGGTTTTACTCCGGCTTTCCTCCTGGATTTTCCTTGGGCGGGAATGTCATTAATACTTTTGATTTATTAATTTCGCTTTTTTACGGTAAAAAATATCTACAATTTACTTTGGAATAAGAATCGGATAACAGTTGACGTATTTATTAAATAATTTCTTTTATAAATATTAAATCCGTCACTGCCCATAGGCTCTTGATCTGAATTGATGGGATGGTCCCTTGCTTGTTTCCGGAGAGTAAATTAGCTGTCTCTTATACACATCTAGATGTGTATAAGAGACAGCTTTAGAACTACAGAACTTTTCAACAGATATAGATGAAAGCACTATTTGCAGTACTTTAGTTACAAGAATATTTTAAAAATGTCAAACATCTTTTATTTCAAAATATATTAAGTGTAAAAATTTAAATAAGTGTTACCTTATTTTGATCCACCCAATACAAGTAAAATCCATCCTTGTCCACTCTAAGTGTGACTGGTGTGCCCACTCCTGANTACTTGATTCCCACTGCATATATTTTTTGAAAGTTTATACCTGTATAATTTGCTTAATATTTTATTTTAATTGTAAATGATTTAATTTTTGTCCCGAAACATTCTGGGCTTGCATTTCCTCTGCAAAAAATTCTTTCGTCATCTTCTTCAACCGCAATCTTCACTGAGTGGTTTTTACTGAAATTTTTCACATCCTTATTTTGTAATGGGGTTCGCTAAACCTCGCCAGTATCGTCGATAGCTTTCGAGAGTGTGAACATCGATATATTCGCAATATAATCGAATACTTTTGTCATGTCGTCTTTACTAATGAAAATGTAGAAATTACTTACGAAACCTTAAAAAATAATAGAATTTTGACAAAAAACATATAATGTAAATAATGCAAATAAAATGTAATTTTGTACACAAATTTGGGTCCATATGCTCATTCTAATTTATCCCTGTTATTGGTTTGTTCTTCATAGAAAGAATTTAGTTCGAATCCTGTAAAGCAAGTACTGGCGTTGCGATGTCTCATTTCCTGCTGGTTGGTACTAGAGTTCCGAAGTCATAACTAGTTTGAAGGGTGTACAAAATGCATTCCATAATTCCACACGAATTCCATAATTATTTTCGTAAATATAAGACTATTCTCCGAAAAGTAGTCTATGCAGCTAAAGTTATGGAAAACGACAGGCATATACTAAAATCGAACAACCGGATGAAAGCCATGTGGAATATTGTTAACAATTACACGTCAACTTCTGAAAATCGCGAAGAAAATGTTTCTTTACTAAACGATGGCAAGATCGTGTCAAATCCTCAGGACATCGCAAGTTTGTTTAATTCTCACTTCTCAGAAGTTGGTAAAATAACGAACTCAATATATCCAAATCAATGTCCTCCAATTATTACCACCCACATACCCAATTCCATGTTCACTTCCGAAACTAACGCCAGTGAAGTCATGGAAATCATCAGCTCCTTAAAAAACAAATTTTCACGAGGCATAGATGATATACCTGAGTTTATTGTTAAATCTTCGTCCCACGCTATATTAAATCCACTCGTAAATATTTTTAATAGTTCTTTATCGGAAGGGGTGTTTCCCAATATATTTAAGAGAGCTAAAGTGAAACCTTTACACAAGAAAGGAAACAAACTTAATATTGGAAATTACCGACCAATATCTCTACTACCCACTTTCTCAAAAATCCTAGAAAAATTGTTCTATAAGCGTCTTCTAGATTTTTTATCAAAATATAACATTCTCTCTGACGATCAACACGGTTTTAGGAAATCCTTTTCCACTACAAGCGCCATATTTTCCTTCTTAAACGATGTTACCACATCTCTAGACAGTGGAGAAAATCCTCAGGGTGTTTTTCTTGACTTATCCAAAGCATTCGATGTCATCGATCACGGAATTCTCCTTACCAAATTGCATTCTTTAGGCATTCGTGGACTTCCACATCAATGGCTAACTTCTTATTTAAAAGATAGATATCAACAAGTAGAAATATCCTATACTAAAAATAAAATACTTGAGCGTTGTCTTTCAGAAACAAAGCCACTTACTTGCGGAGTACCCCAAGGATCAATTCTCGGCCCTATACTCTTTTTATTGTATGTGAACGACATGTCATCATCCACATCAGATTGCAAAATGGTTCTTTTTGCTGATGACACTAATTTACTATGTAAACACGCCAATGCTCAAAAAGTTTTGTCTAACCTTTCGACTTGGTTCCATGCAAATCGTCTCATTGTAAACACTGACAAAACAGTGTCTATGTCATTTCACAATAGTATCACAAAATCTTTACCCCAGGTTTCTCTTTCTTTAAACGGAACACAATTAAAAACTGTTACAAATACAAAATTCTTAGGTCTCCATATTCAAGACAACCTCAAATGGAATTGTCACATTGACAATCTTAATTCCCAATTAAGCAAATTGTGTTACGCATTCCGAATCTTAGTTAACGCAGTTAGTCCACGTATTTCCCGTTGCGTATATTTTGCAAACGTTTACTCCCATTTACGTTACGGCATTACCTTCTGGGGTAATTCCGGTCAGAGTATTCAAACTTTCAGAATTCAGAAGAGGATAGTTCGGATAATTTGTAAATCTCACCCCCGAAACTCTTGTAAACCTTTATTCAAGGAATTAAATATCTTAACACTTCCCTGCATTTATATTTATGAAACGGTCGTGTTTGTTAAGACCGAATTACTGAAGCACCACCCTTGCTTTATACGAAACAGTCTCGTTCACGAACACTATACACGCAATAGTAGTAATATTCATCGCCCTAGAGTGTCAACCACTCTTTGCCAAAAGGGACCATACCATTCGGGAATCGTTCTATATAATTCCCTGCCCAAGAATATAAAAGATATTATGAAATTGAATATCTTCAAATCCGCGGTTAAAAACTACCTCCTGCACCAGTGCTTCTACACTGTAAAAGAATTTATTGATTTTAACAAAAGTTAAATTCGTCTTGTGCTTTATCACGCCATTGCTGTAGTACTTTTTAAACAACTTATAACAATTTCAAAAACTATTTTCTTGCATGATTGTGTTGTCTTATGGCTCATATTAATTTAGTTTTATGTGTACTCAACATTGGCACGTTTGTGTACATAAATTCTGTAGCCCCATCCTGGCCCGGGTTTTTCTCCGGTTTTCCTTCGGGTAGAGGCGGATTTATCATACAGGTTCTCTAGGCTTTGTCTAGGGGCGGGTCTATTGTAACAATAAATCGTGAATTTAGTGTTATTTCAATTCTTTTGATTTTTAAGCACTATACTCAGAATAATCTATAGTTCGATAATAGTTCGTACATATAAAATAAATTTTTTGTGTTAAATTATAAACATATTGACATTATATATGTATTATAACTCGCAGCTGACTTTTTATCTTATCTAGGAACTTTTGCTGAAAGTTTTGAATCCGCCTCTGCCTTAGGACCCTTGATCGGAATTGATGGGATGGTCCCTTGCTTGCTTCCGGAGAGTAAATTAGTTTATTGTCCTCCACGTGGTCATACGTGCAGTTTGTACTGTTTTTTGACAATACATTTATTATTATTATCATTACAGTGAAAAAATTTTTTTTTTAATTAAACCAATCAAAAATGAAGCCAAAACGTAAAAACCTTTTTTTTCATACGTATCACAAACTTTTCTTCTCAAAAAATGCTTAACATTCTACTTTATAATATACTTAAAATCTTAATTGAAGATAGTGCTTTCGATACCTTCAACGGAACAATTAACTAATATGTGAATATCAATGATAAAAAAAAATTGATTGACCAATTAAAGGCATACAACACTTCCGTACACTCCCATTATGTATACAATTCGTGTACACTCCAAGTCATGTAACTTAACCAAAAATAATGCAACGTGGTTGTCTAACACGAATTTTAGTAATATCCAAAGAAATATTAATAGTAGTGACACAAGCGACTGTTTGCTGTAAAGAAATACAAAAGTTGATAATGAGAATTGAATTGATGGCGGAGGTTAGTGTCAGATTTAAGTTTTGAGAAATTCGAATGTGCTGCCAACATAACGCGAGGTACACATTTCAGTACTCTCATGGACGATGGCCAAGTAAACGTGTTGGCTACACTGTGGACAAGCGCTAAACTAACATCCACTCAAAAAAGACTGACAATAAATAAAGAAAAATAATAAATAATTCATTGTTACGAGAGCTGTTACAAACTCCCTAAGAGCACATGTAAAGGACAAGAGAGCAATTTTGCGAAACGCAAAAAAAGAGTATCTGTCTGTTTGTTACCTGATCACGATTGAACCACTTACCCGATCGTTATGAAATCTTACCAGCAGATAGTTCAGATATCCAGGATGAACATAGGCTTTTAACTTTTATTTTTTTAAATGTGTGACGATGAGGACAGAAGTGTGGTTTTTGACAATCAATGTCGATAAAACCAGGGGGGAAAGAGTTATATTTGCTTAGGTACAAATATGAAAGGCAATATTGTTTGCCTCAATGAGTTCTACAAAAAAGTTCGCGACAGGATATATCTATGTACAAACGTAACCTAAATTATCGATAAAACGTTATAAAAAATAATTATGGTAAAATCCTTCAACTTAAGAGAGTAATTTAGGAAGGAAAAAATCAATCATCATCAGATTTAATGGATTATTTGTTTTGTGCATACAAGTAAAAAAGTCTTTAAATCGTATAATTTCGACGAATAGTTTAGATTTTTCAAGAATTTTAATGAAACCGCGAAGCCGCTTCATGTCACGTTTTGTATAAAAATTGTATTATTACGAATTTAATCAATTAGTTTGATGTACATGTTTCCAGAAACCAGGAAGTCAAAGTATTTTGATCTTACAATATAGATAGATTTTTCTCTTTTTCTGAGGAAAAGACGATTTGTCTCAGAAACATCTCGAGCAATGTCGGGTACTCAGCTGATAGTACACAATAAAATAATAATAATAATAAATAATAATAATAAATAAATAATAAATTTATTGTCAAAAAAAGTACAGACTGCGTATGACCACGTGGAGGAAAAAAAACAACTAATTTACTCTCCGGAAGCAAGCAAGGGACCATCCCATCAATTCCGATCAAGGGCCCTAAGGCAAGAGGCGGATTCATAACAATTTCAGCAAAAGTTCCTAGATAAGATAAAAAGTTAGCTGCGAGTTATAATACATATATAATGTCAATATGTTTGTAATTTAACGCAAATATGTTTGTAAATTTACATGTACAAGTTATTATCGAACTATAGATTATTCTGAGTATAGTGTTTAAAAATCATAAGAGTTGAAAAAAACACTAAATTCACGACTAATAAAAGTGAAGAATTTCCGTTCGTGATTGTTTAAAGTTAAATTTATGGAAGCGAAGCAACGTGTCTTGAGAGTGTAGAATAGTAGAATATTGAGGCGTCGAGGGTCTTTTGAAAGCGACGCCGCTGCATCCAGAGCGGCACACGACTAACGACAGCGGAGATCGAATATGTTAATTCGAAAGAGGAGGATTAGGGCCCTGCGGGGGCGGGCGACCAGTATGACAGGGTTGTTTTATAAGCAGCACGAACACGAGAACAAAGCCGCCTTGCAACACATGTAGCAGGTGCACTGGGAGATTACTTGGGGTGTGTCTTCTCGATCATCTGTATTCGATTGCTTCACTCAGTTCCAGTTTTCGTTTCCTGGGAGCAATCATCTTCCCCAATAACCGTATCCGATATTCAACTTTGCACTAAAGACAAATATAAACTAATTCAAAAACAGCAGTTTGAATTCTAGAAGATTTAATGCCTATATCTTGAATGATGTTCTACCAAAAAAATTTACGAACAAAAACATTGAATTTTTATTCTTCTTAAAAATACATTAATATTTTAAAGTTCCTATCAAAGGATCTGGATATAAGTTCCTACTGTACATTTAATATTTAGACAATACGAAACACAGTTTGATAATCCCGACATCCTATTTATGTAATTCCAACAACTAAATTTCTTTATGGTTTTCAGGCTAAATATTTTAAAGTATTAATATGTTTATCGAAAAAAAATATGCACAATATCTCTAATTACACACATTTTTCACTTATTATTCAACTATTCAAATACTCCGCCAAGTCAAGTTTCGTGCAGAATCATTTTGTTAGAATTTTATTTTATTTTAATTTTTTTTTTTTGCAATCGTACTCGTACTTTTATAATTTCATTAACTTTTTAACAAATTCTCTGAATTTTTTCTAGTATTCGGATTTTGTCTATTACCCCATTGTCTAGTATTTCTTTGCATACGTATCTACTTCCTGACGTGGGTTTTAAACGTTAATCGGAAATTTAATCGTTAAGACGGTTGTTGAAAATTTAACGGAAGTCGAAGTTAACTATTTAAAGTTAATTGGGTATTTTAAATGTTTACTCAATCAAATAGACAGATATTCTATAGTTAATGAAAAGTACAAATATTTCGCTTAGTACGAAGGGTATTCTACGAAGAGAGAAGATAATTCAAAGCAAAAGTATTATTTCTTGTATTTGAAGTAGTAAGATAATGTGTTCCTAATGCAAGAATATCCATAAAATGCATGATTCCCTTAACGAACATTAACATATTAATATTTTCATCTGATAAAGATGGACGTTTACCCCGCAAAATACCTTTCCCAAAAGAAGACACCCTCCATGCGAACGATGGTTAGTACAAATTAACGGGAGATTAATAAAATCGTTCATGATTTTATAAATTAAATTAATAGTTAAGAAGTTAAACAAAACGCTAACTTCACTAATTAAACGATTTACGTTATGATTGAGGGTCATCAAATCATTTCAATCATTGAAAGAAATAAGAAAACCAGGCAAATAATAATAATAAACTTTTATTTCGTTGTCAGGCTGAAGCGATCAGGAGGCGCGTTTTGCTCTTCCGCTTGAAAAAAACCACCGCCCAACAAAAACAAGAACATAATCATACATGATAATAAAACATAAATTAACATATTCTTAAATTAACATATTCTTAAATATATACATAAATTATACCACGAAAAGGGTAAACGACTAGAAAATTACCCTTCTCTGAGGCATCAAACTAGGGATCAACCCGGTATTAACCTTAAGCCATTGAGGAAAACCCAGAGAAAAACTCAAATAGGATGAACAAATATTAGATAAAATATTAGACAAATTGTGTGATACGTAATAATTAAATAAAATGCAAAATACATCGTTTACAACATAATATTACAACTTATCGCGAAGAATATTACATTACGTTTTAAATTACAAGATAAAAACTTACAAATTACCGCAAATGAGACGGAAAAGATGTGAAGAAGAATCTGGCAGAAACAACGCCACATAGCAATAACTATGTCGCAAGAGCAAATGTATTTCAAGGGAGAGTCAACACAGTTGTGTGGAAGGATTTGAAAGAACGAAAGCAAGAAACATAAAATATAATTCCCAATTGAATTGCACCCAGAGGTTCAGCGTAGGAAGAGAGCGGCGCTCTGTAAATCAGATGATTCTTACCGAAGAAATGGGAGGAGTCTCGTAAGTAGAGGTGCGCTCAGATTCGAATGTATTTTCGAGTCCATTGTCTTGGAAACGTCTTC
This sequence comes from Laupala kohalensis, assembly GCA_002313205.1. Taxonomy (NCBI): domain Eukaryota; kingdom Metazoa; phylum Arthropoda; class Insecta; order Orthoptera; family Trigonidiidae; genus Laupala; species Laupala kohalensis. Next base: position 434,185 of record NNCF01126775.1, read on the forward strand.
GGCGTGTAATTTCCACTCTTCACGCTCAGAAAACACGCGAATGAAATTAACGTAAAGAGTATTTTCAACTTCAACTCAACCAGGATGTGAATTAAGTTCAAATACTTCAACGGTCGTTTTAATAAAAGATTCGCAAAGGATCTTCATTTTAAATTACGCACAGTATTTAGTGGAATACATTTACAATGTCCGAAATGTTTTGAAATGAACATTTAAGAGAAATTTATTCCATTTACCTTTCTTCCCACTAAAATCAGATGAGACTGAAATGAATTATAAATCTAAGAATTTGTTCGCAGTTGATCAAAATTATAAATAGATATAATACTGATTCTAAACGGATTGTCTTGATACGTTTACTATGGTATTGGACATGTGATATACGGTTATATTAAATTAATTCAACATATTTATAAAGAAAAATTGTACCAAAATAATTACATTAATTTTTCCAGCATATTGTATTTAATCTACGAATTTTTACATCATTGTGATGGCAGCTTCCCGACGTGAATAGGATTGGCTCAATTCTTTCGATAATCGAAGCAGTATTATTATTTTTATTTAAGTTTATATATTTATTTTTAGACTTATCATCGACAGAGGGGATTCTAGAGATAATTCATAGTCGTTGATGACGGGACGGCATCCAGGACCCCAACTGCAGCGAGGGGGCGACGCGAGAGCTATCTGCCGGCGACAGACGGAGACAGACACAAGTGACGTCAACAGAAGATACGCAATGAGATGAGGTTGAAACAAGGGATGAAGGACAAGAAGAAGAAGAAGAATCGAACACAACTGTTCGGGGAACGGGATTTTCTCCGGTTTTCCATAGACGAGAGGGAATGTCATTTAAACTTTTGTTTTATTAATCTCGAATTTTCTCTGCATTTATTATATCTACGATTCATTTCGGACAATAATGCGTATTTTATGAAATATTTTTAAAATATAACTATTCAATCTTCCACCTCTCTTGGACCCTTGATCGGAATTGATGGAATGGTCCCTTGCTTATTTCCGGAGAGTAACTTTGTTTATTATCACCCTCGTGGTCAAACGCAGTTTGCAACTTTTGCTTTTTGACAATAAAGTATTATTTATTACGAAGGGATTGAGTTGTGGAAAAGAGATCGGGATGAAGAAATGAAAGTGAATCAATTAATTAAGATGGACGAATACCATTCCTTTTGTGCTGTTGAGGTAATAACCAAAAAGATAATAAGCACAAAACACTCGTCTATGAAAAGGTCGTTAGTCTTAATTTATTTATTCATACACTATTCAATTTTTGTTGGTGAAAAGTACAAGAGAACATGCACCCTAGGATGCAGTATCCGGTGCTACTGTTACTATAGGATGAACAAGATGATCTATCCACACTGGGATTCGAACTTCCCCCCTCTGAACTCCGTTGTCTTTGACACACTAATTACGATTCACAAATTCAAATCTAACAGAACGTACAGCGTTCAAGATGTAAATCTTTTATTTATTTCTGAGAGATTTAGAAATGATGATGTTGTTTTTTTTCTGATTGATCGTCGTATACGACGAATAAAAAGATCGGTGCGACACAAAATGCATTATTATTATTATTATTATTATTATTATTATTATTATTATTATTATTATTATTATTATTATTATTATTATTATTGTATTTATTTGTAAATGGGAGGATATGTAGCTTAGTGTCAGTGAAGCTTTGAATCTACATGGGGGGGGGTGATAGGGGGTAGTTGAAAGAGGTTATTGTTAGTAGATGGGTTTGCCAACATCTTGGTTCACGTGGAGGGGTTAGTAGGAGTAGTTAGTAATAGTAATAGAGTTAGTGATACTAGGAGCAGTAGAAGGAGGTGGATAGAGGAAGGAAGGTTTTCGCTTTTCAGTAGTCACAGCTATATATGAAATGAAGGACATTCATAATGAAAAAGCCACACTTTTTTTTCTAGTCCCGCCGGGAATCGAACCCGGGATCTCTTGGTGATGAGCGAGAACGCTAACACCTGAGCCACCGGCGGGGCAAATGCAGTAGAATAGCGGTTGTTTTCGATGCTCTGCTTAAATTGCATAAAGCAATAAAATAATAAACTCAATGAAGCCTACCTCCACGGCTCTAACTTTTTTATCTTCGGTATATTCGCTTTGTTTTGCTACTAATGAGGGTCCAATGAGTATAATCCAATTAATCGGAAAAGAATGTTGCCAAGTTATTTCATCAGTTTGAGTGAGCTGAGTGGTACTACATATAGGGAACATATTGCTAGATTTATTCATAATCTTATTTTGTTCTTATCTCTCCCCCCAAAATCTAATAGCTTAAATGCTTAATAATACCTCTTCGCTTGTAAAGAAAATAGAGAACATTAAGGATAGATGTAGCAAGAAGAAATATGTTCTCTCGATTACGACAAATTGAAAGACATTTGATCTGTGAATTGATTCACGATATTAACACCGAGAATGCATAATGAACACATCCTAGTATTAAATACCTCCAATTTCGAATGCATAGAATTAATATCAGTAATCTCCTGAGTCATTTTTCTTCGAGTTCAATAAATTAATTGAAATCGAGATATAATCCTATCAATTAATTGGGACGTAACGTATATAAATCTTGTCAGAGAGTACAACTCCCAACGACAAGACGCCTGAAACGTTTCCTCATTCTTCATTTGAAGAACAACGTTCTCCAATGCGGAGACGAAATGGATCGAATCTCGAAGCGGATTTGAGAATCAATTGTTGATTTGACATCGAACCCAATCAAATGCAAATCCATTGGCGAAAGACATGAATTTCGCCACGTCATAAATACGTCATTAAATAAATGAATGAATGAATAAATGAACATCTCTACCTCAAGCCCCGGTGATCAGTTATGACATCATGCTCACAAGAGAAATTCTTGTGAAGAACTTTCCTCAAGAAACGAGACATCGCACAATATTAGAAAATTCTTTCCCTCAAAACTTGTTTTTTATTGCTGAAGCAGCGATATTTTACCAAAAGGAGACAAATATCGTAAAAGCATTATGACTGAAACCTCACGAAACTGTGAAATGGAGATATCCATATTACATCGTGCGGTAGCTCATAACCGTAAGTTAACCTAAAAATAATACACGATTTTTAAAAGCTTTTAATGTGTTATTGTAGCGAGTATATTCATTTTTGGTACTAAAAAAATACCGTTCAGAGGAAAGATTCAGTAATACACGCGGTTATTTCCCGCTCAACAGTATAGGATTAAATTTAAAAAAATAATAAGAGGAAAATCAATGAACATTGAAAGCAGGAAACAGCAGACGAGGCAGACGAGTAGATGGCCTCCGGAAGTGTGTGCACCGTTGTTCTGAGAGAAGCAAGATGTTGAGATGGATTTTCTTAGAAACATTCCTTAACGTTTCTTAATATACGATGCAGGGGAGTGCGGCCACAATGTAACGTGGAATGGGAGATTTAAGTGATGTATCAGGTTTTACTCGGGTTTTACATCTATTTTCAGAAGAATTTTAACCTTGAAAGTCTTCTATTCTTCGTTTTTGTGAAAGAGAAGTTGCGGGTGAGACTTCCAACTTTAAGACTCATTGAAGTTGGCAGCTGCACACTTTGCTGGGAAATAGAAGTTGAAAAATATACTAAATGAATCTTCTTAATACCTTTCTTGGATGATCACGTTGACAATTTAGAAAAAAATGCATTATCGTCTGCTTAAGCAAATGATTGCCAGAACAAATGTACTGACACACACTCCAAGAAAAGAAGAGGTATGATCAGCAATTCATGAAAAAAAGTCAAATTCGCCATTTAGAATCCCATTTATGCTATAAAAATCATTTTAAAAAATCAATGCACTTTAAATTTTACCATTATATCTCACTTTTAATTTTTACTTTAAAAATCAAAATGTAAGAAAATAAGAAAACTTGATGTTTTACACCATTCAAAAAGTCAAATTAAGTTTCAAACATTCAACCGATATTTCATTAGAAAATTACCTTCTTCATTTCTTCTAATGTTTTTACTGTAAAATCGAAAAAAAAAAAACCTTTCTTCTGTAGAATGTATTCACACCTTTCAACTTAAACATGATGGATAAATGACTTTTTAATACATTTTCAAAATTATAATTTTCATCAAGTACTGAATAATTTTATTTTCATGCCACTACGCGTTCCTGAACAGTAAAGGATGTTAGATGCTAAGCTATCAGAAATCGTCAACCGACTATTATAAATAAGAATATATGCACTAATTTTTTGTGCACTATATATGTACTGAGTCAGCACTATTTCATGGAATGGAATTTATGTGTCGATCATTGCCGTTTATACGTAAGGACCTATCGGGTAGTAGCCCGAGGAGCCAAGTTAGCGGAGGTCCTATATAGCCTTGCGAATTTTAGTCACATATTCCTACTTTTTTTTTTTCAACAAATATATTAACAATTTTTGGAATGTATAAAATAATTGTTTTTATCTCTCGTTTATAATATTTTTTTATTATTGTATTCGAGAAAAATAAAAATGTGGTATTTTCCGACTGAAGTATAATTTTTTGAGTCGGTTAAAAAAACAATGTCCCCTAAGAAACAGCTCTGATTTCGTGTATTTGCTCAGCTAGCGATGCGACAGTGTCGTCCTTAAAGTAGAAGCGCAATCAGAGCTAATCACGCGTCTCACCCCGACGCATTGGTCCCCTCCGTTTAACTTCACCTCATGAATCTCCGAGGTTTATACAGGCAGCTCACGCACGCAGCTGGCGGTGCAATCGTCGCCCTTCGTTTGTCCGCGCCATTCCCTTGATTGCGTCATCAACAATCGCCTTGAGCAAACAAGCGCCTGCGACGCAGCGGGGGTGTACAAAATCCCTTTGTGGCGGAGAAACGGGCAAAATTTCACCAACACTTTCGTGTTCTAACCCGAAGAGGAATTATCAGTTTGGTTCAAGCATGTGGGTGGAAAGAAACTTGCTGTTAAACACGCCGTTTGGAAGCAATTTGTGACGTACACTAATCCATCAGATACAATCAGGTGAAAATGGCGATGGATTTGATACATTCTGTTCTGGCAGCATGGGTGCAGAAGATCAACCTGCCGATATATGCCGATCATCGCCGTTGATACGTAATAGCAGGAGTAAGAGATTCAGGGGGTGAAATGGATAGCATCCCTGCAGCCAGAGCAGAAGGTCCCAGGTTCAAGTCCCAGTTCTTCGCCTATTTCAGCTGGCTGCAGGCGATGTAACCCCTTCTGCACAAGTAGATACTCGGTAGTGAGGAACTGAAGGTTTGCCAATGATTATACGAAATTAAATTACAGCATCACGCTCAAGAAAAGTATTTTTGAAGCCGTCATCTGGCGGATATCTGTGATCCTCCTTTTTATATATATTTTTTATAAATTGTAACGAATGTCTTATAGAAAATACTTAGTCTGCATAAAGAGCTACTAATTTTTAACTAATTAATGAGGTGAAGTAATCAATTGAACAAACCTCAGATATTTCAATGAGAATTTTTGTATTTCAAAGGTCACATCGGTGAATTTTTGTTGAGGAATCGTACAGTACACCCCAAAAATAAACTTCTCGAAATGATTCATCGTGATACAAGCTTCCCATTACTTTTTATTTTTTTATACAATTGGAGTGCGTAAAGCGAATTATTGACAATCTATGATGTCAATGATGCCACATTTACCTTCATTAACCGTTATTCGACGGTGGCACAGTGCGTCGGGAATATCAAGAACTAGGAAACATGTCAAATGATTGTTAGCACGAAATCACTTTCCAATGGGTTGTTGACCATTTCTTTCCTTCCAAAACATATTTACGAAAACGAAAACTAATAATAGCTAATAATTATTTGGAAAACGGAGCCAAGGATTATTATCTCATGCATCATCAGAGCATCACTTTTATTCACAACATATTTTTCTTCTCGTATTGATCTTCATCTTCTCTTTATTATTTTATTGCTTCTTCCAATTTATCGGAATAATTTTTACGCGGGGAAAATGATTTATGTGCAAAAACTTTCAGTACACTAAAAATTCACGAATTCGTTTCAAACTGAATGGTATAAAAAAGAGTTACTTAATGAAAATTTCTTTTATCACATCAATTACTTCTGAATATGTACTATCATAGGTCCAAGTTTATAATAAAATGTTATTTAATCATAAAATCATATAGATTCAAAAATTATGGGAAATAGAATGAACCTTGTTCGCCGTTCGGCACCAAAGGGTTTAACTAAATCATCAGCCGGTGATACGTAGAAAATCATCGTTTAGAACAAGAAACGTATAAGAATATTAGGCCCAAAATTGCAGAAAGAAAACTTTTAAGCCCCCTAATATACAAAAATGGAAGAAAGGTTTATTGATTTTGTTGCTTTTAATACTTTTGAAGATCTCCGGTAGACTCAAACACGTTTTTGAAAAATGTGTCTATACTTGAGAAGACTTTACATTGGTTTTAATTTGCCAACGAATTACAACATGTCATACAATTTGTCATCTTGAAATAAATTCTTCCGTTGTTACAAGAAACACTTCACGCTTCTCAGAAATCTAATTAATGAGATTTGACGTTAGTAGCATTGAATGCTTTCGAGACACGCGCTCTGAGCGACTGGAGCGCTCCGTTCTTATCTCCCCGAGCAAATCTCGGTGGCTAAATTAAGTCGTTGGTATAAATTAACGATACAATCCGCGTCCGGCGACAGGAGTCACATTGGCCTTGTAATAACTCTCTAATCGCAGCGAGACGGTCAGCGAAGGCTCTTGCATCACGCTCAGCTCATTAGCAAAAGACGTACGTTCACACGTTGAACAACCCCAGGGGCGATTGACATCAAAGAGCCACGTGGGGTCGGTCGTGGGGATCGAAGCAAGAACCAAACAAACTTCGTTTTGATGCACAAAATGTCGTCAATACTCTTATGATTCCCAAGTCAATACTTATCTCCAAAACTTCCCTTTAAACAGAACTTTCTGCTTCGATTTGCACCGTAATTTATTAAACGCATTTTATTCCGGAATCTCTAATAAGGGTTGGAACGTATAATTTCTGAAGTTTTTAAGTAAATTATCTGATCTTTGATGAAAAATTTCGATTATGTGAGGAAAGATCAATCGTCACATCCTTTGCGTAAATGTAAACACATGGCAACATTGTTCTAAGGATGTTCGAAGCGAATGGGAATAAAGTAAAACGCGGTATTTATTTTGGGCACGTAACGAAGATAAAAAATGTATTTCAAGATAAAAATAACTTTTGGATGAATCGTTTAGATTTCACAAGGGTGTGCAAAAATAATTTACATTTTACTGCAAAGTAAGGTAAAAGGGAGTTAGGAGTTTTCTTATTCAACATGATTTCTGGTTATCTGTATTCACAATAATACGTTTCTCATATTCTTATTCTTTATTACATGGAAACAATTCCCAAGTTGAATTCACCTCTTCCGTTGAGCTTGTTTCAAGCCCTGCAACCCTGTCACGGGGATAAAATAGAATATGCGACCACGCCCATGCATATATTTATTTACGATTAGGATTTCGCTTGCAGCAGTATATTTTTATTTTTTTAAAGATCGCATAAGTACAAGCATTTGGTGTGCAACTAATGAGGACTAAGCTTTAGCTACTTGCAATAACTGTCACAACGGGTAATGCATGGCTACGCAAGTGATTTCAAATGAATAATATATATTAAATCGTATTAAAAGTATACATAAATATTAATGGAGTATTTGGATACTGAATCATTCCAACTAAGTGATGTGTCCCCGCAAAAATGAATAATGTGTTACATTACATTCCCCATCCTCACCCGGGTTTTGCTCCGGTTTTCCTTCGGGTAGAGGCGGATTTCTTATACAGGTTCTCTAGGCTTTTGTCCAGGGGCGCGTTTATTGTAACAATAAATCGTGAATTTAGTGTTTTCTCAACTCTTATGATTTTTAAACACTATACTCTGAATAATCTATAGTTCGATAATAACTTGTACAATGTAAATTTACAAACATATTTGCGTTAAATTACAAACATATTGACATTATATATGTATTATAACTCGCAGCTAACTTTTTATCTTATCTAGGAACTTTTGCTGAAATTTTTGAATCCGCCTCTACCTTAGGGCGCTTGATCGGAATTGATGGAATACGTCGCTTGCTTGCTTCCGGAGAGTAAATTAGTTTATTGTCCTCCACGTGGTCATACGCAGTTTGTACTGCTTTTTTGACGCTAAATTTATTATCATTAGGACACGGTGGGGTATTCAAAGAGTTTTCATAGTGTCTCTTTCCGAACTTTTTTTGTATTTTTCCAAAATCGCTTTTCGACCGCGTAGCAGCCATCTTCAGAGATTGTATTGACAAAGGAGTGTTATATCCCGGTAAGAATCCCTATAGTCAGCAAATTTGCAATAAATAGTTCAGAAAGAGACACTACGTGTTCATCACTAATATGTGAATAATGTGTTCCCTACAGCGACCTAAGGTCCTCATTAGCAGTATATTCTTCAACTCTTATTGTTAGTCCACTAACCTCTTTCTATTATACGTATAAATGAAAGTTTCAATTTAATATCCCCCTTCACAAAAAACAAGCAGACAGGTGAAATGTAACATAAATAGCGCTATTAAAAAAAAAATAATGCTTCACATAAATTACAACAGCATTGTTTAATTTTTATTATGTTTTAATACTTCCTTTGAATAATTGTAATTTAATAATTGTTTATATGTGTGTATTAGATTTATCATTTTCTTGGTCACAGTCAATTTCCAATATTAATTATCAATCACTTTAAAATCAATCAATTATTTTCTGATGTATGGCCATTTGCGAATTGAAGTAATCTTCTGTTTGACCATTGCAGTAACCATCGTGGTTTTCTTTCCGTTCATGATTATTTACCGCAATGCAAATTTCGATTTTTTTTTTATTTCAGTGTATGAATCCAAGTGATACAGTTTAAGCCCAAATATTGAGATTCGAATCTAAAACATAGTGAATATTGATCGAAACATTTATTAACAGGTTTAAGTACATTATTTTTCCAAAAAATGTCGACTTATTTTCCTTTCTCGCTCACTCCTTAAGGTATTATGGGTGTCAGAACGACTAGACTTAAGTACCCCCCAAAAATGTTTTAAATGATGGTTCGAACTATTCTCTATCCAGCGGCGATGAATTTTCTTACCCTAACGACTCTAAATTTTGAATTATTTGACTTTAAATTACTACGGACTTAAATGGAGTAACTTTCACGGGCTTATGCTTTTTTATATGTTCCGGCAAAAGTATCAGCTTAACACAGCGGAAAAAAACCTAGTAAAACATAGCGAATGGAAATAGAAACTCAATGATGTTAAAAATTTTCATACCTTACGGGTCATTTTCAAGAATGATTCACCAACAACTGTGGAAAATACTGTTCTCACAACGGAAATGGCAGCCGCATCACGTGACTGAAGACAATGCGACCCTTGTCAAAGAAGGAGTCAAACGACAGTCTAAATTAATTATCGAGTTTTAAAATTCCAAAATAATTGTTGTCAACCAATATTTAAAAAAATCAGTAGAATGAACGATTAATTAATTAGAGTTACTTTGGTGAATATTTCCAAGTTTCGTGAATAGTTGGCGTGAACTTGACTTCAGTCGACGCGATGCACAGAATACCTTAAATGAGGAATGTAAAACTTTTCCTTTACGTTGCGGTTGTGGAAGTGGGGACTGACCGTCAGATGAGTAGACAAGAGAGACCAGCGTCCCGACCCCCTGCCAGTAGTCTCGTCGAGTGCCAACTCATTTACAATTTGATTAAAGCCTCGGGTCGCAGCTGCCGTGACCTTTTCCTCCAAAGGAAAGAAAAAGTTATTTCATGAAATTAAAAACATTCAGATGGCGTAACTGAATTAAGAAAATACGTTTCAAGACGTCGCTTTCAAAAGTATTATAAAAATGTCGTTGGGGTTTTAACCTGAACATGAATTAATAAATCTCATTTTCCTCCATTGTGACAGAAAATACAATGTTTACGATCACTCTTAAAAACTGTGAAACATTATTCGCAGCATAAGTGGAGAGACTGGTATGCACTTTTAAGGATGTGAGACATGACTGTTCTTGGACGCAATTTTGAACACTTATTGTACTTCGGACTTCATCTCTTACTTCTCATGTTTGCGCTTCATCGCTACACTTTCGTCCAATGGTTTTTACCCACCCTTAAAGTGTATACCATGAATTCGGGATCAAGCTGTATAGTGGTGCACTACACAGCGTGGAACGTTTCTTCTTCATGTCTGTCTGTGGTCAGCGTCGCCACGTCCCATTGGGGAGCAAACACTCAAAGTAGTTGTTACATCAGAACAAAGAGTCGTGATCAGAAAGGAGAGTTTCCTTCTCCGAAGGAAGGAAGGTTCCGTCACTAATCAGGGAGATTTGGTCTTCAGTAGCACTTTTTTTTTTTTGAAAAGCGAACTCTCCTGAGAAGTAGATTCATTCAGTGTGTCCGTGTGCTAACAACGTGGTATTTTTTGTTTCGTAATCTTTTTTACTTCATTTTTATCTATATGTAACTGGAGATTATTTAAAAGATCAAAGCTATTTCACTTCTTTCGAGGCGTGAGGCACAGTTGCGCTTGTCCGCCATGTTTCTACACGTAGCTCTTTCGAAAGGAGTCAAGCGAGTTCCTTAACACTGTTTATATTACGATACCATTAACTGCTGATAAGATAGAAATTTAATGACGGTTTTTTTCATCATCATTATAATTCATACAAAATGTTACAAAACAAATACAATAAAAGTAAAGGAAACAATGACTTGACTAACTTGGAGCGCAAGAACAAAATCCGCGTTGCGGAGTTATTTATTATTATTATTATTCATGGTGAATAATAATACAGGGTTTCTGCAGTCTCAAGAAAACTCTTAATAAATGATTCATCGGATTGAAGTAGAAATGACGCCGTTTATTCCACCAACTCTGTGAGCTGAATCATCTTTATTACTTTATTTTTAATTAAACAAATCAAAATTAATTTGAACACTGAAAATGACTTTTGTATATTTGAATACAATCAAAATGGCGGATATATGGTTGGGGGGGGGGGGTTGGGGGGCTAACGGGGCCATTGGACCTGAACCTNCATACTAATAATTGTTATTAACTGTGATTGTTATTGTTATTAAAATCAGATTAATGAAATTAATAATACCAGATTAATAAAATTAATATTGCCATATTTATAACTTTAATAAATAATCGTTATTGTTATTAATAATACCATATTGTTAATTATTTATTTGATGGATTTTACTTAAGGGTGATATTTATAAAATTTGCTTTGTAAAAACCATAATCTGAAACAAAACATTCCCCCAGTTAGCCTCCCCGTCCCCTTGTATTACGGTCTAGATCCGCCATTAAAAAACAAAACCACTCGTGATGTCCGGAGCTTTATAATGTAAAATTATTCGTGTTGGGTATAGAAAGGTATAGAAGAAAAATCCGACTTCATAGTTCTCTTGTTTTACGTACTCATTATAAAGATGAGATGTCCAAATAAAAAACAAATCACATCATTGAAGAAAAAATGTATTTTTCATGAAATATGCATCACGAAGGAATAATCTTAACAAAACGGTATGATCTTTTAAATAATATGAATGTCATATAACGAACATAGAAATAAGAGATTCGAAAGTTTGAATGTTTGATTCACATCTCGTAACGCACCCGATGACAGTCTTTGACTTTCTAGCGAGTGCGTCGACCTTCTTACAGATCGATAGGTCTCGAGAGACATGTTCTAGCGCTGGAACAAGAAAGGAAAACATATTTTATAGACTTCATTGACTTCTTCCTCACGTTGCTCTATTAATAACTCGTCAAGGTCTATGTCTCCTTCGAAGAATGATGTATTCTCCTGGATAATCCTTATTTCCACTGACATTATATTTAGATATTCTGTACCTCAAGCGGCAAGATCCCATTACATATTTTATCGAAAATGTTTGACTTAAATATAATTTATTGTCAAAAAACTTCATTGTCAAACCACGTGGCGGGTAATAAACCAAGTTATTCTCCGGAAACAAGCAAGGGACCATCCCATCAAGGGTAGTGGCAGATTTAATATTTATGAAAGAAATTATTAAATAAATGAGAATGTTATCCACTTTTTATTCCAAAACGAATCGCAGAGAAGCGCAATAATTCGGGATAAATAATAACAAAGCATTAATGACATTCCCGACTTTGTAAAATCCGTCACCGAGATAAGGAGAGGGGGAGGGAATTTTCGAAAATTTCTATCGTACCCTTTCACAAATTCTTCAAAAATATTTCATTCTTCTTCGGAATATAATTATAAAAAATTATCAAATCGCTAAATAATTTACAATGTTAATTCGTTATTTTATTTATACCTAGGAAATGTTTAGGTGATAAGTGTAGAGTATAATGATTGTTGAAACATATGTATTTAAAAAGTGTAACGTCTCCGGACACAGGACACGCGTTGTGCTCATCTTGTGATGCTGTAGCACGAATTTTGCTGATCGATGAAACTGTGTCACTAAGCACTTAGGACTTGGTGGATTTCTTTTGCTAAGTGAACGTTTACAGTTTTCGCAATATCCCACGTCCTGGTCCGGGGTTGCGTCCCGTTTTCCTTCAGGTAGAGGCTGATTATATATAATAGTCTCGAGGTTCTTGAATAGGATCTATTGTAATAATTTATCTCAAATTTAGAGTTATTTTAATGGTTACTATTTATAATTAATATATTCGACATAATCTAAAATTTAAAATAATACGTTCTATTGAAATAACTGTTTTGTGTTTTATTTATACAAATTTGTTGCTATTCTGTTAATATTATAATATGTAATTGAACTATTCTTATATCTTAGGAGTAAAGTGAAGTTGAAACGTTTAAAAATCCTCAGCCTCTGCCCTTAGGAATTGCCCTTTTGATCGGAATTGACGGAATACGTCCCTTTCCTTTTGCTTCCGGAGAGTGGATTACTTTATTGTCCTCCACGTGGTCACATGACGCAGTTTGTAACTGAGTTTTTGACTACATATTTATTATTATTGTTGTTATTGTTATTATTATTATAAATTTGTGTATAAAAATTGCGAGAAGGACAAATGCAGGCTGAATTCGAGGCGAGCTGGAAGAGAAAGAAATCGTGTTGGAAGAGAAGAAGAATTCACCAAATGTGAGGTTAAGGTTCCCGCTCAATGTGCATGTGAGGTTATGTAATGTATAAATGGAGTTTCAACCCTATGTTTGACTGAAGATCAGTCAATGCAGACAAGTAACAATCCAGAGAGTAAATTAGTTTATTGTCCTCCACGTGGTCAAACGCATCTTATAACTGCTTCTTTGACAATACGTTCATTTAAGTATTTCGAACTGTTGAAAGAAACGTTCCTAAAACATCAACGCACAATATAAATAATTTAAGGAGTATAAACATCGAATTGAGATTGTACCTAGAATTGAAAGAAAAAATCCGTCGTCGTTGAAACATTGTAAAACCTGAACTCTCAAACACATAAAGGAACTTAAATCATAAATATTTAACGTTTCAAAACCCGATTTGTGAAAAAGAAAAAAGAAAGAAAGAAAGAAAGACAGACAGGAGCATGTACGGATACTAGAGAGCCATTCGTAGTGACTTTTGCTGAGCAATAAAAACGCTCGTGAGTCGTATAACTTCAGTTAAACGTTTCATTAGAAGAGAAAACACAGAAGTGCACTTTCTTTCGAACTGTGCAAGCAGTAATAAAAATTCGAGACGACTAGAAATCGGAATTCTTTGTTCTTCAATCGGAAATCAAAGTAAATACGCGCACCTGTCCGGTTTCATACTTTCATACTCAAACAAACGTTAAGTTTTGTTAAGTATAGCTTCAGCAAGTGGTTGTACGAGAACACAGGAGTTTTCAGCCTCGAGTGAATGTGTCAACAGGAGTGAAACGAAACGTATTTTAATCCTGATGTTGATCTTGACCAATGTCTATATTATATAACGCAACGATATATTCGAGGATTGGTTATCTATAAAAGATTCTTTTTACAACGCCAACGTTTCACCAATTTTTGTTTTTGACCTACACCAGGAAGGTTGTAGAGATGTAGTGGGCTGTATTTAGAGGTTATGGCTGGTGGTAATTGTTGATGGTGTGGTCCCGTATCGTACAGGTATGTTGGTTTGTATTATAATCAGATTTTTTTGGGTATGTTTTTATAACAGTAATTTCATAGTTAGATATTGATATACTGTGTTGGTAAGGTGTTTCAAAGTTGTACTAGAAATAACGTAAATTGCGTACGTTCTTCGTAGTCCTGACGAAGACAAAATAAATTGCCGAAACGTTGGCGTGGTAAAAATAATCTTGTATTGATCATTTATCTTGTAGTTTCCGAAAACAAACCAGAAATATCCCATCACCACCGATCAGAATGATCGAGAATAGGAAATGTTGATTTCGTATATTGACGAGTACCGCTTGATATGTGGAGCTACGATACATGTTTAAATGAAGATTGAAATCACATCTTTTGTCGAAACTAATACAACAGTACAAGTTTCTTTGAAAGAAATTTCCCAGTGATTATTCTCTACTTTTGTAGCTAATTATGTAGTCGTTAGATTACTTAAACATCTTCTGGAAATGTTGGATATTTTTATTACATTTTAAATTTGAGTAATTTTATATTTTTGGTATTTTTTAAATTTTTAACTACTACGCTTTTGTATATTTGTAGAAGTATTGTTTTGGATATTTAAGCAATGCGATGGTTTTATATTCCATTATGCTATGGAATATAAATGGTTTCCTATTCTTAGTATACGTTTATAATCTGAATTCGTCTTGTACTTTATCACGCCATTGCTGTAGTACTTTTTAAATAACTTATAACAATTTCAAAAACTATTTTCTTGCATGGTTGTGTTGCCGTAGGGCTCATATTAATTTAGTTTTATGTGTACTCAACTTTGGCATGGTTGTGTACATTAATGCTGTAGCCCCATCCTGGCCCGGGTTTTTCTCCGTTTTTCCTCGGGTAGAGGCGGATTTCTTATACAGGTTCTCTAGGCTTTGTCTAGGGGCGTGTTTATTGTAACAATAAATCGTGAATTTAGTGTTTTTTCAACTCTTATGATAAAAAAACACTATACTCAGAATAATCTATAGTTCGATAATAACTTGTACATGTAAATTCACAAACATATTTGCGTTAAATTACAAACATATTGACATTATATATGTATTATAACTCGCAGCTAACTTTTTATCTTATCTAGGAACTTTTGCTGAAATTTTTGAATCCGCCTCTGCCTTAGGGCCCTTGATCGGAATTGATGGGATGGTCCCTTGCTTGCTTCCGGAGAGTAAATTAGTTTATTGTCTTCCACGTGGTCTGTACTGTTTTTTGACAATAAATTTATTATTATTATAAATTTATTATTATTATTATATTTTCAGTTTTTTTTGGAAGGCCATAAAGGGACGTGAGCCAACGTTCTTCAAACATTCATTAGAGTCGTGTAAAACGAGGAAAGCAATGCGAAGACCAGACTGTACTGAAGTCTACTTAAGCGAAAACAAGAGCAGGTTGTAAAACATCGCGCCATGAAACAAAAACAAACGACCACACAGGCGCAATCTGCAGGGAGAAAACGGTGCTAGTGAAACAGCGACGTAGCACAGGAGCTGCAACGCGTGGGGGCCGGTCGTTGCGCGAGCGAAATGGCTGCCATGTATCAAATCATGCTCTTCATTCCGTTGTTACACAGAGTTCAATTTTAAACAAGAAATTTCGAAATCCTGTCTAAATATTTTTTGTAATATATTTTATAATAAGTGAGTGGATGAAAAACAATACCTACACTTCATAATATTTATAGGCACTGAAAACTTTTATTTGAACTAAGATGTTATCAATCTTGTATAATAAAAAACAATATAATTATTTACATTATAAGATTGTATTATGATGTACGATTTTTATGTTTATATAAATTTCTCTTATTTCGATACTATTAGGATCACCTGCTTATGTTACTAGTCCCGAAGAAGACAAAATATTGTTTTTATTAACCAAACCGTCAAGACACTCTTATAGTTACATTCAGGGATCAAGATCCAAAAGAATCTACAAATTACCGGAAATATAGGAATAAATGAGTTAGAGGTAAACGTATTTAAGAGTAAATAGTTTTCTTACATGGTATGTGGCAAAGTGGTAAGCTCATTCTTTTAGGTTTACAGAACGTATTACATAATTAAGTACAATCCATCGCACTGCAGAATATTGATACGATGAAGATGATTAATGGAATTTGAAAAGTGTATCACAAATAAGTTTTTATGAAAAATCTAAACATAATATTAAATGAAAAATACAAATTACAGTGTCCGGAAAAAGATAAAGGTTTGAGACTCAACTGCGAGGCAAAGATATGAAGCAAACATTCCAGATATTTATTTCACAAGCTCAAGGAATACAAATATATTTTTTAATTAAAATATATCAGAGAAGTTAAATATTTGTGGTTTTCTCTCTAAACAACCTCAAATCATGAAACCTATCAAATTACAAAGTCATACAGCTGCATCGCGTAAATGTGGTGGCATCTTTGTGAAGAGGATGATAGAATAAAACAAATGGGATAGATACGTTGAGTTTCGTGTAGATGCCGTGATACAAAACCGGTAGCATCAGAGAGTTTGAATGCATCGCAAGTGCAGTGGAGGTGAAAGGTACTTCGCAGCTGCTCCATGGATGCGGAGGAGACGAACGCTGCAATATTTTTTATATTATTTTCTTCTCTTTGCTTTGAAGCCTTGACGCTAATTCGTGGCGATGCGCGAGCGCCAAAGGATTTACGAGCAGGAGTCCCGCAGGTGTAGGGAAGGAGGCCGCTTTCGTATTCGTAGTCGGTGCTTTGGCATTTACAAGTCTTCGAATGGTGATTGTGATGGTCAGTGGCGAATCTAGACCGTAATCAAGGGGGGGAGCTAATTTTTGTTAAAAAATTATAGTTTTACAACACAAATTTAATAAATATTACTTACGAATAAAATGCATCAAATAAATCATTAACAGAGTAGTATTATGAAAAACAAGAATTATTTATTAAAGATATTAGTATGATATTATTAATTTTATGAATCTAGTATTGTTAATAACAACAATTATAACAAATAATAATTATTAATCTGTTAACACTTTTACAAAGTATGCCATTTATCTACTTCAATTTTATCTGTCCGCGAAGGGTTGCATCCCTCTTAACCCCCATCACCGGTGATGGTAGAGGTGTTGTCAGGACGTTGCTAATGAACAATTTCACAATCATCGCATCTAAAAATAACGACACTAACTAGCGGGTCCTACTGTGGCGAGTTAATTAAATAAATAGTCAAATGAGCAGAAGATACAAACTGCGTGTGACCACTCGGAGGACCATCTCACCACTTCCGGTCAAGTACCCCAAGGTGGAGGGGGATTTAACCATTCCAACACACACACACACACACGTATATGAACAAAAATAGTTCGGTACGTGTTATAATATTAACACAATAACAACAAATTTGTATTTAATAAAATACCGTTTATAGATTGTAAGTATTAAAATAACTTTAAATTCGAGATTAACCATTGCTAGAAACCGCCGCTACAGACCCTACAAAGTGCTACCGTTGGTGACCCATGATGCATTGCGAGTGCTTTGCTTGTTGGCTGCGGAGAGGAAAGAAGATGATCGCATTCCGAGATCTCGAGCGGAAATATTCCCTTCATAAATGCTACGCTTATTTCTCGTCTATAAACTATTTATTTACAAATGTTTGCGAATCATGAAACATGAAGAATATCCAATACCCATTATTGTGACTGACCAAGCGCTAAGAATTTTTTTTTAAAGAAATGAGCAAAATGTGCCTAAAACAAGAAAATACATACAATTATTTTTTTTATAACGTTTCAATCTTATTTATCAAAAAATATTGCCCAACATTAGTTTTCTATCGGAATTGAGAAATGTACCAGATACTTTATTAGATACAACGAGATCAATAAGAATACGTCACTAAAACAAGAAGAAGTATTCCTGGACATGATCCTTCACTCGTCGTGCGATCCACAAAGGAAGTCGTGTATTGGTTTTCGCCTCCCGTCGTGAAACGGGGAAGAACATTGCCCCCTCCGGCAAACGAACCGGGGACCCGCAGCTGCGCGCAACTAGCGATCGCTAATTTTATCCGCGAAGAGTTCGCGAACTGAGGTATTTCCCTGCTTCTCATGCAAAGGACATTACTTACGCTCAATATAAAGCACAACAAAAAAACCTTCGTGCATCAATAATTCAAGAGAAGTACTTCAAATCATTAAAAAACGGCATATTACCACCCATCATTAATTCTGCACGTTGGAGGTATGCGCTCAACGGGAGTGTTTCGCCGGGGAAAATGCTGAGAAAGATTTGTGGAGCGATGTAGAAGCATTTCGTTACAAGGTACTTAAAATGTATGACACCTTTTTTCTTCCAACCAGCACGGAAGAAAATGCTTAAAGAATTTTTTTAAGTAATGATATTTAATGCATTCGGGATAAATGTTTTATAATGTAAAATATATGTAAACTACCCAATATATTTAGGAACATATATCTCCACCCAGAGACCTTAATTGAAAAGAAATAACTAGAGTTTTTGCATTATGTTTGAGAACGCAAATTATGGACCATCGTCAAGTACCGGTTTCATGTTGAAGAGATTTTTTACTATTCAAAGAGCGTTTACAAAACCCGTATTTTAAACTGACTGACGTGAAAATCGTAATACGATTGTACTAAGAGTATATATGAAAATAATCGAATGCACAAATTTAATAAATGGCTGTTATGCCTGAATAAATGGATGACACGAAACATTTTTCATACAGGCGATAAATCACACAATATCCAGTTCCTGGTCACCAAACTTTTTGTGTTTAGAATTTTTTCTAACATTGATATACATGAAAGACTGGCATGATATACTTCTTAAATACGGCAATTCATTAGTTCAACACCACACACATAATTCAAATGAAATAATAAGTTTTCATGTGTTTAGAAATATTTTCCAGAAATTAAGACAAGAGTAGTTTAAGTTCTTCGACAATTATCGTCCATTATAAAATCTATTTACATAAATAATTAAAAACTCTATTCGTCCATAAAATGTCGTAACTTTTTAATTAGTAATTAATTTAATATAGTTTATTTTATAACGTCACTCACAGAATATCCCACAGATGTGTCACCAAACTAATGATATCTTTTACCACGAAATCGTGGGAAAACGGCTAAGTTCCAAGCGACATAATTCCTCCTTTGAACAAATTCTCGAGTTCTTCTGGTGCTCGCCTCCTGCCACCGTTTTGTGGCGATAGACGGCGACAAAATCCAACAGCTTCCACTGTTCTTATCGATTAATCTCGACGGACGTGAACAAGAACCCCTCTTAAAAGCCACCGACACAGAATACTGTTGAAAGGATGTCAAATACCAAAAGCGCGTATGGATAAGAGATGATATTATTCACGCAGCCAACCGCTCGCCTCGGAAAAGGAGGAGAACTTTTTTTTCTTCTTTTTCTTTTTCGATGAAGTAGGTCGATCTGAAAATCCACGACAGGGATCATAATGCGATACGTCGAAAGATAATGTTAAGGACGATGAAACTGAAAGGATTAGATTACTATTTATCGCGGCTTTTTATATCTGAACGGTTTTACGGAATGTCTAAATTCCTCTGAAAGGTAAGATCTGAAAAACACCTCACGACTAGAGTCAAAAAGTTGTGCGCGTAAAACCATAAAAATTAATGGTATTCGTCAAAATCAACAAGGTCCTAAAAGGTCCCTGAAAGGTATTTATCTTAACATCTAAAACTTTCACTAGTCATACATTTATGGTACAAAATTGTTTTTGTTGTGAAATCCAAGGAGATACCACCTCTGAAAAACCATTAAAAGTGCTTTTGACATGTTTTAGAGCACTTTTCACGATGTTCCACAAAGTAAAGCATTACCTCATTACATTATGCAAACGATTATTTATTACATGTAACGATCTATTGCAGAATTTTCCCGGGTATTTCCAGGACCTCGGGCGGGAAAAAAGTTTTATTCAAAGTGTTTTTAAAAACTATAACATAAAAGAATGAAGTGAATTCGCGCTTCTGATACATGTATGACTAATGCAAGGAAGAAAATAAAATGGTACTCAAAACTGCTCCTAAAATTATCAAAGTGAAACATAGTCCAATACATAATAATCTTCTTTACCTTAACTCCTTTCTCCTAATCCTTAGGGAGATGGGGATGAAGTGATGTCTCTTACTTTGATTTGGCGGGGGAATTTCTAGGGTGCCGGATGCCCTCACTGCCGCACCTCCCCGAGGAGGGGGAGACGGGAGAACCCCTAGAAAGTCCACTTGGATCGGACCGGGTTTCAACCACAGAGGTACAAGGCGAAGGCACTACGGCACGGGTCGCCCCACTCCAATACACGATAATAATAATAAAAATAATAAAATTAATTTATAAAATACAATCATGTTCATCTTTATTGCTACTCCAAGAATGAAATATCTAATCATAAGTTTAGTACACATAGATTACGGAAGAGTGATCCACTTTTCCATAATGTGTGTGTACTAAATAAACTTCGGGTTACACATAATGAAAAAATCTGGAATGTGTCCCAGTCGACTTTCGAATTATATAATTCAATTAACAAAAACTCCTGCAATTGAATATATAACACTAAAAATTTAATAAAAAAGAAAAACACTTCAAAAAAGAAATCATAATATAGCTTAATTATGAGACAAGATGACATATTTAAAAGATCAATCAATTTCAAAACATCTATCATCACATTATATGTTATGTTCCTAAACATCACTATTGCACATTCAAGTATAGATTGCACGAATTAAATTCTACATTGTACTGTTCGCCTTAGAGAAAGATTTTCGAAAAGCGCTTCCAATATAAAGAGACTCCTTTATTGCGTAATAACTTTTCGCTGCATCTCAAAATCGGTGCGACGTACAGAAACGCGGTTTAGCAATCTGTACGCGGAATTAACTGACCAATCAAAGTGCTCATATTTATATTCCCAAAGTTTATAGAATATTAAGAAACCGGAAGTAGAGCGCGGTGTGTAAAGGATGCATCAATTTGTTCGTGAGTTATCTCAACATACGACATAGAACATGTAAAACTCTAAAACTTGAAAATAGACTCTCTTGGAGCCAATTCATAAGGATCCGATCATAAGGACGATAACAATACTCTGTGTAATTGAGAAGGAAAAATTAGCGTCCAGAGCTTATCAGGTGGGTGGTCACGAGTACACGGGTATCATTCCGAACCGCAATCGTGTCGTTGAGGTGTATCGTCGCGCGTATTTCCAAGACGTGGCCAAAGCACGCGTCTCAACGAAACGTCAGAAACGAAACGTCACCTCACGAAATCTGCTGGACGGAACATGGCGACGTTCGTTTTCACAAACGTATGCGTCCATCATGATGCTGAATGCAGATGTGGTAGTACAAAGTCTTCTGTGTCACATGCGCCGCGCCCCCCCCCCCACCTCATGATAGTGATAGTGTCCTGTACCCACCTTTAAAGTTCGTACCATGAATTCAGGATCACTTGGTTTATTTAATGCTAGTGTCATTCTACCGCAATACAGCAATACATGTGTTGGTGACAACGAAAACCTTTTTCGATCATTCAAAAGTTGTTTCTCACTACGAACTCAATTTCATTTTATTTTTTGCATATATTTATTCCTCTCTACACGTGGAGATGATATGTGACAACTTTCGGTTTCAGGTGAAAATGGCGACGAGCCGGGAATCGAACCCGGGACTCCTGCATTTATCACAGGAGTGTTAACCACTACACAACTTCGACAACTGTACGCTATTTTCATCCAGACCTGATTTTATTTTTGTTATCTCATTTTATATAACATCCATGTATTATTCATATTACCTCATTTTATTTTTTGTTGCAACATTTAAAAATTCATTAAATGAAAATTAATCGATGCAAAACTAATGAAGGCAAATGAAAACATAATTATCGGGATTGAAATGAAGCTTAAAAATCTTTTAATTGAACTCGTTTGTCACTAACATTCCCTCGAACGGGACGACGTCTCTGGAGTTGTTTCATTGAGTGTCAGCCGTATCTGGAGGTATCTTCCTCCAGTAGCCGACGTGATACCATTTCGCCTTATCTCCTAACATCTCTCCCGTCAAACCCTACGCGGAGACCTCAGGGCCTAAGAGTCGATTAATCTCCGATGACAAAGACAAGGGAGGACCGCCGCCCCCGTACTTCGCCGCCAGCGTTTCATCTTGGAGATACCTTTTCCTCTTTGGAGCCACCTGCTCCTCTCATATGAAAGTATGTCTCAGAATAAAATTCAGAGTTAATGATACACTTCTCTAGGGGCGGCAGAGTCCGTTGTAATGATATACATCGAATTTAGAGTTATTTTAACACTTACGATTTATAAACAACATCTTCCTAATAATCCATAGTTTGATAATAATAAGGACTTGTGAACTTCCTTTTTGGTGTTTTATTAAATACAAATTTATTCGTTTTCTGTTAATGTTACAACACGTAGCTTATATCTATTTATATTCTTATATCTTAGGAGTAAAGTGAAGTGATGTTGAAATGTTTAAAAATCCTCAGCTTCTGCCAAAGGGACCTTTTGATCGGAATTGACGGAATACGTCCCTCGCTTGCTTCCGGAGAGGAGTAAATTAGTTTGTTGTACTCCACGTGGTCACACTGCATTTGTTTGTAATTGTTTTTTTTTACAATAAATTTATTATTATCATTATTATTATTATTATTATTATTGTTATTATGGAAATATTGCACCACTGATGGTAACAATACTGAATAATGTCAGTCGTAAAAATTGCATCTCGTTTTTTCTACACCACACACGATAAAAATTTCATTAACTGACACTTGGCATTGGAATGCAGTGGCGTCAAAAATATTACCACCCTTTACGATTCCGTTCGTGTCGAATATAACCCCATCTGGGGTTACTTTTTTATTTTCTAATTGAAGTACTTATTTTGACCTTTTTATATGTAGACAATTTTTACTCACAGTCCCTACGTTTCCAGAGTGCGTGACTCTCATCGTCAGGTGAAAGTAGTTTGTTTTTTTAAATAATTTTTTTTATCTGAGTAAGAAGCAGAAAACCAAGTTAACTACAAATAAAAATAAAACGAATATAAAAATATGAAATAAACTTGAACCATTGATGATGGCAGATGAATCAACAGTTGAAACGCGGTGATTATCAATAAAAATTGTATACATAAAATGGTCGAAATATTTTAAAAAAAATTAGGTATAGGTTTCTTGTCTACACTTGAACAAATATAACGGAACCCATTTTTGATTAAAAATACTCTACATGGTCATTCTCAAGCAAAGTATTTCAGAAAATAAAGTACACAGTGATATTTTTTACTTGTATTTTAAAAGAACGCGTCGATAAGTTGATCACGTCTTGTTGGTATCATATGGGATCAGAGCATAAGAGAGCTTCAGCCGTCTGTATGAACCCTCCCTCGCAAGGAAGCACAACCGGTGGCACAAGCACTTTCTCGGCCCTTTGAGAAGCTGTCTNTGTCGGTGAGCGATGGTCATGAAATCTCGTGCGCTTCATCTGGGGAGGCGCTATATCTTCGACACATTCCTCGTTAACTGATGCGCCTGTGCGCCTGTGCACCGCCCTTTGCTCGCGTCTCTGGGAGGGGGTTGGAATGACACGGAAAGGGTAGGACTAAATGCTGATTTGATCTCCCTCCTCCTCCCCCCCCTCCGGTGCATCCGAAATACTATGCCGGTCAATGCATCTTAAAAAAAAAAACTTTCTCTCGTAGATTGAAAAAAAGTAGTATATTACCCAATTTTATCTGTTTTGCATTCGAGAAATGTGGAACGATTAGTTCATTGTAAATTAGTTTATTGTCCTCCACGTGGTCATACGCAATTTGTACTTCCTTTTTTGACAGTAAATTTGTTATACTTATTTTGGGCCCATTTTCGTTGTTTGTCGCTAAAACTGTCACTACCTTTAAAACTTGAAACTTTTAGATCGCAGTAAAGGCTTACGTCATAGCCATTATTCTATCCACCTTATCCTCACTTAACGGTTATATCTTTGTAATATAATGCGCTTAAACAAGAGATAATTGTCCATATATCGAGACATAGGGAAATGGTTTGATAAATGTCATACAGTAGGGGATTTCGGGAAAGAAAATCTTTGACATGTTCTTTTGTCTCAGAAACTCAAGGAAACTATCCAAACTAATCTTTAAATAAAACTTTTTTTTGTTATATATTGCCAAAAAAGCAGTTACAATTTGCGTATGACCACGTGGAGGACAATAAACTAACTTACTCTCCGGAAGCAAGCAAGGGACCATCACATCAATTCCGATCAAGCGTCCTAAGGCAGAGGCGGATTCAAAAATTGCAACACACTCTTTCGATAAGAATAAAAAGTGCTACGATATCAACAGAAGATCAACAAATTTCTATTTAATAAAAAACAAAAACATCGAATTGTGGATTATTCGGAGAATATTCTTTATAAATCGTAACTATTAAAATAACTCTAAAACAATGTTCATCTCACGTCTCCCTTCTTCTTTTCTGCTGCAGCGAAAACCTTCCACGTGATTCCCTTTTTGATCTTCCCCTTTTTGTTCTTCAGTAGAGCACGTGACGAGCACGTGAAGAAGAATATAGGGGTTTGTGTAACGGGAAGATGAAGGTAGTCAAAAGAGAACTTCATGGATTTTATATATATATATATATATATATATATATATATATATATATATATATATATATATATATATATATATATATATATATNTCACAATATTGCATGCTCTCTATTAAATACTAGAGTCAATAAATCTAATAAATCCAAACTTACAATTCGCTTAGGAGAGCAAACATTTCCTAATGACAAACGCGATGACATACTGACAAAGACCACACCACAGAGAAAGAGCGAGAGTCCGTAACGTGGGACTCAGCCAATTAAAGACGACGCTGCATGAACTCATTAGAGGGAACGGCGTTTTGTCGACCGCGGGGCAATTGCTAGTTCAGCGTCCCTCATCGAACCTTATCTCGGCCTTATCTGGATCATCGTTTCTTTCCTCCAGAGTCAGTCCGGTCTCCGTTTATTTTCTGTTTCCAGATAAGGAATTCGGAAGGTGTCGCCAAGGGGTTTTAATACCTCGGAAGTTCTCAGAGAAGTTTTAGTTTTAGTTGATTCTTGACTTTAGTGTGTTTGTTTGTTTGTTGGCTTCGTGGTCACGTTTTATAGAGTATAAAACGAGATAATTGGCTCTCACACCTTAAAGAAAGGAAATGTGTTTTCTATTTTGAATTCCGAAATTTATCGCTTCCCCAGAAAGTTTTATCGAACACATATTTCTTCAGAGACGCCTACAGAGTTACCACAGGCGCTCGCTGTCAAAGATGTCGATTAGGGAAGTTCGGTTTCGGCGCTGATGAACAAAATTCTCTCATAACGTATCACGAAAATCTGAGTTTATCTCTATACAGCGAAAAGATTCGCATTAATTGGCCATAAACTCGGGTATTTTTCAATGAAAAATTACTTAAAATGGAATCTATCTCGAAGATCGCGATGCTCACTACAAAATCATGTAAGAGATTATAATCCACGAGATTCAAACAAACATCGGTGATCTCGCTCTAGGTGATAATTAATGAGGTGTCACCATAAATCACCAGAGAGAATTCGAGCCACCTGCAAAGTGTTCCACCCAAAGCACCTATCGATCCCCAATAACAATAACAAAATCTCATACGGGAGTTAATTACGACCTGCTGTATTGTTGACTTGGAATCCATGTTTCTTTAACTCGCCCTCAAAGGGACTTGACCTTTTTGAGGAAGGGTAGCGCCGTAAGCGATGATCACGGACCGCAAACCCTACCTTCCTTTGGCTTTCTCGAGAAATTTCGAGTCTTCCATTCTATATTTATGAACATGGGAAATCGGAGGATCTTATTTTAACGTTGACGTGTAATGAGTAGCTACAAAGGTTTCATTGACAAACGAAGGAGTGAGGATAGGAACCCTAATCGAAATTAACCCTAATTGAATAAACATATATTTTCATTAATCATGTTACGTCGAATGAAAATGGGAGACGGGACCGGGATTCGAACCCGGGACCTTGAGCTCTACGCGCTCATGCGCCTACCAACTGCGCCATCCCGTTCGCCTCTCGGGCCCGTCTACCATTCTCATTCAACTTGTGAAACCCAAAGACCTCTGAGGTGGTCTCGTAGAGACTAGATTCCTCATCTGAGGCGACTCCCNGTCGCTCCGTCGTGATGAGTTGAAAACATGAAAATATATAGAAATCTCTTAGATTGCGGTGAACCTCACCGCCAGGTAACAGATTAATCATGTTACGTCGAATGAAAATGGGAGACGGGACCGGGATTCGAACCCGTCTCCCATTTTCATTTGACGTAACATGATTAATCTGTTACCTGGCGGTGAGGTTCACCGCAATCTAAGAGATTTCTATATATTTTCATGTTTTCAACTCATCACGACGGAGCGACGCATCTTCTCGGTTTAAAACATAGTTCGTGACCGTTTGAGTAAAAAGGTGACAACATTCACAAGTATTTTTTTTTCAGTTTTTAAGCTTAAAGAAATAATTCAAGGTTTTATCGATTTGTCTCCTCTTATTTAGAAAGTAGAATATGTAGATAGTAAATTAGAAAGTTTCATTTTGACTTTTTCATTCAAGCATTGGCATCGTATACAACTGAAAGGTTTTCCTTCTTATTAATTCAAAATAATATTTTCTGGTATTAAAAAACGTGGACTTAAAAAAGAATTATCGCGTTTTCGTATGCAACTGAAGCCAATTCGAAGAATTTCGCAAAAACATATTTCTTGAAAAATAATTTAGAAATGAATGTCCTTTTTATAAATTAACTATAACTATTGTTAATTCTGTAGGATTTGAAAACAGATGTCATACGATTGTTTCATCGTGATTTTTAGAGTCCCTCTGTCGCATTAGTTTGGAATAATTTATTCTCCAAATAATCAAAGAAAATAATATAGAAGTGAAATTCGCATCGACTCCGTTACATTTTCTGTTGAATTCACCTTCGTCTTTAATTTGAGTCACCGATTTAGTCGCTGTGAAGTCTTTTCAGTAGATGAACCAAATGAACTAAAGACATAAAGAACATAGAACGAAAGCGCTGAAATAATTCAGATCCGAATTAAAATGAAATTATAAGTTTAAACATTCAGCGAATTTAATGGTCAGTGGAATACCAACAAAAAACTACTCTTTAAATTCTGTAAATCTATTCAACTCTCAATTTTCACTGATAAACACGGTAGTAAACCATGATTAACTAATACAAAACATATCGTTCGATATAGTTCGATAATAAGTTGTACATGTAAATTTACAAACATATTTGCGTTAAATTACAAACATATTGACATTATATATGTATTATAACTCGCAGCTAACTTTTTATCTTATCTAGGAACATTTGCTGAAATATTTTTTTGAATCCGTCTCTGCCTTAGGGCCCTTGATCGGAATTGATGGGATGGTCCCTCGCTTGCTTCCGGAGAGTAAATTAGTTTATTGTCCTCCATGTGGTCATACGCAGTTTGTATTGCTTTTTTGACAATAAATGTATTATTATCATAACAAATAAGTTTATCTCTTTTCTTTTTATTACCAAGACGTTGTCTTCAAGGGTTTGTCCAAACTATTTTGACTACGTTGCAGTTTGGTCTCGACGAAGAAGACGCAACCAGAGCCTGGAATCCTCGGCGGAGATACAGCGTCGACCTCCCGCCTCATCTTGCGGTGCTCTGAACTTAGAAATCAAAGACATTTCTTAAATACCCCAAATGACATTTCTAATATATTCGAAACGCCCTTTCACTGGATGTCAGAAGGTGCTACGACTTTCGAAATCATCACAACTTGTCAAACTGATTTAAATTTGTTTCATTTTCAAATTTACTAATGTATTATGAATACTTTGTTTTAATAAGAATTTTATATTTTGAGTTTGTTGTTAGCGATTCGTTCTCATTCAATCCAACAATTAATTTAGCCATAGAACAGAGTGACATTTCTTGTAATCTCTTGTGACCAGAGATGTTAACAAGCGACCAAAAAGTAATAAATAAAAAAAGAGGCTTGTCGCAGTAAAATTGACTCCAGACACTTTTCTATTTTTTTAAAAAAAGTATATCGTATCATCATATGAAATAGGAAGTAAGTATATGAGAACTGTAGATGGTGCAGGCTGTAGAGTGAACACCGACAGTATCAAGGGAGGGGGGGAGAGTTTGGGAAGCGAAGGGGTAGATAGCACCACCACCTGCGACGCAATGCCCGGGGGTGACGCAGCCACCCTTGAGTAAACACCCTCAGAGCACGACGGCGTAAATCTTTCCCTCCGACAGCCACGCCCCCTCCGGTAGCCGGCGCGCCGCGTCATAAGGGTGGTCCGACCACCTGCCGCGTAGGGGGATGACGGATCGTTTTCAGAAGGATAATAAAATGACGGATCGTTCTTATTAAACGGCGGAGGGCTGCATGTAATGGATGATAAACGGAATTTTGTTGATTGGTGAAGAGTTGAACAGAAGTGATTACGAGACGAGAAACTATCAATTGGAAATTCGTTTGTACGACCTTTCAGTGATTCCAACCAAAGGGAAATTTCTCTTCGGTATTTTGCTGGTAAAGATTTATTTTATTTATTCGATAGTTTTTTAACAGTAAGTTTTTATATACTTTAACAGGCGTGTCCTCGTGAATTAATTCCTGTATCTTATTAGGTAAATATTACAGGTTAAATTGTTTTTTCTGAACATTCGAATTGGTTTTTGCTTTCCTAACAGAAAATTTTATTTCTCGCTTCACAAAACTGGTGGATTCATCTTTCGTGCAGAGGATGAATTAACCCCACCTTCCAAACATTTTTATTATTTTGGAAATAAGTAATAAGATAAATTCGTAATTCAATGAAGGATCTGCTGCATTTTTAAGAAATTTGATAACAGTTATAGAAAAAAATTGAATATAAAAGAGTTTTAAACATTTTTTAAGTATAGAATTTGACGTGGAAGCTCCAATGAACGAATGTAAGAAAATGTATTCACGTATCTACCCCCGATGGACGGGTGGCGAACTCCATCCACGCTTCTCGTATCTGATGAAATATTTTTCTTCTCACTGTACTTATTGCTTCCTCGATCGTTGAAAGTAATTCATCTTATCGCTTCCAAGTAAAACGAGATGAAATGATTCCAGAAAAAAACCTTCGAAGTAAATGGTAAAATATTTTTTTACCAAAATAAAAACTAAGCAGTTACACCTATTTCAGATTTAAGAAACTATTACAGTATGCCAAAAGTTTATAATATAATAATAATTAATTTACTATCCATGCATAACTAAATTTAATATTATGGCAGCAGGAAATAAAAATATCAATCTTTCTATGAAAAATGTAGACGCAACTGAACAATTCATTGAGAGTGAATAGCAGAACGTTTAACGTGCAACCCACGGCATTAAAAGGGCAAAGAGGCTGAAGCCTCGCCACATGTGATTTAGAATGTAAATATTGTAAATAAAATGCCCCATATTGAAATGAATTAAAGCGCAGTTTCGAGACGCGGTTTTAAAACCTCTGTTTGAGCCGTGGCGCAAATTCGATTGCTAAGACGAGGTTTCAACGTCACTAGAACGCGTTTTAAAAATGACGTCTCTTCCGAAATCACACTTTGGCAACGTCGCAATTCTCAATTGTTTTCCACAGAAACGCGTAGAACAGGTGAAAGGCACTTTTGCACGAAATGTTTTTGAATTTCGTGTTTACATTTTGCATCGCAAGGCGATATTAAAGGTAATAGTAAAAATGGTACTGTTTTTAATATAACAATAATAAATTTAAAAAATACATTAGTTTTTTATGATGATGATGATCTTCACCATTATCCTTATCTTTTATGCCTGTTATTCATTTAAGATATTTTTTTGTAATTTCAGACAGTACATTTATTTACAACATTACATCTTTCTACAAAATATTCTTGAGATGAGAAGAGTGCTATGAAATCCAATTAAAAGTTATATTTATGAATATACTTTTTCGTACCTGTTAAAGAACTCGCTAGTTTTACAACTAGAATATGAAAACAACTTAAACTATAATATGAAAAGACCTTTATTTAGAAAAAGATCTGGATGCAAGCAGAAAATGAATCTTTTATAATTCCGCAAACAGTTTTATAGTTCAAGGATGCTCGTATCGGTGAGTTAAACAAAATCCTTTTCGTTTGAAATTTCGTCCCCTCACAAGACGAACTAAACCCTCAGGACTAAACCAGTCATTCAAGAACTCCACTGAGAAGAATGTGTTATTTGCACAAAATTTATAAATGAAATGTAATGAGACCATTGATAATAGAATGATGCTTTATGATAGAAGAGACCATGCCAATTTTTTCCGTGAGTAGGAATGTTGATTATAATACAGCAGAAATGCCGAAGGCTATTTACCTATGACTAATTTTTACTCGTATTCTCGTAATGTTTCCAGCGTTCTCAAATCATTGAATCACTCCCTCATACTTTGATATCTCCTAAAATGTGAGACCGCGTAGCGACGAACTGCGAGGCGCGATTTGAGCTCGAGCCATGGCTTGAGAATGGCGTCCAAACCTGGATTTTTAACAAACCGCGTCTTAGAAATCCACCGATACTCGTTGCATTGACGGTGGCCGTACAACAGCGCCTATTCCGCTCACCACAGATCTGTTTCAATCGCCAGAGCACAGGTTTCTTGTCGACTCACGCATCGCAATCACCTGCCTCGGCCGTCGCATTGTGTACACATTAAAAGTCAGTGTGGCGGCGGCATTCCACCAGAGACGGATACTCACACGACCGCAACGTCGCAAACAGCTTCTCGAATGCCTCACCGATAATGACTTCACTTGCATCAAACTCCACGCGCTGCCGGGACGTTAAATGACGTCTCAATGGAGCCGACAAAAACAAAAAAGGAAAAAAGCACACGAAGATAAAAAATGAGGACGACGTCGAGTGGATGATCAGCGACTGACTCCTCCTGCATCCGTACATTGAGACTGGAAATACAGTACAATCTCCGTAGTCCGACATTTTTTAGACCGACGCCTTTGCTCATCGGACAACTTTACGATGACTCATCTTTCCTGTCGAAAATTGAGCGCATTTCGGTAGTTTAATGTATTTTAAACTGTAAATTAAATACGTACGGTTAGTTCAATATAGGGTTCTTTTTTTGTTTATGTGTTTTTTTTCTTGAGGCAGACATCGTGTTTATTTGCGATTACCACATACTGTACATAGTAATTGTTCTCACTGAACTTCTTTACGATCAAAATGAAACCTGTAAGTCGAAAGATAGACCATATTTTTTTCTTAACCCATTTATAATGTTTTTAGCTGAGTTTACCCTCATCCAGTACGCTATTTAGCATTGTTTTAATGGTACTTTTAGTAATCCATAATAATTGATAATCCGACAACTGTCTGGTCCGGTATCAGTCGGCTCATATACTGCACGTCCATTGGATAAGTATATCTCCGTTTGAATTCTTCTATGGAATTTCAAAACACCAGCAGTTTCCGGTCGCTTATGAGTCTTCATGAATGATATACGGGATTCAGATATTGCAGGAAGTTTAATTGTCATTCCGTTAACACACTACCAGGGAAGAAAGTTCTTGAAATGGAAGTAAATACCCATTTCTTTCATCATCTAAATACCCAATTTTTGTGTTCTTGTTGCATTCGTAGTTCACGAACAATTGTATTATCCATAACGCAAAAGCATTAATAACACGTCTACTAGAACGACGACATAACTACGAAGAAGAAGAAGAGAGAGAAGAAGAAGAGAGAGAGAAGAACAAGAAGAGAAGCAGAAGAAGAAGAGAGAAGAAGAAGAGAGAAGAAGAGACAGAAGAAGAGAGAGAGAAGAAGAAAAAACAGTAGCAAAGGTAAAGATCGGAAGCATCGACAGGATACTAGATATAACCTTTAAATAATCTACAATTCCTAAGAATATCTCTTATGCCTTTGATGTTGCTTTAAAATATTATTAATACCAACCTTTTCTTCTCTTGCGTAAATTACTTCTTTTTTTAAAATGTTCAGTCACTGTTCCACTGGATTAACAATGAATTATTATCAAAACGGATTTCTAATGAGTACCAAATGGACTGGAACCCAGACAAACCTAGCTCTTAATTTTGTCGTGATATCATCAATCATATGTGTAGCAGGTGGTTGATAAAGCTACAAAAAACTAATTAAACAAATTGCAATCTGGCAGCTAAAAGACGCAGAACTTAAAAGACTAAAATCCCATTCCCATGATTTTAAAAAAATTCAATGTTTTGCGGTGTGTTAAAGGAAAAAATTCTTTGTATTAACTTCTCATGTCACCTTATATATATTAGCTTATATCTCCTTATATTACTTAATATGTTCGAAAATATATCAATTCATTAAGAGTAAAAGAAATTATATTATTTTATTTGACGATAAGAAAAAATTTGAATGGGAAATGCGTGGAAAAGTTATCTCGGTCAAAAATCAAAAATCTCTTCTAATAGTGTTTTTTATTACGAACTCTAGCAGCACTTTACTTCAAAGTAGGTACATACACATAACACTGTGGTGACGTTTGTTATCAACAATTACAAAACAGTGATTATTGCAAGGGATACACGTGAGTCAGATGAGTTTTAGCAACAAAAGGAAAATAAATGTCAATAAATTAAATGCAGTAGAATTTTCAAAATCGATGGGAGAAAAACATGTTTTAATTTTAGTTACTGTAAACTAGATTATTGTTATATTTTTTACTGCACTTATCTAACTGGAGACCTGTTTTTTACACCCATTATTTCGCGTAATTGCTTTTGAAACTGTTGATGGTCGGTTTTGTGTTTTTTATTTTCCTCAACAATTTTCCTCATTATTTTTGTATTTTCCTCAATATTTTATAGTTATTTTAGCTTAAAAATATCACTTTTTAGAAGAAATCCAATTAACCGGATATTTGAGTATCCAGAGCGGATCCTGTCCCAATTGATCTGGATGACTGGAATTTACTGAATTACATATTCGTTAATATCATTGTAATGCAATAAAAATTATAAACTATACAATTATTGATATATAATAAAAGGCGTTTTTTTGTTTTTTATGTATCCCATGTTTGTTTTGTGCCGTTGCTTTTTGCACCAGTTAACTTTTTCATTGAAATAATTGTGGTGAAAAGAGCGGGTCTATTCTTTTAAAACGTGTTCTTAGGTCAAATAGAATTAGTATATTTACACTCTATGAAAGAATTAAAGAATATTCCAATGTAAAGAACGATTGTAACATTAGAGTTTCGTTCTTAATTGTTCGTCACTGACAATTTGATTAATTCCTTCGTGATAATTAGATTAGTTTTGGTTTCGCCTTCAGTTGCTTGTCGATGTGTTCTCAGTTCTTAATAATAATAATAATAATAATAATAATAATAAATTTATTGTCAAAAAACAGTACAGACTGCGTATGACCACGTGGAGGACAATAAACTAATTTACTCTCCGGAAGCAAGCAACGGACGTATTCCATCAATTCCGATCAAGGGCCCTAAGGCAGAGGCTAAGGATTCAAATTTTTTTTTGCATAAGTTCCTAGATAAGATAAAAAGTTAGCTGCGAGTTATAATACTAATAGAATGTCAATATGTTTGTAATTTTAAGCAAAAAATTACATGTAAGTTATTATCGAACTATAAATTATTCTGAGTATAGTGCTTAAAAATTGAAATAACACTAAATTCACGATTTATTGTTACAATAGACCCGCCCCTAGACAAAGCCTAGAGAACCTGTATGATAAATCCGCCTCTACCCGAAGGAAAACCGGAGAAAAACCCGGGCCAGGATGGGGCTACAGAATTTATGTACACAAACGTGCCAATGTTGAGTACACATAAAACTAAATTAATATGAGCCATAAGACACAACAATCATGCAATAAAATAGTTCTTTTTGAAATTGTTATAAGTTATTTAAAAAGTGCTACAGCAATGGCGTGATAAAGTACAAGACGAATTTAACTTTTATTAAAATTAATAAATTCTTTTACAGTGTAGAAGCACTAGTGCAGGAAGTAGTTTTTAACCGCGGATTTGAAGATATTCAATTTCATGATGTCTTTTATATTCTTGGTCAGGGAATTATATAGAACGATTCCCGAATGATAAGGCTCTTTTTGGCAAAGAGTGGTTGACACTCTAGGGCGATGAATATTACTACTATTGCGAGTATAGTGTTCGTGAACGAGACTGTTTCGTATAAAGAAAGGGTGGTGCTTCAGTAATTCGGTCTTAACAAACACAACCGTTTCATAAATATAAATGCAGGGACGTGTTAAGATATTTAATTCCATGAATTAAGGTTTACAAGAGTTTTGGGGGTGAGATTTACAAATTATCCGAACTATCCTCTTCTGAATTTTGAAAGTTTGAATAATAATAATAAATTTTAATAAATTTATTGTCAAAAAACAGTACAAACTGCGTATGATCACGTGGAGGACAATAAACTAATTTACTCTCCGGAAGCAAGCAAGGGATGTATTCCATCAATTCCGATCAAGGGCCCTAAGGCAGAGGCTAAGGATTCAAAAATTTAGTAACTTATTTCGACTTATCCTCATTACAGTCCTCGTATTGGTTGAAGTCTGTAGACGATGACTGCGGTGTTGTATATTTGAGAAGTTTGAATTCAGTATTGGTTAACTTTGTCTAGAAAAAAAGCACATATATTATGTCTAATGTCGGTCTTAACTGTGTTCTTGTGTGGATAAAAGTCGTTTGGAAATCAAACACAAATACACATCACAGTTCATAACGCTCCTCGTCCGCGGTGGCGGTTCATGAAGACGATTTTTCTAAACCATTGCTTGGCAACGAAAACTCAATTCCGGAATATTCGTGCTCGCATTAAAGACGTAGAAAAAAAACCTGGCTATTGATTCACATGTGAAATTCGTCCTCCAGCGCCAGATGGTCTGCGGACAGTCTGAGAAAATCTTGGCATCACGGCAGCTCAAGGAACAAAACCTCCTCGCCTCAACAGGTGACAGACTTTACGACCAATGAGGCTTCGCAAAGCAAAGAGACACAACACGCATGAATGGAAACCCATTAGAGAGAGCTCATGTCGTTCCATATGAACAGAGCCCTAATCGTCGTCCTGCGGTTCTCGTACAACGGAACGGAGAGAAAAGTGATTTCATCGCAAACCGGTTTCTTTCATAATATTCTCCAGAGTCGTGTTTTTACGAAGGTTTCAATATGAAATTAAAGCACAGCTCCCGCACGGAGGAAAATGAGTTTTATTCCTAATGAAGAACGAGAGAAGCTTCGAGGTGGTCCAGGTGTCCAGGCGGATACATTAAAAAATTAAGGCTCGTTGAAAACACGGGGAACAGCTACACGGCCCAGGTGTCGTACAAGCCACTAACGCATTCAATGGCCACGGCTAATTTTCATATAGTGTGCAAAGTTAGGTCATATTTCTTCACTTAATTTTTCAACATTTTATGTTTAAATTTTTAGAGAGATTTTTTTTTCAGACAACAAAAGAAACATTTTGAGAAATTACAATCCGAAATGCATAAATGATTGTTCCATCCATATTTTGAACTAAATAAAGATTTGATTATTAATGCACCAAATATTATGCATAACAAACACAAAATATTAAGAAATGAACAAAACATTAAATTAAAACACCAACAAAAACATAAAATATACGAATCTTTTTCGCATAAAAAGATGTTCACTTCATTTCATTCGAAGCATCCGATCAATTTACGTTTCATAAATAAAAATAAAGGGAGCTACCTTAATTGTACAGACACGGCTTAATATCACTTCACTATTTGTTCACATCCAATATGTAGCGAGGAACTTTGTTCCAATGAATTTTGTGTAACAGTTACTATATGACTTTCCGTAACAGTTACGGACAGAGGTGCCGACAAAGGTGTAAAAAGTTGAGTAAAATTGTTATAAATACTATTTAATGTATTTGTGTGATGCTGTATCTGTTGTTGCAAATTGCACACATTGGAATAGAAAAAAGTTTCATATCCAACCGCACGTGCAAAATATTTGACGTAAGCATTTTTCCTTTTTCAAACACAAAAACCTAGAAAAAATTAAAATCGAAATAATTGTAATTAAAATATATGTAACGAAATTGGAAGTCTAGAGGGAAAAAGACCGCATCATATCTTTAGTCTCTACTTCATTAAAAATAATAAATAAAAAACCTTTCTAAGAATAATAATTTGTACATGTAAATTTTGTGCGTTAAATTACAAACATATTGACATTATATATGTATCATAACTCGCAGCTAACTTTTTATCTTATCTAGTAACTTTTGCTGAAATTTTTTGAATCCGCCTCTGCCTTAGGGCCCTTGATCGGAAGTGATGGAATACGTCCCTCGCTTGCTTCCGGAGAGTAAATTAGTTTATTGTCCTTCACGTGGTCATACGCAATCTGTACTGTTTTTTTGACAATAAATTTATTATTATTATTTTATTATTAGAACAAACTTTTATTTAACCCATGTACTAAAACGAATGAATTAATTTTAAGTTTTTTTTTAAATTAAAATAATGCAAAATGTCAAATGCTAATACCTCCGTACATTAGTAGATCCCAATAAAATTAAACGTATTTACTATCTTTGAAAATCGCTGAAAACGATTCAAAATTTTATTTTGAATTATTTGTCGTGCGAATCGTACCCCTATGAAATTAATTGGTATCCATTAGTTCGCTGGGAGAAATGTGTTAAAAACACCGCGCACATAGAAAAACTTTAATTGTAATGTCAGTGGCCCACCGACGTTTCTGACATCCCCAAATTAAAACTCGTCAATTCATTATTTCTGATGTTTTTATGTAAAATAATGGGACGAAACAAATGAAACCACTCAAGGAAAAAAAATCATGTACGTAATACTTAAATATGTCATTTAAAATTTAATTTGGTATTTAATACATGGCAGTAGCTTTTATAGAAAGTAATTAACATTTAATTAAAAAACAACTAGTTAATCGAGCTCATAAAAATGATCTTCCCTGAAACTGAAACGTTACAAAAAAATGAAATCCTCGAGGAATCGCTCGGTGCTCACACGTTAGAAGCCTCTTCCGCTGCTCACGAAACCCAAGCGATAAACTTAAAACCTCCCCTCCCCCCACCCCACCCGGTTCAGGGATCGGGGGTTGCGGTGGAAGCGCTCTTCGAGGCGGGAACGTCAAATGGGAGTTTACATGGAGGACGGTTTGATGACAGGAGTCCACCTTTTCTTGGTGATGATTTTAAGGAAGTGAGGATGTTTGTGAGAAATGTTTCAAGGTGGTGATGCTTGATAGTCAGGGATATATGCAGGATTTGATTTTGGGATTTGGGGCCAATCAAGAAAAATTTTCCCTATCACGAATCGTACAATGTTTTTATTACACATTCCATAAGACATTTCCATCATTAACGAAGTATCATTACTCCAATTACAAATTATATATTATCTTTTATTTATGATTACACTTTTCCGATTATCTTTCTATTGTAAATTTCCTGAAGGTAATTTTCTATTAGGTAAGGGGCGCGGAATGGAAATATCGCAGCTCATTTTCTTTTTTCCGTTGGATTCAGGTGGGATGCCGGGTATAGTAAAGCATCCTCGCCTCAAGCGATATCACAATTTGGAACTCTTGTGACTCTACAGGTCTTAAGGATGACTGCTTTTTGTAAAGTAAGAAATGTGATTGATGCTCAAATGCAGACTTTGAGGGACGGCTCCAGTGGTGCAGAGGACTCTAGGCAACTGTGTAAACACACTCCATATTCCATAAGCGAAGAACTTCTGTTTTCAAATCTTTATGATTTTGAATTTTCTCATTGTAAGTGGTTTGTAGGTTGTGGGTGTTGGTTACTGCAATATCTATG
Organism: Laupala kohalensis; assembly: GCA_002313205.1. Taxonomy (NCBI): domain Eukaryota; kingdom Metazoa; phylum Arthropoda; class Insecta; order Orthoptera; family Trigonidiidae; genus Laupala; species Laupala kohalensis. The sequence goes on from NNCF01126775.1 coordinate 472,513, forward strand.
ATGTGTGTGATTTTCTTGAGTTCGTCTCTTAGAATAATACCTGGTCTGTTGTGATGGATTGTCTTGTCTTATTATTATTATTATTACATTAATGACTATATATAAATTACAATCTTGGAAAGAAGACAAAACTACATTTCAAATTTTTCTCTTTAAGTAACGGCAAAAAATGTCAATTCAAGCGACGTATTTGTAATTAATTTTAAATATCTGTCTCAGTTTTACTTCCCGAGGACAAAATTGTTAGACCTTTGCTTCTATTAAACAGCACCTATTTGAGTGCAGACCTTGGTTGTTATAGCCGACGGTAGAGTCGTGCCAGTGATATCCCAGGGAGGAAAAGGTGTGACGCAGTTTGTTGAGAAGGAGACATATGATTCAGAAAGCGTGTAGTGGTGTAGTGTAAACGTAGGCTTCCGCGACCGGAGTCAGTATGAACTTGTCTGTCCGGGACAAACCGCGTCTTAGTAGATAAAACTACCAACGTTTCGGCCATCGTGCTGTGGCCTTCTTCAGGGCGATGTCAGAGTGTGAACAGAAACCTAAGTCGCCGTCGAACGAGTCGTATAGAGAGTTGGTGCTGGAGTAAGGGGGTAAGTGGGTAAGGGGGTAAGGGGGTAAGGGGGTAAGGGGGTAAGGTCGGGTATCAAACTCGCGGGGCGAAGGTATTTTGCAATGACGCAAGGAAACATGACGTAAATATGACGCTCAGCGATATCCCTTTGTTAGAGACGATGATGAATGGTATTTCTTGTGGGTACATAAAAACTTGAACCCTTACATGTCAAATTTGAACGAAGGAAGACATTAACGAACTTATTTTCATGAAAAATAGGTTAATTATACGTCTTGAAGCACGTAAATATTGCAAAAGTGTCTAAATATATTTACTTTTTATCCCGAATAATAAATCAAAGGTGGCCATGTCGTAAAAATCTTGTTTTCGTTTAGGTGAATCAAAATAGGTACTTATAGAAGACTCAACCAATATCGCGCGAGAGAAAAGGTGGGTAAAATATTAAAAATTGAAAACCTGTTCTTATAGATCGTTTGACAAAAATCCATCAATTGATCGAGATTTTCGAAACTCATAAAACATCCAAACATTAATGTTACTTTATTAGATGGTCACATGGTCTTAATTAATCAGGACGATTCATTAAACAGTTTTGCTTCGTTTCATGAGTAAAATTGAAACAAAAACTGAATAAAGGGTTGCAGCATCTTTGGATTCAACAAACATATGAACACACAAATAATTCCCCTCCCGGGGAAACACACGATGGTGTCTACTTTTGTAAAACCTAAACATTAGAGTCCAAATTTTAGGATTTAACAGTAGTTTTCATATTTATTAATCTTTATTATATATCTACAAAACACAGAATGCATTCAATTGAATTAGAATTGAAAGACCACCGGTGGCGCAGGTGATAGTGTTGTCGCTTCTCATCATGTCATCCCGGGTTCGACTCCCGATGGGGCCAGAAGAAATTTGTAGCTGTTTTACATTAATGTCCCAGTTCATAGAGCTGTGACTACTTAAAAGCCAACCTTCCTTCCTCTATCCAGCTCCTCCTAGTATCAATAACTTCTACTAACGCCTCTACGAGGGCCAAGTTGATGGTAAGCCCAGCTAAACGGTCCACCTACTAACAATAGCCCCCACCACCCAACTCTATCGCTTCATGTAGATAAGCTACATTTCCCATTTACAAATACAACAAAACAAAAATTAGAATTCTTTTTTTATCCCGCATAAATCACTCTTTTTAGTTGGTAATTTAAGTTAATTTTTTGTTGTAGATGTAACATGTGCCGTCGATGTCTCCCACGTGACCTAATCGTTTAGGCAGCGTAAGCGAACGAAGCGTCTACGAAGATAGATATCAGCCCCCCGACTCTACTGTCTATCATCGTCATTACCTATTACTTGTGATATATAAGCTAAAAATACGAATATATACCCAAACCTTTTGCCAGAGAACATTTGTATAAATTAAAAAAACAATCATGGTATTGGTGCGCTTAAAGGACAGTGAAACGTTCATTTTTATATATAAGATTGCAAAGAATTTTCTCGGTAAAATTCGACCGTCGATTTTCATTGAAGTCTTCTACGCGATTACCTTCGTTTTTTACGTGTTTTCTTATTTTCTCCCGCCCCCCCCCCCCNCTCATAGCAGCGTTCTTCTAATCACCTTCTCCCTCGATGGGTGTCGAGGTCATTGCCCTCTCCAAAGGGATGTGAATAGAGATAGGGCTACAAAATTACTGCAGGCAACCGCGCCAAGGTCGAGAAAAGATAAAACTAAATGTATATATACATATAATAAGATACAATATAAGCGTACAGGTAAATAGTTTTTAAATTTTATGAGTTATTTCGAAAGTGATATAATACTAAACGAATTACTTTTATCAAAAATCGATGAATTATTTTATATTATAGAAACAATAGCGAATAGATTTTACCGCGAATTTGAGGATATCAAATTTTCTAATATCTTTTACGCCTTTGAATAGGGAAGTATATAGAACGATTCCCGAATGATGTGGCCCTTTTTTGCCAAAGTGTGGTTTCTTAAACGTTTCCTTGCCCCCCCCCCATCCATCCTACCCCCGATTGCGTTAGCATGCTTGCTCGTCACCCAGTAACTCCGGGTTCAAGTCCCGGTCGGGCCAGAAGAAAAAAAATTGTAGCTTTTCGCATTAACGTCCCAGGTCATATTTAGCAGCGACTACTTGAAAGCACACACTCCTTCCTCTATTCCATTCCTAGTACTCCTACTATCACTAACTCTATTACTATTACTAACTACTCCTACTAACACCTCCACGTGGACCAAGTTGTTGGTAAACCCAACTAACCGGCCCACCTATACTAATACCATTCTACCCTCCTAACTCCGATCGCTCCATGTAGATAAGCATCAATGGCACTTAGATACATTTTCCATTTACAAATACAACAATAAAATAAAAAATCCATGCCGTACCCATACTATCTCTACGGCATGGCAGGTTGAGGAGCAGAGTGGTCGTGTGGTCGTGAAACGTAATGGAGCGCAACCGAATTCGCTTCACTGCTTCTGCCTTATGGTTCACACAGCGTCCACTTGAGCGAGCGCCGGTAGCAGTGGTCGTCATGGTGATTTCGGAGAAGTAGATTGATGGACCTTGGAAATGATGCGGTGGAAGGAACAACAATAACGGTACAGTGAGGGCAATGGAGATTGAATCGGGTGCAGGTACTGATGTATCAAAAATTCCAATACAAATCAAAAAGGCAATAGAAATAGGCATGATAGTTCTTGTAAGAGTTTGTGTTATGATTTCAGATGATGCGACGATCTTAATTTTTTTCAAAAATAATTCAAAATAAGTGTTACGACAAAAATTATAATAGTTGTAGTAAAAATTCTGAGTCAGCGTGAATCAGTGGGTAGAGCGCAGAGTTGCTGGTTGGATGGTCGGGATTCGATTCTCTGTGGGGTGGGTATCATCATAGTTCAACACCCAGGCCTACTCAGCCTGCTGTAAAATGAGTACCAGGATCTATCCTGGGGTCGAGATGCTGACCACATCTCCTCCTTCTAGTGCCGAGGTCAAGTACTTGACGGAGCTCTACCCTCCGCGAACCCCTTGGGCACGTTCGGGGCCTGTTGTGCGATAGTTTGACTTTGAGTAAAAATAAAAATGTAACTAAGCTTAATGTTTCGTACAAATAAAAAAAATTATTAAAAATGCATATTCTAGCTTCCATCGAACGTATGGTTTCATTAACGTCATTGTTAAACTTTTTTTTTTTTTACAAAATTTCATTACTTAAACATTCTGCCGTAGCCATTGAAAGTTACCGCGGGTCAACTTTCGTAATACGACTGCAAAGGATCATTTACAATACAATAAAACAATCTTATGAATAAAACAACGTACATCTTTATCAATTTTATGAGAGCCACTATGAATTGTTTTTTTCTCTTCAGCATAATGATACGTCCTCCACAAGAGCTCAAGACAAAATTTGAAAAATCTTCTTTTACTCGAATATACAAACGTACTTTCTTTTTTACTTTTAAAGAAGTAAAGTGAGAAGTGAACAAGAGAGAATAATGACTGTACGCAACCTTCGCGTGGTTCTATACATTATCTCTGTATCCCGAGTTTTTCTTCGGGTTTTCCATTGGCGGATTTTCCATCGGCGGGAATGTCATTCAACACTTTTGTTTTTGTTAATCTCGAATCTTGACTTCAGCACATTCATTATATCTACGATTCGTTTTGGAATAATAATAATAGTAATAATAATAATAAAAAATTGATAACAGTACGTATATGATTAAATTTTTTTATCTTTTGCATGTATTAAATCCTTAACCTCTGCCTTAGGGCACTTGATCGGAATTGATGGGATGGTCCCTTGCTTGCTTCCGGAGAATAAATTAGTTGATTGTCCTCCACCACGTGGTCACATGGCGCAGTTTGTAACTTTTTCTTTTTTGACAATATTTTTAAGTTTATTTATTTATTTGAGAATGAAGTTTGCTTATTTATTTTCATTCGAAACGTTGGTGGGTGTATAAGGTACATATCAACTAGGTGCTCATGAAGCAGTTATATAAGAAAAAGAAAATCTGTATCTGAACAATATCAGAATGAACACACAATCAGCCTTCTGGTTTAGAAGCTCACATATATTTCAATTTTAACATTGTGCTATTAATCTTTTTATATTCCTCATTTTCAAATAAATGTTTCTTTAAATGAAGTTTATGCAAAATTTATTTCGAACTGCTATTTTACACTTGCAGAAGTTATTCGTTTTCCATTTCAAAAGCTCTTTTTCACTCACATCAAATTCATATTTGTTGTTTCATTGGAAACAAAACGAAGGAAATACTAGAGAAGGCAACGCAACCATTTGACGATGATTGGATCAGTGCTTTCCCCGCTATCAATATAAGCATCTTTGTTGCGACATATGTAGGAATGAATTTACTCACCTCGTCCATCAGCAGAATTATTTAATAACTGAATTTTCGCAACAAAATCACTCGCGATATTGATGTATATTACTTTTCCGGAGAATCTCGGAACGTATATAACTGCTTTTTTAAACAATAAATGTATTTAATTTTTTACGGGTAATTACTCATAAAATGGAAAATTGGGGGAAACCAGGATTGAAAAATGTTGAAAGTCGGAAAAGATTTATGTTCACTGATTTTGAACGAAAGCTGCAAAGCAACTAACTAAATAACAAAGGTTCACATAATTTTTATTCCTATTAATAAAATAATTTGTTTAATTTTATTACTAGCTGACCTGACCCGTTTCAATGAATTTGTTTGTGATCGTTTTGTGAATTTGTGGAAAGCTATTTTGAACGTGTAAAGAAGAAAAAAACAATTTTTTTTGTGGGGTTTTAGGGCTCCCCATCGGCAAAAGGTCATTAGAGCTCTTAACAAATTTCTGAGTGATTATTGTATGATTGTGGCCATGGATATTCAATTTGAGGAGTAGTACATTGAGAAGTACGCCAATGGGAAATTTTTCATGCAAGATGAATTCTATAGGCATTGAACAGCTGAAATGCTGGATATGTGTGATGTGCGTGGAATGCGATCGACGTGGTATCAACCGAATTTGTCGTTCCTCTCGTCGGTCACGGTCGAGAGAGCATAGACAATTATGAATTTTGCTGCTCGTCCTTTGTAACTGTTCCGAGTTTATTGTTCCTGAAAAAAGAAAGAATTACTCATCGAATCGATCGTTCGAATCGTGAGTTATGGTCTTGAGTTCCCATAGGAAAAATCCCATATGAAAAGGCACTTTTAGTTGGGTTTTTTTGTTGGAATTTTCCAATTTTCCGGATAACTTTTCCAATTTTCTTTCCCTAAAAATCTTATTCTGACTATTATGCACATTTAAAGAAAATAGCCAAATCCGTCCCGCCTTCTTCTCAAGTGATGCGCTTGAGACCAACGAACAGCGTTTCATTTTTATTTATATAGATAAATAAAATAATAGCTCGAAAGGTCACGGATAAGCAAGGGCTCAATTGTCAGGCTGTTCTTTTATTTTGTAGGGTAACATTAGTTCCATTTTATAGTCATGATAACACACTTTTTTGCTTTCTCTATTACATATATATGCATAAAAGGGGAATATTGTAATTGTTCAGGAAAAATTCGCGATCTCTTCGGATGTTTACGAATTGGCTCCAGAAGAGTCCTTTCATTTTTCGTTATCGCCGAGACCACCACATTATCGTTTCGCCTCGGGGAACCCCCTCCGCTCGCCGCACCGGTGTCGTCAACGGAAGGAGCGGAAGGAGCGGAAGGAGCAGACGACGACGAAGGAGGAGACAAAAAGACACCGCTCGCTGATGGAAGAGGAATATTCCAAACGAAGGCTGTCCAACTTATCTTCTGGTCCGCGGGTCATTTTCTTCTATACACTTTCGATCAATGGGGCAGGTGGGCACGGAAGGGGATGGGTTTCGGCAAAATGTTGCCCCGCGAATAAAACTAATAATAGGTCACGTTTATTTATTTGTAACGCGATATTTTATTCTCATCAACAAATCTGTTATTTCAAGCTGTAAAAATTAAATAGTATATTTCCTTATTTTAAAAAGTATTTTTAACATTTAATATTGAATTAAAATGTTTTCATTCGTAAAGTATTACGAACACAATATTCCATTTTCTCTGAATGGACCTACCACCACGCGATATATTAATTTTGACAGCATAGATTTGTAACAAAGTTGTTGACCCTCCTCCCCCCCCGAACCGTTTCATGAAAATGTTTTTATGTAAAATGTACCGGAACGTAAAGAATTTTCGCGGGCCACATGCGGCCCACGAGTTACCAGTTGGACATCACTGTTTCAAACTATCGACGTCTGCTATTTCCAAATCGGAAAGTTCAATAGACAAACGAGAGAGAAGAGAAAGAAGATAGGACGAGAATAATAATGACGGAAGACCATCAAACTACAGAAGAATATCTGACTATAGATTATCCGGAAAATATCGTTTATGAATCGTAAGTATTAAAAGAACATTAAATTTGAGATTTATTATTACAACAGACCGACGCCCCTAGACAAGAGCCTAGAGAATTTCCATAGGAATGTCTACCGAAACTGAAAGAAAATATTTGGTCCTAGCGCTATAAAAAACCAATCGCGTTTAAAAAGGAATAAATCTCTTACAAATATTTAATCCACATATAATATTTCGGTCTCTTATCGACTCTTTACTTTTTTTTTACAAATCTAATTCCATCGTTAGTTTTTTTCTTCTCTTTCTTCCGTCGTATCACCTGAAACCTGTTCTTTGCAAAAGCCTTTCGAAACACTAAACATTAGAAACTTCTGGAAGTAAAAGCTAATTACTATAACTCTGATCATCACCTCCGATCGCGGCCCACAACATTCCAGCACACTCCACCAAAATCGCACCTTCACGAGTATAATTTCGCAGTGAAGACCGTCGCGATAGGGCATCGCCACTGTATAAATTGGTGACTACAGGTCCGAACGTCCAGAGATGGAGGATCATGAAGAGGTGCTAAAACATCATGAAATCATTGTGCTCCGTGCGATTATCTCTCCGAGGGGCAATTCAGTTGCCGCGGGGTCGGTACTTTACAATATAGGCAGCATTTCATGTAGTTACTCTTTGTCTACCCATTTTCAGCATAATGGTCCGAAACCAGTTTCCATATCTCTCCAAATATTTATCCTTTGTGCCTTCATCCCATACTATTACGAAAGCAATAGTTGCACGCATGAACCTACGAACATTTCTGGATATCTTTTTTCCACAACCACTTAAAGGGCTGTACATTGAAATGATGGGATGAAAAAAAAAACAATTACGTTTTCTCTTTTCCGATTAGGATTCTTTTAATACTTTTTTTCATGTTAGAAAATGTTACAAAAATATTACAAAAATTTTATTAAAAAAGAACAAAAATCGAGGTCACATGGGGAGAAGACCTGTTTTTGACTCAGAGAAAGTTAATACAAAACGTTAGAGTAGTTGAGGAGAATTTAGAATTTTAGTTTAATAATAAATGATAATTAAATATAAAAATACAAATATTATTATATGAAAACCTTTTTGAAAGCAAACGGCAAATTGTTTTTTCATAGCATTCTTAACCGATACCTTTCATCCCCTAATTGATTAATTTTGCCGATGCATCTGCAAGAAATGCCAAGTCACTCAAGATAATCTGCATGACGAAATAAGAAGAATAAGATACATATAGGTAAAGAAAGTAATTAAGTATGACTGAAAAATAGTAATGATATGAATTCCTGGGTTTCTTAAATAAATTTTGACAACGGATAAGTCAGAGGATTTAATTTTTTTCGAGTATCTCAGTGAGAAAATTGGCATCATTTACATTATAGGAGCCTGTTAGAGTTTCCCTACGTAACCATGTCAATAATACTCAAAAAAATATGTATATCAGTTATTGAAACAAGCTTCTTTCGCAAAGATGAATAAATTTTTTTCAATCATCTTTTATGGAAAACCTTTTTTTAAAAAAAAAAAATCAATTCAGTTACGAGGATGTATCAAAGAAGAAGAAATCTTTGAAACACAAAAAAGAAATAAGTGAAATGTAATGAAAACCAAGATAATTTGCACGAAAATATTCTGTACTTAAGATTTTGTAAACTGTTTAAAACCACATGTTAGCGTTACTTGAAAATATTAAAATGTGGAGTTATCCTCTACGCTCAATATTTCATATTCGTTTCTAGCTAATAAATGGTATAATACACACTTCACACCCCGTTATACTTGGCATTAAGGGATCTCGTTAGGCCGCTCCGTGCCTTCTCAATCACCCCAGTTCCCTCTCTGGGGGTGACAATGACGTCGTGAGGGTGGCAGCTGTAATCAGAAGGCGCTTCTACCGAGTCCCGTAACGCCCCCCCCCCCCCCTGGCGGATGGCGTCAGGCGGNGACCGCCCTGATTCCCTCAAATCACGCCGCGCACTGGGTGAGGAGGGGGAATGAAGAAGAAAAGGTCATTGACCTGCCTTCTGGGCTGGAGAACGCCGACCATCTGCGGAGTCGTACGAGTACCGCAATGATGATACTCATTTAACTGCCATTATCACCACCCATGATTCGCTCAAGGAGTGTTCCTTCAATCTTATCTTTCGAGATACTTTCATATTTACAATAGGTACAAGGACGGCTCAGATGTTAGCGTGCTTGCTCCCTTGAACCATGTCATCGCCGGTTCAATTTTTTTTTTTTTTTTTTTTTT